>OZ023149.1:6138582-6200448 GCA_963675895.2 Styela plicata
ATGAATGGCTTTTAGGAGCTAACCAATGGCCAGCAAATGCCAGCAACTGCACTCTAAGCGGAAAACATCCCATACAGAGCTAAACCACTATGGTAAAGTTCAGTGAGTGGTATCTCCCCGAGCAACGACAAAACCATCTACCACTTCTTTCTTCCCTTTTAGTCACCACTTCTATATAACACACAGGAAAGCTTCATCAGGGCATGGTTAAAAAGAGAAACAGGGCAACTTATATACAGTAAAAAAATATGAATTTCACCCCAACTTTAGCCTGTTATCTCGTAGCTAATTTTATTTTATTTTTTCGTAGTTTTTTTACTGTTATAAGTTAAGCTGTTTCTCTTTTTAATCATGCCCTCATTAAGCTTTTCTGAATAGAAGAACGTCGGCGGAATACATCATTTTTGCTTTCATTGGTTGGGCTTTATATATCTATCTGATCATGAATCTACCTGGTGGCAACCATAAATAGGAAATACGTTTGGACTTATCTGAGCACGCACCTACAGGGCAAAAAATCTTACGAAATTCTTTCCTCGCAACAGGGCAGAGAGCAAGAACACAACTTTGTATTCCGACTCGATACATCGAAAGCATGTAAACATCTATGGAAATGTGCTGTCGAACATCATGCTTTCTTCAGATTAAAAGCAAATGTTAATACGAGGGACAGAAAGCAGATTGTCAGACTTGGTTCAAGGTAGGTTTGCACAGTGTGTCAGAATGTCATCTGCTCTGCTACTCAAACACCCGAAAAGAAAGGGACCCCCTCAGAAGAAAATGTTGCAAATGAGTAATATTTCATACCAAAATGTTTCTTTGAGCAACTAAACTGTGGGAAAAGGTTCAAAACGGTCAATAATGCTATGAAATAGCAGTGTTGATGGTTTTGAGACTTTTTGTTTATTCGAAAAAAAAAAGATTTTACCATTTTGGACACTCGAGGAAAATAAGATTCTTTCACCCTGGGTTAGCGTAGAATTTGGTTAAGCAATAACTTAGACAATGCGACACATTTAAGTTGATGATGCAAAGGAACGTTTTTATTGAAATTTACTCTAAGCTATGCCGGAAGCAGTACCTCAAAGGAACCAACTAAACATGACTAAGAGTTCTAGAAAATGTGGCATCAGTAACTCAACATTCCTTACAGAACCACTATAGTAGAGCGCAGTTAGTTTTATTCGCGCTTTTCGAGTGTGAAACCAGTACCCCTTGTTCAAATTTTTGGACCCTTCTTTTATGTGTTTTATAGGATTTTTTTTGGTTACTTTTCAATGAATCCAGAACTTTGCTAGGTTTTGATAAATCTAGATAATTTTACTGGATAATTTGTCGCACAGATTCCGACCAAGTGTTCGTACTGAGTTCGAAATCACACGAAACACGGGCCAAAGAAAGTCTGTTAACTTTGAACGGCGTCCAAGTAAACGTTACTCAAGAAGACCAAGCTTCAAGAAAAGTAAGTTACTGCATTGAATTTTCTCCTTTCTCTGTCCTGTCCAGACTGGCAGAATAATAGCTACTCTGCTACTCAGAATACACCCGAATAAAATGACTGCCATCAGAATAAAATTTAGCAAGTATGGAGAATTTCATGAAGAAACATTTGCTAGAAGATTAGAATGTCTCTTTTTGATAGTTTGGAAGCAACGACACTGCAGAAAAAAGGTCAAAATTGTCAACACTGCTATGCATTAAAGTCCGCGCAAAACAGGGTCAGAAGCAGTGTTTAAAAGAAACCAACCAACTCAATATATTGATATAGAAAAAGAACTACTAGAAGATGAAGCACCAGCAAATGCACTCTAAGCGGAAAACATTCCCAACAGGACTGAACTGCTAAGGTGCAGTGAGTGGTATCTCGTCTAGGCGGTGGTAAAACCATATACCACTTTGCTTCCTTTTAGTCGCCTCTTACGACACTCAGGATACATTGGGACTATTCTGAAACCGTACCTACAGGGCAGAAACAATGATTTTTATGCTTTTTTGTTTATCTGAAGGAAATGACATTTCAGACACCCGAAGAAAAACAAGCTTCTGTCACTATGTTCCTGTCCACTAGTTGTCAACAAGATGAAGATTGTTAATAAATAGCGGGAAACATTTCTCTTCGAGCTGCACATCTCTGATTGTTCTGCCAAAGTTTCGCTTCCTGTGGGAAATAATTACATGCGAGAGATCTGCTAGAAAATATTGTCAGCGCACGGTGGTTTGAACGTAAACTCTGCGTATGGCTTCCGCAACAAACCATGCCCATGCAGAAGAATAATGAGTAGAAACTTAGACCAAAACCTCACCCCTGATTCAGAACTGATGTATGCATGAGTTGCCGTGATTTGCCATATGGTTAAGCCATATTTTCATTTTTTCTCTTAGTGGTAGTTGGTTGGTTCCATTTGTATTGAAATCCACTCTAAGCACAGCCAATCATATAGTGCCCAACTGGGAACGAACTCACCATCAACCTAACTCCTGCTCATCCTGTCCTGTTTATGCAGAACTGAACCTCCATGAAAAGTGCAGTGAATTGAATCTGCCCTGGGCGATGGCATAACCACTTCTTTGTTTACTCCTAGTCGCCTCTTACTCTTAGCCTGTTCCTACAGTGCAAATGATGTTGTTCAAACTTAAGTCTGCTTTCCGATTTGAATCCTGATTATAATTTCTTTTCCAGCTGCAGGACCAAGAATCCAGACCACGGATCAACCCTTCAGTAGATACGTACCGACCAGTGGACCTGCAGCCCCTCCGAAGAAACAACATCAATCATCTCCCCCCGCCAACCCACCCCCTCCGTCCAGAGCCCCACAGAGGTTTGTCTTATTTTTAATTAAACTTTGGTAAAGAGTAAAATAAGGCCACAGTCTATAAAGTCAAAAATCGAAAATTCAAAATTTTGACCATTCCTATGTGTGATAGCATCAAATTATTTTTCTCGTTCATACACCTCATCCCTTATATATCATCCACACCAGATAGTGATGAGCTACTCCAGGATATAACGCCAGCAACTGCATTCTAAGTTGAAAACATCCCACACAGAACTGAACCACCGTGTTGGAGTGCAGTGAGTGGTGTGTTCCCTGGGTGATGATAAACCATTAACCACTTTTTTGTTCTCTTTTAGTCGATTAGTTTTCAAAGCGTAAAATTCAAATGTAATGAAATTGAAGATATATTTATTCCTGAATACCTGCTGTAGATTGGCAGTATTTCGTTACGGACACCAGAAGAAAATGGGTTCAATCAGAGGAAAATTTAGAAATTGGGCAATATTGCATGATGTGTACCGCTATTGTACATTGAAATCAAGATTTATCTTATGCTGTTTTACAACCCGAAATTTGCCATATCGTAATTAATTTTACTGCAGAATTCGGAGAAAAAAATTGATGTCAGTTCCATTCAGAATTCTACAATTTCTACTGTGCTAACGAAATTCCTTGTGATATTGGCATCTGCTTCAACACCAAAAACTCATAGTTTTGAAATAAGTAGACCGGGATGGAGAATAAATTCTTAATCAATGTTTTCGTTTCAGATCGTCCTCAAGATCTCAACCTGTTCCAACTTACACAAGGTCAAGTACAAGACACGCCTATGGAATCGAAGTTTAATTTTATTTTTTCACTGATCCCCTGTTAAAGGGTTTCAAAAGACTTTTCCATGCTTTAAGGGGGGGGGGGGGGGGGGGGGGGGGGGGGGGGGGGGGGCTAGGCCTCGTTCGCTCTCTGCGCTTTATTAACTCTATCTATAGAAATAAAGTTTAAGGAATTTTAATGTCACTAGTTCTTTAATCTTTCTCGTAGATTGTGTGCACTTCAGATTTGAATATATGGAATTATTTGGGCTCTTATCCTTGAACAACTGGTATCTCAATGATTTTGGAACCTTGCCACTCTAAAAAGTGGCTATAAAAAAATGACTTGACTTCATTCTCTAAATGATTTTCCTCGAAGGATCATCGGCTGTTAAGATTTTTTGAATCTTCAGAGTTATGTGGGTTCTCGCTACTGAAATACTGATATTTAGATTCGTTTGAACTTTGAATTTGAAATTGGGGCTGGGAAACATCGAATCATTTGGAATTTTAATAAATTTTTCTAAATCTGATTGTATCACTAACTCCATGTAAATAACAAATATCCCACTTTTGTCCTGTCTCTATTGTGAAAATCAAGAAATTCATTGTTTATAGTGAATGGTATTTTTGATTCACACTCCATGTTTGAGGGCAACAATTTTCATATATCAACGACCAAATATACCGACTTGATTTTGATTGAATTGACCTGAATCAATTACGTTTTGTTGTTCGAAAAATCTAGTCCATTCAGCAAGTTTTTGGTCCTATTAACCTTTCACGATCCATTCAAAAAAAAAAAATATGCTTCGAATCACCGAATCGAATTGCCCAGCCCTTCATATGATCCTTCTCCTGTCAAAAACTTTTGTGCACACATGTTTTTTTTTACAATCAGTTAATAATGCTCAGTTTGTTCTTGCGATCTCTATCAAGTCAAGCCTCTGTAACATCTCAGCCACAGGGCTAGATCAACACAAAAAAAAACTTGATCAGCCTGTCAAGGACACATTCTCATGGAATCTGGTTTTCCCTTTTTCTAACAGCAGTTCTTTATTATGTAAATATTTGTTTTTTTTGCGAATTTTATGGTTCTTAAAAATATGTGTTGGAAAAATTTGAACAAATTTGGTTAGCTTTGCCTCTAAAATATGATTTATGTTCTTTTATTTTTTGTGCTGAATGCTCGACTCAAAAAAATCTTGTTTTGAATGTTTTCTTGGAACTTTTTATGAATGACTTTTGAGCGGTAATTGCTTTGCCATTTTCCAGGGCAGATACCACTAACTGCACTTCAATATGGGGGTTCAGTTAAATTTTGGATATTTCTCAGGATTGTATTTGCTGATTTTACGTTTTGAAATATTTTTTTGTCATTTGACTGGCATAAGACGCATTGAATAATTTCTAAAAAATCAAGCCGGAGGGCTAGAACCAAGTTTCAGGACGGAACTGCTATAATAAAGTGCAGTGGGTGGGATCTGCTCTGGGCAGTATCAAAACTACTAACCACTATTGATGCCACGTTTCATATTATCTGACCAAATCTGATTTATTCATTCATATAATATTTATCTATTATGCACAAGACTATCACCCACATATCACATCAGTGTGCTATATTCATCAAGTAAGTTTTTCAAGAATTTTTGGCACTTTTTTAACAAAATTATCGAACATGTAAATTTTCAATATGTAGAATACGGCATGAATCTTATTTTATCTTGAGATGGGTCATTTTAGAATCATAGAACATAAAATAACAATTATTTCGATCTAATTTATTCCAAAAAAAATTCACACTTTCGCCCTAAAAATGTTCGTATATCGGAATTTCCACTAATACAAGAAACTTTTTCAAAGCCTTTATGTAATTTCAACTCATCCATATACTATAGTCATTTGTAATTTGTCATTGATGAATTCATATACAACTTATCATTGTGAAGCCAATCGGTGCTTTTTTGATATTTTTAAAGAGCGGTGCCAAAATGAATTTCAAGATACTGATAGTACAATCGTAGAATTTTTGAAAAATCAACTTTTCTGAATTGTAGATTTAAATATATCAAATTCCATTCGGAATCTTTATATTGACAAGCATGAGCCACAGATGAACCACGCCTTGGCAACGCAGTCCATCAGTGACTCAAGCTCGACAAAATTTTTGACCGACTATCAATGCATTCAAGATCTTACCCAAATTTTTCGAATTTTATGTACCGCATTTGTATTATACTTACAAGCAATGGAATTCAAATGACTAGTCAACTAGTCATATTTACCTGGCTGGTGCGTTCTCAATCCAACCCTTTTTCTAATATTGTAATTTTTAAGTAGACATGGATCCAAATTTGAATGAATTTATATACGATACAACGAGAAAATTTTCTTTCAATCACATGAATTTTGCAGATATCGAAATGATTTTTTTCCTGATTGTCAATGTCGTTGGAGGGTACAGTATATCTTTTTCATTTTCCTCTCTGCTCAACCTCAGCAGAATAATTTTCTTTTTTTTTTTTTTATTTTTGAAATGAGATGAGGTGCCTCGTCGATGACAGACCCTTGCAGAAAAATTCTCAAAGTATCTTTTGTTAAGCATGTGGCACTGATGGACCGCGTAGAAGAGACGCGGTCTATTTGTGGCTCGTGGTTAACAAAAGATAATTCCTCACTAGGACGTATTGTTTTCACCGGATGTGTGAATTTATCAAGTCTATTTCCGCTAATCAAAAACTCTTTCTTTTTTTTTTATGGTACTCATTTTTTTTCGATTATTTGAGTTGCGGTTTAACTGGCGCTTTGTCGATTTATAATTAAGGACTAACCAGATGAATTTTGTTTCAAACACTTTACTTATGATATTATACTACAAATCATGATTTTGCTGCATTTCAAAAATTGATCAATTCATCTTCAATTGCACCCTTAGTATAAAAATTAACTTCCACGGATTTTTATTCGACTGTTGGAAATTAATGAATTAATGTTAATTTTAAAATTACCTTATGAATTTGTATTTTGTCACAATGTCTTGATTATTTTATTTTTATGTTTTTAAGTTTCATTTTCAACTCAAAGTACAATCTCGACGGTGAATGTTTATTTTTTATTAAAATTATGGTACAAAGGCTTTTAGAAAGCAAAATTGGAAAATATTTCCAAATTTGTCAGAGGTTGTTGTATTTTGAAGTGAAATACAGCATTTTTTCATAATTTGAAGAAGGTATAATGAAAAACAAGTAACAAGTTTTTGATAAGTTATATTCAGCTGATATAATTTTTTTCCTTCTCAAGCATGGCTGAATTTACTCAAAGTTATATTCAGCTGATATAATTTTTTTGTCACAAACATGACTGTTTGTACTCAAAGTTACATCCATATTCAGCCTAGTTTCAAAATAGTCGAATATTTGGCATTAGTCAGTCAGCATTGGACAATCGTTAATGAATTTTTCCAAAAAGAAATTTTTATTTGACTTTGTTATATTTCCATTGAATTTGTTCAATATATTTGCGATGGTGGTAAACTGAAATGAATTCACCGATTCACTGAAAAAAAAAAATCGAAAATGAATTGAATTGAATAAAGGCAAAGATTTATCTAGATTGTCATATATTTTACAATTTTTTTCAAACGAACCAAACCCCTCCAATGAGTTTATCGCCGTGAAAAGGGTCTGTATACTGCTACAAAATTGCAGTTAATTTACTGTGGATTTGTAGTAATTGGATATTTCAAAAATTCGAAAGGTCTTTGTCGATGGGATTTATGCCAAGTACGGACTGTTGATGGAACGCACCTCCGCGGTGCATTCCATCAACAGCCCATAATTGGCCAAAAACTCAATTTTCTAGTTTATTTCAATATGATTAAGTGAAATTACGGAGCAAGAGCAGTGATTTTACTACGATTTTGTTACAGTGTAACTATACCCACTTGTGTGTAAAAAGTTACATTAGATCCAGGAGTGCATGGTGGCCATAGCTTCAAGAGTCAAACTCACCAGGTCTTGAAATACGGGAGGGGAAGGGGGATGCCAACTTCTTAATCACCTATCCAGTCCCTCCAGTTCCCTCTAAATCAGCTCGGCGCATATCTGTTTCTGAAACCAACAATTTTTTTCAAAACAACGCATTCCCTGCACATTTGAGCTAATATATATATTTTTCATTCATTCGTTCTTAGTTTTTGCTTGTATATTGCTTATTTTATCAATATACCCTTTTATTTTTATGATTATGCACATTCAGCACATGCTACAATAGCGGTACTTGATATATATTGACTCGCTACTACGAATAATGAAAGAAGGTTCTAAAGTACTTTGATATGAATAATCACGGATTTGGCATGTCGATTTTGGATTCATGGATTCATAATTGTAACTGATTGAAATACTTATGTGTTTCGGTAAAGGTTTTGTGAAAAAACGTATTCAAATATGCTGTAATTTTCAGACTTTTCAAACAATATATTTAAAATTTATGTAGACCCATTTTCTGGAATCGCAAAAAAAAACGGTATCGAAATGATTGGATTCGAGATCCTATTCAAAAGAGATGTCATTTGGCGTCCGTATTGCTTTTGTGTGCCTTAGTCCACCATTCTTTTAGAAGTTTTATGTTGTCAAGCATGAGTCACTGATGGACCGTGCCTCTGTTGCGCGATCCATCAGTGACTCAAGCTTAATAAAAAAATGAGTGCGCAAAATAGACATTCCACGACAAACACAAGCACGAAGACCGAAGTGAATCCTGCTTGGCGACAAGCAACTCAGCAATCCGATTTGGCTTTTCATAGTCTGGTTCAAAATGTCTTGATCAGGTTGATTTCGCCCACAAGAACACTAGGCTGAATAAAATAAATTAAATGATATTATTTGAGTTATTTCTAATCCTTCTCTGTCATCCATGAATGGTACTTATTTTTACTACAAAACAAACAATCCCTGCCTGACAATCAATAGCATTTTTATATTAAAGCCACCACCAACAGTTGTATTTTTTTATTTTTAAGAGAACCATCAAGTTATGGTTTATTATGTCTGGATCCCGGATAAATTTTACGCTTCAATGATTATTGACTTGATTATTTTGGGAGGTAACAGAAAGTGACTTGGGTCCAAAAGGGCGGAATTTGTGTAACTTTCTTCTTGGACACAAAATGGTGTATGTAAATCATGTAATCCTTTCTTTTGTGTTTTCAACTTGCTCATATAGTTTCGTTTTCAAGTTTTTATCATTTTGTGCTTTTTCTTGTCTTAAATTCGATATTAAGATTGGCCAAACGTGGTTCATGCATATAGACTTGTGTGCCTAATCAGCGGCCTTGGTTGGACATTATATTTTATGTGTGGTACATCTGTGGCTCCTGCTCGACAATTAACCCATCTGGAGAAATAATATTATGTACGTGCCATGTTTGGCCAATTTTAATATTGTGGTTAATTTTAGGCTTGATTATTATTATAATTCTTATTCCTTCTGTAATTGCCAGTAATAAAATGAGTTTCTTAATAATATGGTTTTCTATCTGCCATGTCTTGTAGCAAGGTGGCAGCAATTAAAGGTGTGCACAGAGTCCCCGTTTCTGAAAATTGACGCTTTTCGGCTCTTTTTAGGTGATATTAGTCAGATGTTGGCTCCCTGTCCAAACAACGACAGGCCGCAGGGTTTTCCACCTTGGTGCCCGAAGCTAAAAACTACCGCTCAGCTGCGATACCTAGCTACAGCGAGGTCCACCCGTTCTCGGGTGAGGACCACAATGCTGCGAGCTCTGATGACCACTGCGGAGTAGTCGTGTCGGTTCCCAGTCTCTGCTTGGCACCTCGACCCGGCTGAAGAAGTGGCCGGATACCTGAAGTCGTAGCATAATTGATCATATATATGGAAACTCCGACCTATGCTGGTTACCAGCATGTACGGAAAGGGAATGTGTTGACTGCTCTCGGGTCTAGCTGCTGACTGCTGTTGAATGACGACGTTGTTTTATACAGTTCCGCACTCATGCCCATCGTCGATGCGCTATATGAAAGCCTTCCCAGCGTCGGCAAAAATCATACCTGCTGCCTGTAAGACAAGCTAAAGAAGCCCTCCGAAAGCTTGGAGGTAGCCATTCAAATGACGATGGGAATACCGAATATTCCCGAACAACCCTCGTCAATTGTATAAGGTGAAATAAAGTTCATTACTCGACTTGCGTTCTCATCAAGTGTGCGCCATTTTTGAATCGCGGTCCAGCTGGGATTCGAAACTAGCAACTATGTATCTTCAGGTCGATGTTCATTTTAAAATTTTTGCGCCATTTTATGTTAACGCGGGTAGTCTCTCACGAAATCCAACGCAAATAACCAACACGGGACTTCCCCAAGGTAGAGAAATGAGTATTGCTTAGATGCGTAGGAACAAGGCCCAAACTTTGACCGCCCTTTGAGTATTAATGAATTTTTTGCTAATATCTGAGATTATTTAAATTTGCGTGTGACTTTATATGTGGGATTGGCCGATTAAAAAATCTTTTTGTCCTGCCTGAGACGCAGCTGGAACCGGCATAAAACTCATTTTTGAACATTTCTGATTAGGATGGCGTGTATGCTTATGTATAATGAGAAAGTCGTGTTTTTCAATCATGGTTCGTTTATGGCATTTGATTAACCTTTGTCCTTTGTAAGGTGTGGACTGCTGGCGCGTTTATCCACCGGTGTTTAGCTCTCAACAAAATAATTTTAGGGTATTGTCCATCACGTGACACACATTAAAATGGCGGGAATTTCTTGTGTTGGTAGAATAACAGGAAGGTATATTCACGGTTCATTGCTGCTAGACGTTGAATGTGAAAATGGCTGTGGGTTGTATCTGAGAACGTTAGCAGGTTATTGAAACTCATCTATTCTGGTATTAGTATAGTGAAAAGGGTAATAGCTTCAGACTGCTGTGTTATAGAAATTTGATTATGAAAAGATCGTGCCATCACTATCTGTGCTTCTGAACATTTCATAAATCGCGTCCCTTCAGCTGTGAATGCGAGTCTAAGTCAGGGTTTCCCAAACTTTTTGAGCAATGGACCCCTATTTGACAATGTAGTGATTCGCGGACCCCAATCTTACCAATTCGCGCCTATTCACTGTGGAGGTTCCACAATGTCACAAACAGTTTTATGCAAGAAGCTTTTTTCCAAGAATTTCTAAACTTTGGAATTTCTTGCTGCTTTCCTGATCGTGTTGATCTATAAGGCTTTAAAACTCGCTTCAATAGACATGTATCAGGGATGGGGGTTCCTTAGTTCCTTTTCCTGCATTTCATTTGATTGTTTGATTTGTCTTTTGGTTTGATTCGTCTCCTGTGGATTTCAATAAAAAAAAATTAATCGAAATGACAACAGCAACTGTCAATGGGATGGATGGGGTCGCTTCTTACTGCACAACTCGTCAATTCTTGGAGTTGACAAGCAAACTCGCAATTCAGAGTCTATAAAAAGTCTTGACCGGTATTTTGTCTTCATATTTGTAAAAATATGAATGTCAGTCTGGATATTAGAAAAATCGCAGAGGTGGCACTGCAGCTGACTACCCAGTACCGGTACATGTTTGACAAATTTATTTCTGCACAACCTTTAGCAACAGTCTATCGCTTTAGCCACTTATTAAGCTAGGCCTAAGGCCAATTCGAACAAAAATTGAAACTTCAGAACTTCATAACCTGATCAGCTAATGGGTTATCTATTTTAATGCTCGGACTACATAGACAGGTAGCTAACAGTTTAGTCTTGTAAATGTAACTATACAACAAGTTTTTGGCAAAACGTTAACTAAAAAGAATTCGATTTTGGGGAACATTTTTTTTATTTCTGAGTAAAAAAACTGGAACGGTCACTATTACAAGGACACGAGGATATGCTGTGAAGTTCCTGGATTGAGAAAAAACTCTGATATCGAGGGTGTATTGCAATATTTCGTTGACTAACGAACGCTCAATTATATGGCAAAGAGATACTATAAGATAAAGCACCGGCAATAACACTCTAACGGAAAACATACTTAGCGGATTGAACCGCTGTTATAAAATGCAGTGGATGGAATCATAGGAATACCGGGTTATGAGATATTGGCATCGGATATGTGGATGGTAGATAAAATAATACTTCTGGTTGTCATCGAGTGGGGCCATCAATTTGATTTTCACCCTTTTGCATTAAATTTTTTTCGTTTTTTTTTTCAAATATTTTCCGTTTATTGTATAACAGATTGAATAGAAATAAAAAAGCTACAACTACTTTATATGTTTTTTTAAATTCACATCGTGTTGCATTAAATTTGGAAGATTATCATCAGAGCAACACAGACAACATGTCAGCAGAAGATAGAACTCACGAAGGTATGGATGTGTTTGTACATTTTTATGTCGTAACTTGATTACTGGATTTGCGGGGTTGTTTGGATCACGTGGCTCAAATAAATCCGCAATTGGTTCATTGAAAATTCTTTAATTCTCTAGCTAGAAGTGGTAGATGGTTTTACCGTCGCTCAGGGAAGATTTCACTCACTGCACTTTACTTTAGCAGTTGAGTTCGGCTTGCGACTCGTTTGATTAGGAAGATAATTTTGATTCGAATCGCCATACAATAATATACAGATGGTTATCATGTTGACATCGCAATTCGAAGATTTCGTGTTAGAGTCAGTCTCGTTAATTCGTGCCCATCACTCAAACCACGGTGTAATAACTTGGGTAGGCTTAGCCGAACCGGAAAGAGCATATTTCCTTGGTGCAGCACCTCAGACAGGTTAATCCATTCCAAAGAGTCCAAAGAGTGGCTATGAACAACACAAAACTGTCATAATGAAATAGGAGAAACTACATGGTACACCAGCTATTGTATAGCTAGCGCTGGGTAATTCGATTAGGTGATTCGGATGGATTCGAAGCAAATATTCGAATCCGCCGAAATTCGGCCATATGAACAAAACCTTTTGAATGCGAATATCACGTCACAAATCTATTCGTGCTTTGAAAGATAAAAATGATGGTACATTGCTTAAGATTTTGATATTGAGGATAAATTGTAATATAAATGCTATCTCTGAGGAATTAGCGATTTGGTCCGTCCGAATGAGATATGAATTTTAAACGATTTGAGGATTGCCCAGAACTAGATGACAACAAAATCAGGAAAATTATTTTGCCAAACATGGGTCACAGATGGACCGCGCCTTGGCAGCGGCGATGTGTGATTTTATGTTTCACGATTTACTTTTCTAGGTCACTTATTTCGTGAGAGTTCATCCGAAAAGTTAGAAGTCAACTTCAAGTACACACGAGGTAATGAGCATTTCTGCATTTTTCTTGAATTTTTTGATGCCGGCGTATGCACCGTTAGAGAAGCTTCCGTCAGATTCCAGTTTAAAGCCGATTTGAATACTCGTCCGGCTTGTCTGGGTCAAAATCTGTCGCCAAAAAATTTTCCAAAGATCTTTTGTTGAACATGAGTCACTGATGGATCGCACCGATAAAATTACCAGAAAACACTCACCTATCATCAGGAGATAGCTGTACCGTTGCTGGGGACCGATACCGCTCACTCATGTGTGTACTAGCTTATAAAAGGGGGGGGGGGGGGGGGGCATGATGCCATGGCTCCCCTCGTCGACCAAAAAATGGTCGAACACATTTTTTTCAATAAATATTCGCTCCTCCGGTGCTGCTTTACAGCTTTTTTGATGTGATAAGCCATAACAACGCTATGTTTTTTCAACACTGCTCGTGTTGTACTATTTGAAATGATTAACTTTTAAAGTGTAGTTGCTGCTTCTGCTTATTGTAATTGCTCTTTCTTATTAAGAACTGCTTCAGACTTTTTTGATTTTAGAAAGAAGATCACAAATATCTCGTTCGAACGGCTCCGGCAATGACAACCCTCCAAATGACCGACGTCAATCTCCCGACCTTCCGTTTTCACAAGAAGCTGAAAATGACGTAATGCCGTACAATCCTGAAAATGAATCGATCGATCATTCACGAGGTAAGGATGTCAAATTTCGTGATCAAACGGCTCAACCCTTGAAATGAATTTTCTTTGCTTAGAACGCCGAGCGATAACTCAAAACATATATAACAATCCGATAGGAATTTCAAGGACGTCGTTGTCCTGAAAAAAAGGCTTTACAATTCAGTTTGGTGCCTGGGAGTTTCGGTATCGGATTCGAGAACTTTTTCCACAATGTCTTCTGCTGGCCCGGTTTCTTTAAATTGCTTTGGCGAGGTACCCTTTTATTTCTTGTATTTGTAATTATTTGGGAGGGTCACGCTCGGTGGTAAGACGGATAAGAATTAAACCATCGGCATACAGTCGCGCTTAAGTCGATCGATCCGGGTGTTTATATCTATGTGTTACCGTAGTAAAGCTCCCCGCTCTTGACCAATTCCTTCTGGTAACTTTATTGTCCTTGCTGAAGAATAAGGTTCAGTGGCAATTAACAAAACAACACTGTTTGTGAAGTGTGATATAGTTTCCGTCCAAGCAGGTTCATGCCAATATGATTAAAACCACCTTGCTTTTAGCAGTTGACGACTCTCAGAAAACAGCTGCTGCTGAAGAAGTTATAATAGAAGATGTTGATCACACCAGCGAGTACGAAGACAACAAAACAACACCTGCGGTAACATTGGATGACAGTGGGATTCAAAGCCAAGGTAAGATGAACTCACTTTAAAATCCCGTTATACTTTTGTAGAAGTTTAATTTGGCGCGATGGCCTAGTGTTTACTACGTTGACATCTCAAGTTGAAGATCTCGGGTTTGAGTGTCGGTAAGTCCGGATCGTTGAGACATGCAAACCACTCAGTCCAGGGTGTAATAACTGGGTATAGGCTCTTTACCATAAAGTGGGGCTTGACAACAGGAACTCTCAGTGATCGCAGGTGAACGGCATTGATCCGGATGATCCACTCAAATATGACGCTGTAAAAATAGTTCATATCGAGGTTGAACTGGTAAACCTGGCGCGCAAGTTCTGGTGTAATTCGTAAACCTGGTAATAATTAAAAAATGCAAACGGAGACTCAATGATCATTACTGAGGTAGAAATTTTTTACCAAACGTCTCTTGTTAAGCTTGTCCATTGCGACTTACGTTTTACGAAATAAGATTTCTGACTGAGTGACGAGAGGCTGGTAAATTGCTAAATAATAAACTAACATATCCAAGGACCGCCTTTTTCTCACTCTGTCATCATCGAAAAAGAGAAAATTGTCATTTTTTTTTAAACTAATTTGCGGCATCACAGTGCTCCGATTTTTTGCCCTTGATTTCAGTTTTCACCACGCAACTTACTCACAAAACTAGGGCTGGGCTTCGAAAACACCCCATAACTCTTTATCTAAACATTCACTGAAACAGTGTGAAGAAGCTATGCAAGGCAATGCAGTTGCAATATGTTTGCTTCGAGTTGATTCGAGTCAACAAATTAAAATGTCCAGTCCTAACAGAGACACAAACTGTAATAAAATGCAGTAAAATCGCTGCTCTTTTAGAGTAATTTTACTTGGATAATGTGAAATAGCACTACAAAACCGACTTTTTGTTCGATTATAGGCTGTTGATGAAATGCACCGACGAGGTGGGTTCCATCAACAACTTTAATTAAAATAAATCACACAATCTCAAATTTTGGAAAAATGAAAATACTGTGAAATACCTGTAAATTTACTGCACTTTTTCCACACTGCACTCTTCCACGCAATTTATTACTCACTTGTAGGTGGAAACAGTTCGAAGTTGCTGCCTGAAACTAACGGAGCAGGCATAGAACTGTCAATGAAAAAAGGCGAAGAGAAACCAACAGTTACGAAGAATCGAGGAAAGAAAAGAAGAGAAACAGCGGAACCAATGGTAGACACCGAGATTAAGGACGTCGCTTCATCAATTCATCATATAACAGGTAAAACTCGACAAATGATATAGTTCGTGTGCTGGGAGACCTTCCACTATTTGTAGCATCAGGAATCGAACAAAGTTATTTGGTAGATTCGTCATATTGTGCTTTTTCTTCTTCTTTCTTTGATTATGTGGGAAAGTTGTTTCTGCACATTTGAAGCACATTTATTATGAGTGCTTTCTTTTATAAGCCCCGACAAATTATTTTTGTGTATTAAATGATATTAGTGGGCACTAGAAGTTCTCGAATACTTGATTCTATGCGTGATACGAGATTTGTGATATATGCGCATATATTCGTATTTCAAATTTTGTTTTAAATATCGATTATGAAAAGTTATTTTATTCGATTCTGACATCGAACTCGACAGTCGATTTTTATTGCCCAAGTGATCACAACCACTTAATCAAAAACTCTATTAATGAACTAATGTTCTCAGTACTTTTTGTATATTTCATGGACATTTTGTCGGAGTGTTATTTTTATTAAATTCGTTCCAAGCAGGAGAGGAAGCGGCGTCTAGTAGGTGCCAACTGAGGCAACTCAGAACTCAAGTGCACTCTATGCGGAAAACAATCCAGGGAAGATTAAATTTTCATACGGACAAAGTTCGACCGACGCTGGGTTGTGTGTTGGGTACGAATCGACGGGCCGGACTTGGTGGGACTCGAACCCGAGATCTTCAACTTGCGATACCATCATGTTCACCATTAGGCCATCGAGCTCACGCCCATCATATGCCTGATATTCTTCATTAGATAGAATCTGATTCAAGCAAAAACTATATGCTTCGAGGTTTGATATTAGATTTAAAATTATGTGAAGGATCTGAAAGCGACCACCGCACCTAGGATCCATATAATGCTTCTGTGGTCATTTATTTTGTCTTATATTATTCCAGACAATCCAAAATCGGCGAGCGGTATAAAGAAAAAGTCTTCAGAAGCCGACGATGAAGTAGCAGGTCCGTCCACTAAAGCTGTTAAAACTGAGAATGAGAAGTCAGATTTCACTGAAGTGGAAATTTTCTTGCTTGAAGGTATCTCCATGTTGTAACTCTCTTTTTTTGCAGTTGCCCTTTTGTGCTAAGGCTAAAGAGCTAAGCACGGAACTGTACCAACACGCGGCACTATTTTTCCGAAGGAACAGGATTTTTATCGCTAAACTTCACTGAACTTCTCTAATTAATCATAATAATCATAACAAGTATCAATTTTGACTGATTATCGGCGCAATTATCTTTTGTGACTAGTTTTGTATATTTCATGATATTTCGACCATAAAAATTTGAATTTTTTTTCTCATTTTTAAAAATATTTCGTCTTGGTTAAGAATGTATCATTCAATATTGACAAAAATGGTAAGATTACACCCTATGAGGCCATTTTGATATATTTCCTTTTAAAATTCACACACTGAGCATGGTTTAAGAAGCGCCTTAAAAAAGTCAATCAACCAACAAATCAATTATTCTTAATTAGCCCAGTTAAAGCCCATTGTTCAAAAATATCTTGCGTTTTTACTTACAGATGAAGCAGACAATCTCATTCAAGCACGTGAATTCAGCAAAGCTTTGATAAAACTACAACGTCTACCAGAAGTGCAAAGGAAAAACTTCAAACTTCAATTCATGGAGGCAGAATGTAATTTTTGCTTGGGCCATCTTCGCGAGACAAATTCATTGATAAATAAGCTTGCAGCTTTTATCAAAGAAACCTCTCAAAAGACAACTCCCCAAAATATTGTGGACTCGGGGATACTGAATCTTAATCAGGACAAGTTTGCCAGAGCGATGATATTCTTTGTTTGTGCATCTGTCATGTATATGGATACGGGTATTCCTGCAGACGATGCGGCCTTCCAAATAGGAATGTGTATTTACCATTTCAGCGATGCGATCAGGAAACTTCCCAAAAATTGTGAGGAACCCAGAAGCACAAGTAGTTCAGAAAACAAAGGATCTCCTCGTAAATCGATGACACCTTCCGAACGAAAATTTCCTGAATGGCACAATACTTTCTCGTTGTTGGAAGATTTAATGGACAACATGTTGAATCATATGAAAAATATCTCTGATGTAAGTCAAGACCAGCTAGAAAAATCTGAATCGTGGGCTCTTAACTGGATTGCTGCAGCATTTCTGTATATGGATGATGCATATGTTGTCAAAGCGGCTGAACATAGCGAGAAGGGGATTAAAATCAGTGAGAAATTCACTAAAAATATATATTCTTTCAAAAACACATTAGGTGATCTCTACTTCAATCTCGGTGTATGCAGGATAAAAAGAAGGAAAACTTCGGAAGGAATAAAACATATGGAGATGTCCATAGATATCTTAAACAAAATCGAGAATTGTCCGTCAAACAAAAAACAGGCTTTAAAAGAAAGTTTGAAATACAAACGAAATTACTTGAAGAAGTTTAAAAAGAAGTGAAGAACGCCCGAGATACTACTATATCTCCACGTTACAAGAATAACGCATCAAATTTGAAGTGATGAATCAATTATTTCCTCGTGGAATTTTGCTTTTGTGGTTCTGTTTTGCATAAGACAAGACATTAATTTCCTTCATTTTAAATCTATTGTGAAGTTACTTTATTCTTAAGATTTTGTGTTCTGTTTGGGCGGAAACGTATGCCCTAACGCAATAACTGTAGTTTCCCGCGTGTTAGAGTCGATTAAAGAGAGATAAGATAATCACAGTCGGGTTCTCTCAGAAATTAATAATTGTCACGTATGCGCCACAGATGGAACATATTTAACATATTCAATAGTTATTTATACTTTTCAAAACTTGTTTGTATAAAATATATTACTAGTCAAATTATGAATATTCGACAACTATACCGAGTGTATGATTACGCAAATGCAGAGACGTTATCAACTTTTTTCAATAAAATTATCTTTCATGGTAATTTTCAATATGTAGAATACGGCCTGAATCTTTATTTTATCTTGAGATGGGTCATTTTAGAATCATAGAACATAAAATAACAATTATTTCGATCTAATTTATTCCAAAAAAAATTCACACTTTCGCCCTAAAAATGTTCGTATATTGGAATTTCCACTAATACAAGAAACGTTTTCAAAGCCTTTATGTAATTTCAACTCATCCATATACTATAGTCATTTGTAATTTGTCATTGATGAATTCATATACAACTTATCATTGTGAAGCCAATCGGTGCTTTTTTGATATTTTTAAAGAGCGGTGCCAAAACGAATTTCAAGATTTCGATAGTACAATCGTAGAATTTTTGAAAAATCAACTTTTCTGAATTGTAGATTTAAATATATCAAATCCCATTCGGAATCTTTATATTGACAAGCATGAGCCACAGATGAACCACGCCTTGGCAACGCAGTCCATCAGTGACTCAAGCTCGACAAAATTTTTGACCGACTATCAATGCATTCAAGATCTTACCCAAATTTTTCGAATTTTATGTACCGCATTTGTATTATACTTACAAGCAATGGAATTCAAATGACTAGTCAACTAGTCATATTTACCTGGCTGGTGCGTTTTCAATCCAACCCTTTTTCTAATATTGTAATTTTTAAGTAGACATGGATCCAAATTTGAATGAATTTATATACGATACAACGAGTTGGAAAATTTTCTTTTAGTCACATGAATTTTGCAGATATCGAAATGATTTTTTTCCTGATTGTCAATGTCGTTGGAGGGTACATTATATCTTTTTTATTTTCCTCTCTGCTCAACTCCAGCAGAATAATTTTCTCTTGTTTTTTTATTTTTGAAATGAGATGAGATGCCTCGTCGATGACAGACCCTTGCAGAAAAAATTTTCAAAGCGTCTTTTGTTAAGCATGTGGCACTGATGGACCGCGGTCTATTTGTGGCTCGTGGTTAACAAAAGATAATCCCCCACTAGGACGTATTGTTTTCACCGGATGTGTGAATTTATCAAGTCTATTTCCGCTAATCAAAAACTCTTTCTTTTTTTTTGATGGTACTCATTTTTTTTTTTGATTATTTGGGTTTAGCTGGCGCTTTGTCGATTTATAATTAAGGACTAACCAGATGGATATTGTTTCAAACACTTTACTTATGATATTATACTACAAATCATGATTTTGCTGCATTTCAAAAATTGATCAATTCATCTTCAATTGCACCCTTATTATAAAAATTTAACTTCCACGAATTTTTATTCGACTGTTGGAAAATAATGAATTAATGTTAATTTTAAAATTACCTTATGAATTTGTATTTTGTCACAATGTCTTGATTATTTTATTTTTATGTTTTTAAGTTTCATTTTCAACTCAAAGTACAATCTCGACGGTGAATGTTTATTTTTTAATAAAATTATGGTACAAAGGCTTTTAGAAAACAAAATTGAAAAATATTTCCAAATTTGTCAGAGGTTGTTGTATTTTGAAGTGAAATACAGCATTTTTCTTAATTTGAAGAAGGTATAATGAAAAACAAGTAAGAAGTTTTTGATAAGTTATATTCAGCTGATATAATTTTTTTCCTTCACAAACATGGCTGTATTTACTCAAAGTTACATCCATATTCAGCCTAGTTTCAAAATAGTCGAATATTTGGCATTAATCAGTCAGCATTTGACAATCGTTAATGAATTTTTTCAAAAAGAAATTTCTTTTCGATTTTATTATATTTCCATTGAATTTGTTCAATATATTTGCGATGGTGGTAAACTGAAATGAATTCACCGATTCACCGAAAAAAAAATTTTGAAAATGAATTGAATTGAATAAAGGCTAAGATTTATCTAGATTGTCATATATTTTACAATTTTTTTCAAACGAACCAAACCCCTCCAATGAGTTTATCGCCGTGAAAAGGGTCTGTATACTGCTACAAAATTGCAGTTAATTTACTGTTGATTTGTAGTAATTGTATATTTCAAAAATTCGAAAGGTCTTTGTCGATGGGATTTATGCCAAGTACGGACTGTTGATGGAACGCACCTCCGCGGTGCATTCCATCAACAGCCCATAATTGGCCAAAAACTCAATTTTCTAGTTTATTTCAATATCATTAAGTAAAATTACGGAGCAAGAGCAGTGATTTTACTACGATTTTGTTACAGTGTAACTATACCCACTTGTGTGTAAAAAGTTACATTAGATCCAGGAGTGCATGGTGGCCATAGCTTCAAGAGTCAAACTCACCAGGTCTTGAAATACGGGAGGGGAAGGGGGGTGTCAACTTCTTAATCACTTATCCAGTCCCTCCAGTTCCCTCTAAATCAGCTCGGCGCATATCTGTTTCTGAAAGTAACAATTTTTTTCAAAACAACGCATTCCCTGCACATTTGAGCTAATTATATATTTTTCATTCATTCGTTCTTAGTTTTTGCTTGTATATTGCTTATTTTATCAATATACCCTTTTATTTTTATGATTATGCACATTCAGCACATGCTACAATAGCGGTACTTGATATATATTGACTCGCTACTGCGATTTATGAAAGAAGGTTCTAAGGTACTTTGATATGAATGGTCACGGATTTGGCACGTCCATTTTGTCAGAAATATACTGTCCTTGACGCTTTGGATTAAAAATTCTAACCGATTGTGTTTCGGTAAAGATTTTGTAAAAAAACTTAATCAAATATGCTGTAATTTTGAGACTTTTTAAACAATATATTTAAAATTTATGTAGGCCCATTTTCTGGAATTGCAAGAAAAAAAAAAACGGTTTCGAAATGATTGAATTCGAGATTCTATTCAAAATAGATGTCATTTGGCGTCCGTATAGCTTTTGTGTGCCTCAGTCCACCATTCTTTCAAAAATTTTAAGTTGTCAAGCACGAGTCACTGATGGACCGCGCCTTTGTGGCGCGATCCATCAGTGACTCAAGCTTAATAAAAAAAATGAGTGCACAAAATAAACATGCCACGACAAGCACGAAGACCGAAGTGAATCCTGCTTGGGGACAAGCAACTCAGCAATCCGTTTTGGCTTTTCATAGTCTGGTTCAAAATGTCTTGATCGGGTTGATTTCGCCCACAAGAACACTAGGCTGAATAAAATAAATTAAATGATATTATTTGAGTTATTTATAATCCTTCTCTGTCATCCATGAATGGTACTTATTTTTACTACAAAACAAACAATCCCTGCCTGACAATCAATAGCATTTTTATATTAAAGCCACCACCAACAGTTGTATTTTTTTATTTTTAAGAGAACCATCAAGTTATGGTTTATTATGTCTGGATCCTGGATAAATTTTACGCTTCAATGATTATTGACTTGATTATTTTGGGAGGTAACAGAAAGTGACTTGGGTCAAAAATGGCGGAATTTGTGTAACTTTCTTCTTGGACACAAAATGGTGTATGTAAATCATGTAATCCTTTCTTTTGTGTTTTCAACTTGCTCATATAGTTTCGTTTTCAAGTTTTTATCATTTTGTGCTTTTTCTTGTCTTAAATTCGATATTATGATTGGCCAAACGTGGTTCATGCATATAAAGTTGTGTGCCTAATCAGCGGCCTTGGTTGGACATTATATTTTATGTGTGGTACATCTGTGGCTCATGCTTGACATGTTTGCCCAATTTTAATATTGTAGTTAATTTTAGGCTTGATTATTATTATAATTCTTATTCCTTCTGTAATTGCCAGTAATAAAATGAGTTTCTTAATAATATGGTTTTCTATTTGCCATGTCTTGTAGCAAGGTGGCAGCAATTTAAGGTGCGCGCGCAGCCCCAAATTTTTAAAAATTGGCGCTTCTCGGCTCTTTTTAGGTGGTGTTAGTTAGATGTTGGCTCCCTGTCCAAACAACGACAGGCCGCAGGGTTTTTCACCTTGGTGCCCGAAGCGAAAAACTACTGCTTTCATTTTCTACGCGATTACGTCAACACAGAACAGGTGAAAGAGGAAAAACCGACTAGTAACGTTTTTGCTACCATTCCCTATGTCAAGGAATTCAGTGAAAAAGTAAGAAGGATACTTGAGGAAGCAGACATCAGAGTCTCATACAGGCCCACTAATAAGTTGGGAGATACACTATCTAAAGTGAAGGACAAAGTTGACCTAAAGAAAAGGAAGGGAGTAGTTTATTGTATCCCATGTAAAGACTGCAAAGAGGTATACATAGGAGAAACTAAGAGAAGTTTTGCCACAAGGTGTCAAGAACACCAGCGAGATGTAGGAAAATGTGATTATGAAAAGTCTGCATTATCCAAGCATGCATACTGCAATGACCACAGAATAGATTGGAAAGAAGCTACTATATTAGAGAGAGAAGATCATTACAGGAAAAGACTATTTTTAGAATCATATCACATCAACAGCATATCACAGACAATGAATGATAAGAAGACTTGCATGTTTCCGGCAGCTTATCAGACTATCTTTCAACTTCTATGTCTCTTTTTACTCAGAATTTAGAGTATTTTATCTTTTATTTACTAGGTTATTTTAGAACGTCCCCCTTACAGTATATAGTATTGTTGATGACTTAACCATTCCATTGCCCTGATGAAGAACGTCTGTATAGACATTCGAAACGTTGGCAAAATATAAAATATTGTTTGCACATCACCGGTTGAGCAATTAGATTCACTATGAATTTCCCTGGTAGTAATCACTCAATCTTTATGTATCTTTAGGTCGATGTTCATTTTGAATTTTTGCGCCATTTTATGTTAACGCGGGTAGTCTCTCACGAAATCCAACGCAAATAACCAACATGGGACTTCCCCAAGATAGAGAAATGAGTATTGCTTAGATGCGTAGGAACAAGGCCCAAACTTTGACCGCCCTATGAGTATTAATGAATTTTTTCTAATATCTGACATTATTTTATCGAGCACAAATTTGCGTGTGACTTTATATGTGGAATTGGCCGATTGAAAAATCTTTTTGTCCTGCCTGAGACGCAGCTGGAACCGGCATAAAACTCATTTTTGAACATTTCTGATTGGGATGGCGAGTATGCTTATTTACAATGAGAAAGTCGTGTTTTTCAATCACGGTTCGTTTATGGCATTTGATTAACCTTTGTCCTTTGTAAGGTGTGGACTGCTGGCGCGTTTATCCACCGTTGTTTAGCTCTCAACAAAATAATTTGAGGGTATTGTCCATCACGTGACACACATCAAAATGGCGGGAATTTCTTGTGTTGATAGAATAACAGGAAGTTATATTCACAGTTCAGTGCTGCTAGACGTTGAATGTGAAAATGGCTGTGGGTTGTATCTGAGAACGTTAGCAGGTTATTGAAACTCATCTATTCTGGTATTAGTATAGTAAAAAGGGTAATAGCTTCAGACTGCTGTGTTATAGAAATTTGCTTACGTAAAAAATCGTGCTATCACTATCTGTGCTTCTGAACATTTCATAAATCGCGTCCCTCGCTGTGAATGCGAGTCTTTTCCAAGAATATCTAAACTTTGGAATTTCTTGCTGCTTTCCTGATCGTGTTGATCTACAAGGCTTTAAAACTCGCTTCAATAGACATCTATCAGGGATGGGGGTTCCTTAGTTCCTTTTCCTGCATTTCATTTGATTGTTTGATTTGTCTTTTGGTTTGATTCGTCTCCTGTGGATTTCAATAAAAAAAAATTAATCGAAATGACAACATCAACTGTCAATGGGATGGATGGGGTTGCTTCTTACTGCACAACTCGTCAATTCTTGGAGTTGACAAGCAAACTCGCAATTCAGAGTCTATGAAAAGTCTGGACCGGTATTTTGTCTTCATATTTGTAAAAATATGAATGTCAGTCTGGATATTAGAAAAATCGCAGAGGTGGCACTGCAGCTGACTACCCAGTACCGGTACATGTTTGACAAATTTATTTCTGCACAACCTTTAGCAACAGGCTATCGCTTTCGCCACTTATTAAGCCAGGCCTAAGGCCAATTCGAACACAAATTGAAACTTCAGAACTTCATAACCTGATCAGCTAATGGATTATCTATTTTAATGCTCGGACTACATAGACAGGTATCTAACCGGCAAACAGTTTAGTCTTGTAAATGTAACTATACAACAAGTTTTTGGCAAAACGTTAACTAAAAAGAATTCGATTTTGGGGAACATTTTTTTTTTATTTCTGAGTAAAAAAACTGGAACGGTAACTATTACAAGGACACGAGGATATGCTGTGAAGTTCCTGGATTGAGAAAAAACTCTGATATCGAGGGTGTATTGCAATATTTCGTTGACTAACGAACGCTCAATTATATGGCAAAGAGACACTATAAGATAAAGCACCGGCAATTACACTCTAACGGAAAACATACGGATTGAACCGCTGTTATAAAATGCAGTGGATGGAATCATAGGAATACCGGGTTATGAGATATTGGCATCGGATATGTGGATGGTAGATAAAATAATACTTCTGGTTGTCATCGAGTGGGGCCATCAATTTGATTTTCACCCTTTTGCATTAAATTTTTTTCGTTTTTTTTCAAACATTTTCCGTTTATTGTATAACAGATTGAATAGAAATAAAAAAGCTACAACAACTCTATATGTTTTGTTAAATTCACATCGTGTTGCATTAAATTTGGAAGATAATCATCAGAGCAACACAGACAACATGTCAGCAGAAGATAGAACTCACAAAGGTGTGGATGTGTTTGTACATTTTTATATCGTAACATGATTACTGAATTTGCGGGGTTGGTTGGATCACGTGGCTCAAATAAATCCACACTTGGCTCATTGAAAATTCATTAATTCTCTAGCTAGAAGTGGTAGATGGTTCTACCGTCGCTCAGGGAAGATTTCACCCACTTCACTTTACTTTAGCAGTTGAGTTCGGCTTGCGACTCGTTTGATTAGGAAGATAATTTTGATTCGAATCGCCAGACAATAATATACAGATGGTTATCATGTTGACATCGCAATTCGAAGATTTCGAGTCAGTCTCGTTAATTCGTGCTCATCACTCAAACCACCGATCGAATGAGATTTGAATTTTTAACGATTGGGGGATTGCCCAGTACTAGGTACAACAAAATCGGAAAAATTATTTTGCCAAACATGAGCCACAGATGGACCGCGCCTTGGCAGCGGTAATGTGTGATTTCATGTTTCACGATTTACTTTTCTAGGTCGCATATACCGAAAGAGTTCATCCGAAGAGATAGAAGTCAACCTCAAGATCAAACGAGGTGATGAGCTTTTCTGCATTTTTCTTGAATTTTTTGATTTTGTAATTGCTCTTTCTTAATAAGAACTGCTTCAGTCTTTTTGTGGCTTTTTGATTTTAGGAAGAAGATCACAAATATCTCATTCGAACGGGTCTGGTAATGACAACCCTCCAGATGACCGATGTCGATCTCCCGATCTGCCGTTTCCACGAGAAGCTGAAAATGACGTAATGCCGTACAATCCTGAAAATGAATCGATCGATCATTCACGAGGTAAGGATGTCAAATTTTGTGATCAAACGGCTCAACCCTTTAAAGGAATTTTTTTTCTTAAAACGTCGAGCGATAACTCAAAGCATATATAACAATCCGATAGGAATTTCAAGTACGTCGTTGTCCTGAAAAAAAAGGCTTTACAATTCAGTTTGGGGCCTGGGAGTTTCGGTATCGGATTCGAGAACTTTTTCCACAATGTCTTTTGCTAGCCCGGTTTCTTTAAATTGCTTTGGCGAAGTACCCTTTTATTTCTTTTATTTGAATTATTTGGGAGGGTCACGCTCGGTGGTAAGACGGACAAGAATTAAACCATCGGTATACAGTCGCGCTTAAGTCGATCGAGCCGGGTATTTATATCTATGTGTTACCGTAGTAAAGCTCCCCGCTTTTGACCGATTCCTTCTGGTAACTTTATTGTTTTTGCTGAAGAATAAGGTTCAGTGGCAATTAACAAAACAACACTGTTTGTGAAGTGTGATATAGTTTCCATCCAAGCAGGTTCATGACAATATGATTAAAACCACCTTGTTTTTAGTAGTTGACGACTCTCAGAAAACACCTGCTGAAGAAGAAGTTATAATAGAAGATGTTGATCACACCAGCGAGTACGAGGACAACAAAACAACACCTGCGGTAACATTGGATGACAGTGGGATTCAAAGCCAAGGTTAGATGAACTCACCTTAAAATCCCGTTATACTTTTGTAGAAGTTTAATTTGGCGCGATGGCCTAGTGTTTACTACGTTGACATCTCAAGTTGAAGATCTCGGGTTTGAGTGTCGGTAAGTCCGGATCGTTGAGACATGCAAACCACTCAGTCCAGGGTGTAATAACTGGGTATAGGCTCTTTACCATAAAGTGGGGCTTGACAACAGGAACTCTCAGTGATCGCAGGTGAACGGCATTGATCCGGATGATCCACTCAAATATGACGCTGTAAAAATAGTTCATATCGAGGTTGAACTGGTAAACCTGGCGCGCAAGTTCTGGTGTAATTCGTAAACCTGGTAATAATTAAAAAATGCAAACGGAGACTCAATGATCATTACTGAGGTAGAAATTTTTTACCAAACGTCTCTTGTTAAGCTTGGTCCATTGCGACTTACATTTTACGAAATAAGATTTCTGACTGAGTGACAAGAGGCTGGTAAATCTGGTAAATTGCTAAGTAATAAACTAACATATCCAAGGACCGCCTTTTTCTCACTCTGTCATCATCGAAAAAGAGAAAATTGTCAATTTTTTTTTAAACTAATTTGCGGCATCGCAGTGCACCGATTTTTTGCCCTTGATTTCAATTTTCACCACGCAACTTACTCACAAAACTAGGGCTGGGCTTCGAAAACACCCCATAACTCTTTATCTAAACATTCACTGAAACAGTGTGAAGAAGCTATGCGAGGCAATGCAGTTCCAATATGTTTGCTTCGAGTTGATTCGAGTCAACAAATTAAAATGTCCAGTCCTAACAGAGACACACTTTGCAATAAAATACAGTAAAATCGCTGCTCTTTTAGAGTAATTTTACTTGGATATATGTGAGATAACACTAAAAAATCGACTTTTTGTTCGATTATAGGCTGTTGATGAAATGCACCGACGAGGTGGGTTCCATCAACAACTTATAATTGAAATAAATCTCACAATCTCAAATTTTGGAAAAATGAAAATACTGTGAAATACCTGTAAATTTACTGCACTTTTTCCACACTGCACTCTTCCACGCAATTTATTACTCACTTGTAGGTGGAAACAGTTCGATGTCGTTGCCTGAAACTAACGAAGCAGGCATAGAACTGTCAATGAAAAAAGGCGAAGAGAAACCAACAGTTACGAAGAATCGAGGAAAGAAAAGAAGAGAAACAGCGAAACCAATGGTAGAAACCGAGATTAAGGACGTCGCTTCATCAATTCATCATTTAACAGGTAAAACTCGACAAATTATATAGTTCGTGTGCTGGGAGACCTTCCACTATTTGTAGCATCAGGAATCGAGCAAAGTTATTTAGTAGATTCGTCATATTGTGGTTTTTCTTCTTCTTTCGTTGATTATGTGGGAAAGTTGTTTCTGCACATTTGAAGCACATTTATTATGAGTGCTTTCTTTTATAAGCCCCGACTAATTATTTTTGTGTATTAAATGATATTAGTGGGCACTAGAAGTTCTCGAATATTCGATTCTATGCGTGATACGAGATTTGTGATATATGCGCATATATTCGTATTTCAAATTTTGTTTTAAATATTGATTATGAAAACTTATTTTATTCGATTCTGACATCGAACTCGACAGTCGATTTTTATTGCCCAAGTGATCACAACCACTTAATCAAAAACTCTATTAATGCACTAATGTTCTCAATACTTTTTGTACATTCATGGTTATTTTGTCGGAGTTTTATTTTTATCAAATTCGTTCCAAGCAAGAGAGGAAGCGGCGTCTAGTAGGTGCCAACTGAGGCAACTCAAATCGGAGGCACTCTATGCGGAAAACAATCCAGGGAAGATTAAATTTTCATACGGACAAAGTTCGACCGACGCTGGGTTGTGTGTTGGGTACGAATCGACGGGCCGGACTTGGTGGGACTCGAACCCGAGATCTTCAACTTGCGATACCATCATGTTCACCATTAGGCCATTGAGCTCACGCCCATCATATGCCTCATATTCTTCATTAGATAGAATCTGATTCAAGCAAAAACTATATGCTTCGAGGTTTGATATTAGATTTAAAAGTATGTGAAGGATCTGCAGCGACCACCGCACCTAGGATCCATATAATGCTTCTGTGGTCAGCTATTTTGTCTTATATTATTCCAGACAATCCAAAATCGGCGAGCGGTATAAAGAAAAAGTCTTCAGAAGCCGGCAATGGAGTAGCAGGTCCGTCCACTGAAGCTGTTAAAACTGAGAATGAGAAGTCAGATTTCACTGAAGTGGAAATTTTCTTGCTTGAAGGTATCTCCATCTTGTAACTCTCTTTTTTACAGTAGGACTTTTGTGCTAATGCTATAGAGCTAAGCACGGAACTGTACCAACACGCGGCCCTATTTTTCCGAAGGAACAGGATTTGTATCGCTAAACTTCTCTAATTAATCATAATAATCATAACAAGTATCAATTTTGACTGATTATCGGCGCCCAATTATCTTTTGTGACTAGTTTTGTATATTTCATGATATTTCGACCATAAAAATTTGAATTTTTTTTCTCATTTTTAAAAATATTTCGTCTTGGTTAAGAATGTATCATTCAATATCGACAAAAATGGTAAGATTGAGACCATTTTGATATATCTTCTTTCAAAATTCACACACTGAGCTTGAGAAGCGCCTTAAAGAAGTTAATCAACCAAAAAATCAATTATTCTTAATTAGCCCATTTAAAGCCCATTGCTCAAAAATTTCTCGCGTTTTTACTTACAGATGAAGCAGACAATCTCATTCATGCACGTGAATTCAGCAAAGCTTTGATAAAACTACAACGTCTACCAGAAGAGCATAGGAAAAACTTCAAATTTCAATTGATGGAAGCAGAATGTAACTTTTGCTTGGGCCATCTTCCTGAGACAAATTTATTGATAAATAAGCTTGCAGTTTATATCAAAGAAACCTCTCAAAAGACAACTCCCAAAAATATCGTGGACTCGGGAATACTGAACCTTAATCAGAACGAATTTGCCAGAGCGATGATATTCTTTGTTTGTGCATCTGTCATGTATATGGATGCGGGTATTCCTGCAGACGATACCACCTTCCAAATAGGAATGTGTATTTTCCATTTCAGCGATGCGATCAGGAAACTTCTCAAAAAACGTGGAGAACCCAGAAGCAAAAGTAGTTCAAAAAAGAGAGGATCTTTTCGTAAATCGATGACACCTTCCGAACAAAAATTTCCTGAATGGCACAATACTTTCTCATTGTTGGAATCTTTAATGAACAAAATGTTGAATGATATGAAAAATATATCTGATGTAAGTCAAGACCAGCGAGAAAAATCTGAATCGTGGGCTCTTAACTGGATTGCTGCAGCATTTCTGTATATGGATGATTCATATGTTGACAAAGCGGCTGAATATAGCGAGAAGGGGATTAAAATCAGAGAGAAATTCACTAAAAATATATATTCTTTCAAAAAAACATTAAGTGATCTCTACTTCAATCTCGGTGATTGCAGGATAAAAAGAGGCAAAATTTCGGAAGGAATAAAACACATGGAGATGTCCATAGATATCTTAAACAAAATCGAGAATTGTTCGTCAAACAAAAAACAGGCTTTAAAAGAAAGTTTAAAATACAAAAGAAATTACTTGAAGACGTACAAAAAGAAATGAAGAACTCCCGATATACTACTATATCTCCACGCTACAAGAATAACGCATCAAATTTGAAGTGATGAATCAATTATTTCCTCGTGGAATTTTGCTTTTGTGGTTCTGCTTTGCATAAGACAAGACATTAATTTCATTAAATTCAAATTGTAACATAATTCCGTGAAATCTATTGTTAAGTTGATTTATTTTAAGATTTTTTGTTCTGTTTGCGCGGAAACGTATGTCCTAACGTAATAACTCTAGTTTCCCGCGTGTTAGAGTCGATTAAAGAGAGATAAGATAATCACAGTCGGGTTCTCTCAGAAATTAATAATTGTCACGTATGCGCCACAGATGGAACATATTTAACATTTATTTATACTTTTCCAAACTTGTTTGTATAAAATACATTACCAGTCAAATTATGAATATTCGACAACTATACCGAGTGTGTGTTTACGCAAATGCAGAAAATTATCTTTCATGGTAATTTTCAATATGTAGAATACGGCATGAATTTTGATTTTATCTTGAAATGGGTCATTTTATAATAATAGAACATAAAATAACAAATATTTCGATCTAATTTCTTCGAAAAAATTCACACTATTCACCCTAAAAATGTTCGTATAATGGAATTTCCACTAATACAAGAAACTTTTTCAAAGCCTTTATGTAATTTCAACTCATCCATATACTATAGTCATTTGTAATTTGTCATTGATGAATTCATATACACCTTATCATTGTGAAGCCAATCGGTGCTTTTTTGATATTTTTAAAGAGCGGTGCCAAAATGAATTTCAAGATACTGATAGTACAATCGTAGAATTTTTGAAAAATTAACTTTTCTGAATTGTAGATTTAAATATATCAAATCCCATTCGGAATCTTTATATTGACAAGCATGAGCCACAGATGAACCACGCCTTGGCAACGCAGTCCATCAGTGACTCAAGCTCGACAAAATTTTTGACCGACTATCAATGCATTCAAGATCTTACCCAAATTTTTCGAATTTTATGTACCGCATTTGTATTATACTTACAAGCAATGGAATTCAAATGACTAGTCAACTAGTCATATTTACCTGGCTGGTGCGTTCTCAATCCAACCCTTTTTCTAATATTGTAATTTTTAAGTAGACATGGATCCAAATTTGAATGAATTTATATACGATACAACGAGAAAATTTTCTTTCAATCACATGAATTTTGCAGATATCGAAATGATTTTTTTCCTGATTGTCAATGTCGTTGGAGGGTACAGTATATCTTTTTCATTTTCCTCTCTGCTCAACCTCAGCAGAATAATTTTCTTTTGTTTTTTTTTTTATTTTTGAAATGAGATGAGGTGCCTCGTCGATGACAGACCCTTGCGGAAAAAATTCTCAAAGTATCTTATGTTAAGCATGTGGCACTGATGGACCGCGGTCTATTTGTGGCTCGTGGTTAACAAAAGATAATTCCCCACTAGGACGTATTGTTTTCACCGGATGTGTGAATTTATCAAGTCTATTTCCGCTAATCAAAAACTCTTTCTTTTTTTTTTGATGGTACTCATTTTTTTTCGATTATTTGAGTTGCGGTTTAGCTGGCGCTTTGTCGATTTATAATTAAGGACTAACCAGATGAATTTTGTTTCAAACACTTTACTTATGATATTATACTACAAATCATGATTTTGCTGCATTTCAAAAATTGATCAATTCATCTTCAATTGCACCCTTAGTATAAAAATTAACTTCCACGAATTTTTATTCGAAATAATTAATTAATGTTAATTTTAAAATTACCTTATGAATTTGTATTTTGTCACAATGTCTTGATTATTTTATTTTTATGTTTTTAAGTTTCATTTTCAACTCAAAGTACAATCTCGACGGTGAATGTTTATTTTTTATTAAAATTATGGTACAAAGGCTTTTGAAAAAAAAATGGAAAATATTTTCCAATTTGTCAGAGGTTGTTGTATTTTGAGGTGAAATACAGCATTTTTTCATAATTTGAAGAATGTATAATGAAAAACAAGTAAGAAGTTATATTCAGCTGATATCATTTTTTCTGTCACAAACATGGCTGAATTTACTCAAAGTTACATCCATATTCAGCCTAGTTTCAAAATAGTCGAATATTTGGCATTAGTCAGTCAGCATTGGACAATCGTTAATGAATTTTTCCAAAAAGAAATTTTTATTTGACTTTGTTATATATTTCCATTGAATTTGTTCAATATATTTGCGATGGTGATAAACTGAAATGAATTCACCGATTCACCGAAAAAAAAAATCGAAAATGAATTGAATTGAATAAAGGCAAAGATTTATCTAGATTTATCTACAATTTTTTTCAAACGAACCAAACCCCTCCAATGAGTTTATCGCCGTGAAAAGGGTCTGTATACTGCTACAAAATTGCAGTTAATTTACTGTTGATTTGTAGTAATTGTATATTTCAAAAATTCGAAAGGTCTTTGTCGATGGGATTTATGCCAAGTACGGACTGTTGATGGAACGCACCTCGTCGGTGCATTCCATCAACAGCCCATAATTGGCCAAAAACTCAATTTTCTAGTTTATTTTAATATCATTAAGTAAAATTACGGAGCAAGAGCAGTGATTTTACTACGATTTTGTTACAGTGTAACTATACCCACTTGTGTGTAAAAAGTTACATTAGATTCAGGAGTGCATGGTGGCCATAGCTTCAAGAGTCAAACTCACCAGGTCTTGAAATACGGGAGGGGAAGGGGGGGTGTCAACTCACTTATCCGCTCTCGGTCGGTTTTTATTTTCTCTCTAAATCAGCTCGGCCCATATCTGTTTCTGAAAGCAACAATTTTTTTCGAGACAACAATTTTCCCTGCACATTTGAGCTAATTATATATATATTTGTCATTCATTCGTTCTTAGTTTTTGCCTGTATATTGCTTATTTTATCAATATACCCTTTTATTTTTATGATTATGCACATTCAGCACATGCTACAATAGCGGTACTTGATACATATTGACTGGCTACTGCGAATAATGAAAGAAGGTTCTAAGGTACTTTGATATGAATAGTCACGGATTTGGCACGTCCATTATGGATTCATGGATTCAAAATTGTAACTGATTGAAATACTTATGTGTTTCGGTAAAGGTTTTGTGAAAAAACTTAATCAAACATGCTGTAATTTTCAGACTTTTCAAACAATATATTTAAAATTCATGTAAACCCATTTTCTGAAATCGCAAAAAAAAAACGGTTTCGAAATGATTGGATTCGAGATCCTATTCAAAGGAGATGTCATTTGGCGTCCGTATTGCCTATGTGTGCCTTAGTCCACCATTCTTTTAGAAATTTTATGTTGTCAAGCATGAGTCACTGATGGACCGCGCCTCTGTTGCGCGATCCATCAGTGACTCAAGCTTAATAAAAAAATGAGTGCGCATAATAGACATTCCACGACAAACACAAGCACGAAGACCGAAGTGAATCCTGCTTGGGGACAAGCAACTCAGCAATCCGTTTTGGCTTTTCATAGTCTGGTTCAAAATGTCTTGATAAGGTTGATTTCGGCCCCAGGAACACTAGGCTGCATAAAATAAATGATTTTAATTGAGTTATTTCCAATCCTTCTCAGTCATCCATGAATGGTACTTATTTTTACAACAAAACAAACAATCCCTGCCTGACAATCAATAGCATTTTTATATTAAAGCCACCACCGACAGTTGTATTTTTTTTATTTTTAAGAGAACCATCAAGTTATGGTTTATTATGTCTGGATCCTGGATAAATTTTACGCTTCAATGATTATTGACTTGATTATTTTGGGAGGTAACAGAAAGTGACTTGGGTCAAAAATGGCGGAATTTGTGTAACTTTCTTCTCGGACACAAAATGGTGTATGTAATCCTTTCTTTTGTGTTTTCAACTTGCTCATATAGTTTCGTTTTCAAGTTTTTATCATTTTGTGCTTTTTCTTGTCTTAAATTCGATATTATGGTTGGCCAAACGTGGTTCATGCATATAAACTTGTGTCTAATCAGCGGCCTTGGTTGGACATTATATTTTACATGGTACATCTGTGGCACATGCTTGACAATTAACCTCCATCTGGAGATGTAATATTATGTACGTTCCATGTTTGGCCAATTTTAATATTGTAGTTAATTTTAGGCTTGATTATTATTATAATTCTTATTCCTTCTGTAATTGCCAGTAATAAAATGAGTTTCTTAATAATATGGTTTTCTATTTGCCATGTCTTGTAGCAAGGTGTTAGCAATTAAAGGTGTGCACAGAGTCCCCGTTTCTGAAAATTGACGCTTTTCGGCTCTTTTTAGGTGGTATTAGTTAGATGTTGGCTCCCTGTCCAAAGAACGACAGGCCGCAGGGTTTTCCACCTTGGTGCCCGAAGCGAAAAACTACCGCTCAGCTGCGATACCTAGCTACAGTGAGGTCCACCCGTTCTCGGGAGAGGACCACAATGCTGCGAGCTCTGATGACCACTGCGGAGTAGTCGTGTCTGTTCCCAGTCTCTGCTTGACACCTCGACCCGGCTGAAGAAGTGGCCGGATACCTGAATGGGTAGCATAATTGATCTTATATATGCGAACTCCGACCTATGCTGGTTACCAGCATGTACGGAAAGGGAATGTGTTGACTGCTCTCGGGTCTAGCTGCTGACTGCTGTTGAATGACGACGTTGTTTTATACAGTTCCGCACTCATGCCCATCGCCGATGCGCTATATGAAAGCCTTCCCAGCGTCGGCAAAAACCATACCTGCTGCCTGTAAGACAAGCTAAAGAAGCCCTCCGAAAGCTTGGAGGTAGCCATTCAAATGACGATGGGAATACCGAATATTCCCGAACAACCCTCGTCAATTGTATAAGGTGAAATGAAGTTCATTACTCGACTTGCGTTCTCATCAAGTGTGCGCCATTTTTGAATCGCGGTCCAGCTGGGATTCGAAACTAGCAACTATGTATCTTCAGGTCGATGTTCATTTTGAAATTTTTGCGCGATTTTATGTTAACGCGGGTAGTCTCTCACGAAATCCAACGCAAATAACCAACACGGGACTTCCCCAAGATAGAGAAATGAGTATTGCTTAGATGCGTAGGAACAAGGACCAAGCTTTGACCGCCCTTTGAGTATTAATGAATTTTTTGATAATATCTGAGATTATTTCATCGAGCACAAATTTGCGTGTGACTTTATATGTGGAATTGGCCGATTAAAAAATCTTTTTGTCCTGCCTGAGACGTAGCTGGAACCGGCATACTGAACTCATTTTTGAACATTTCTGATTGGGATGGCGTGTATGCTTATGTATAATGAGAAAGTCGTGTTTTTCAATCACGGTTCGTTTATGGCATTTGATTAACCTTTGTCCTTTGTAAGGTGTGGACTACTGGCGCGTTTATCCACCGGTGTTTAGCTCTCAACAAAATAATTTGAGGGTATTGTCCATCACGTGACACACATCAAAATGGCGGGAATTTCTTGTGTTGATAGAATAACAGGAAGTTATATTCACAGTTCAGTGCTGCTAGACGTTGAATGTGAAAATGGCTGTGGGTTGTATCTGAGAACGTTAGCAGGTTATTGAAACTCATCTATTCTGGTATTAGTATAGTGAAAAGGGTAATAGCTTCAGACTGCTGTGTTATAGAAATTTGATTACGTAAAAGATCGTGCTATCACTATCTGTGCTTCTGAACATTTCATGAATCGCGTCCCTTTAGCTGTGAATGCGAGTCTAAGTCAGGGTTTCCCAAACTTTTTGAGCAATGAACCCCTATTTGTCAATGTAGTGATTCGCGGACCCCAATCTTACCAATTCGCGCCTATTCACTGTGGAGGTTCCACAATGTCACAAACAGTTTTATGCAAGAAGCTTTTTTACAAGAATTTCTAAACTTTGGAATTCCTTGCTGCTTTCCTGATCGTATTGATCTACAAGGCTTTAAAACTCGCTTCAATAGACATCTATCAGGGATGGGGGTTCTTTAGTTCCTTTTCCTGCATTTCATTTGATTGTTTGATTTGTCTTTTGGTTTGATTCGTCTCCTGTGGATTTCAATAAAAAATATTAATCGAAATGACTACATCCATTGTCAATGGGATGGATGGGGTTGCTTCTTACTGCACAACTCGTCAATTCTTGGAGTTGACAAGCAAACTCGCAATTCAGAGTATGAAAAGTCTGGACCGGTATTTTGTCTTCAAATTTGTAAAAATATGAATGTCAGTCTGGATATTAGAAAAATCGCAGAGGTGGCACTGCAGCTGACTACCGGAACACGTTTGACAAATTAATTTCTGCACAACCTTTAGCAACAGGCTATCGCTTTAGCCACTTATTAAGCTAGGCCTAAGGCCAATTCGAACAAAAATTGAAACTTCAGAACTTCGTAACCTGATCAGCTAATGGGTTATCTCTTTTAATGCTCGGACTACATAGACAGGTAGCTAACCGGCAAACAGTTTAGTCTTGTAAATGTAACTATACAACAAGTTTTTGGCAAAACGTTAACTAAAAAGAATTCGATTTTGGGGAACATTTTTTTTTTATTTCTGAGTAAAAAAACTGGAACGGTAACTATTACAAGGACACGAGGATATGCTGTGAAGTTCCTGGATTGAGAAAAAACTCTGATATCGAGGGTGTATTGCAATATTTCGTTGACTAACGAACGCTCAATTATATGGCAAAGAGATACTATAAGATAAAGCACCGGCAATTACACTCTAACGGAAAACATACGGATTGAACCGCTGTTATAAAATGCAGTGGATGGAATCATAGGAATCGGATATGTGGATGGTAGATAAAATAATACTTCTGGTTGTCATCGAGTGGGGCCATCAATTTGATTTTCACCCTTTTGCATTAAATTTTTTTCGTTTTTTTTCAAACATTTTCCGTTTATTGTATAACAAATTGAATAGAAATAAAAAAGCTACAACAACTCTATATGTTTTGTTAAATTCACATCGTGTTGCATTAAATTTGGAAGATAATCATCAGAGCAACACAGACAACATGTCAGCAGAAGATAGAACTCACAAAGGTGTGGATGTGTTTGTACATTTTTATATCGTAACATGATTACTGAATTTGCGGGGTTGGTTGGATCACGTGGCTCAAATAAATCCACACTTGGCTCATTGAAAATTCATTAATTCTCAAGCTAGAAGTGGTAGATGGTTCTACCGTCGCTCAGGGAAGATTTCACCCACTTCACTTTACTTTAGCAGTTGAGTTCGGCTTGCGACTCGTTTGATTAGGAAGATAATTTTGATTCGAATCGCCAGACAATAATATACAGATGGTTATCATGTTGACATCGCAATTCGAAGATTTCGAGTCAGTCTCGTTAATTCGTGCTCATCACTCAAACCACCGATCGAATGAGATTTGAATTTTTAACGATTGGGGGATTGCCCAGTACTAGGTACAACAAAATCGGAAAAATTATTTTGCCAAACATGAGCCACAGATGGACTGCGCCTTGGCAGCGGTAATGTGTGATTTCATGTTTCACGATTTACTTTTCTAGGTCGCATATACCGAAAGAGTTCATCCGAAGAGATAGAAGTCAACCTCAAGATCAAACGAGGTGATGAGCTTTTCTGCATTTTTCTTGAATTTTTTTGATTTTGTAATTGCTCTTTCTTAATAAGAACTGCTTCAGTCTTTTTGTGGCTTTTTGATTTTAGGAAGAAGATCACAAATATCTCATTCGAACGGGTCTGGTAATGACAACCCTCCAGATGACCGATGTCGATCTCCCGATCTTCCGTTTCCACGAGAAGCTGAAAATGACGTAATGCCGTACAATCCTGAAAATGAATCGATCGATCATTCACGAGGTAAGGATGTCAAATTTTGTGATCAAACGGCTCAACCCTTTAAAGGAATTTTTTTTCTTAAAACGTCGAGCGATAACTCAAAGCATATATAACAATCCGATAAGAATTTCAAGTACGTCGTTGTCCTGAAAAAAAAGGCTTTACAATTCAGTTTGGTGCCTGGGAGTTTCGGTATCGGATTCGAGAACTTTTTCCACAATGTCTTTTGCTAGCCCGGTTTCTTTAAATTGCTTTGGCGAAGTACCCTTTTATTTCTTTTATTTGAATTATTTGGGAGGGTCACGCTCAGTGGTAAGACGGACAAGAATTAAACCATCGGTATACAGTCGCGCTTAAGTCGATCGAGCCGGGTATTTATATCTATGTGTTACCGTAGTAAAGCTCCCCGCTTTTGACCGATTCCTTCTGGTAACTTTATTGTTTTTGCTGAAGAATAATGTTCAGTGGCGATTAACAAAACAACACTGTTTGTGAAGTGTGATATAGTTTCCATCCATGCAGGTTCATGACAATATGATTAAAACCACCTTGCTTTTAGCAGTTGACGACTCTCAGAAAACACCTGCTGAAGAAGAAGTTATAATAGAAGATGTTGATCACACCAGCGAGTACGAAGACAACAAAACAACACCTGCGGTAACATTGGATGACAGTGGGATTCAAAGCCAAGGTTAGATGAACTCACCTTAAAATCCCGTTATACTTTTGTAGAAGTTTAATTTGGCGCGATGGTCTAGTGTTTACTACGTTGACATCTCAAGTTGAAGATATCGGGTTTGAGTGTCGGTAAGTCCGGATCGTTGAGCCATGCAAACCACTCAGTCCAGGGTGTAATAACTGGGTATAGGCTCTTTACCATAAAGTGGGGCTTGACAACAGGAACTCTCAGTGATCGCAGGTGAACGGCATTGATCCGGATGATCCACTCAAATATGACGCTGTAAAAATAGTTCATATCGAACTGGTAAACCTGGCGCGCAAGTTGTGGTGTAATTCGTAAACCTGGTAATAATTAAAAAATGCAAACAGAGACTCAATGATCATTACTGAGGTAGAAATTTTTTACCAAACGTCTCTTGTTAAGCTTGGTCCATTGCGACTTACATTTTACGAAATAAGATTTCTGACTGAGTGACAAGAGGCTGGTAAATCTGGTAAATTGCTAAATCATAAACTAACATATCCAAGGACCGCCTTTTTCTCACTCTGTCATCATCGAAAAAGAGAAAATTGTCAATTTTTTTTTAAACTAATTTGCGGCATTGCAGCGCTCCGATTTTTTGCCCTTGATTTCAATTTTCACCACGCAACTTACTCACAAAACTAGGGCTGGGCTTCGAAAACACCCCATAACTCTTTATCTAAACATTCACTGAAACAGTGTGAAGAAGCTATGCGAGACAATGCAGTTGCAATATGTTTGCTTCGAGTTGATTCGAATCAACAAATTAAAATGTCCAGTCCTAACAGAGACACAAACTGTAATAAAATGCAGTAAAATCGCTGCTCTTTTAGAGTAATTTTACTTGGATAGATGTGAAATAACACTACAAAACCGACTTTTGGTTCGATTATAGGCTGTTGATGAAACGCACTGACAAGGTGGGTTCCATCAACAACTTATAATCGAAATAAATCTCACAATCTCAAATTTTGGAAAAATGAAAATACTGTGAAATACCTGTAAATTTACTGCACTTTTTCCACACTGTACTCTTTCACGCAATTTATTACTCACTTGTAGGTGGAAACAGTTCGATGTCGTTGCCTGAAACTAACGAAGCAGGCATGGATCTGTCAATGAAAAAAGGCGAAGAGAAACGAACAGTTATGAAGAATCGAGGAAAGAAAAGAAGAGAAACAGCGGAACCAATGGTAGACACCGAGATTAGGGACGTCGCTTCATCAATTCATCATTTAACAGGTAAAACTCGACAAATTATATAGTTCGTGTGCTGGGAGACCTTCCACTATTTGTAGCATCAGGAATCGAGCAAAGTTATTTAGTAGATTCGTCATATTGTGGTTTTTCTTCTTCTTTCGTTGATTATGTGGGAAAGTTGTTTCTGCACATTTGAAGCACATTTATTATGAGTGCTTTCTTTTATAAGCCCCGACAAATTATTTTTGTGTATTAAATGATATTAGTGGGCACTAGAAGTTCTCGAATACTTGATTCTATGCGTGATACGAGATTTGTGATATATGCGCATATATTCGTATTTCAAATTTTGTTTTAAATATTGATTATGAAAAGTTATTTTATTCGATTCTGAAATCGAACTCGACAATCGATTTTTATTGCCCAAGTGATCACAACCACTAAATCAAAAACTCTATTAATGCGCTAATGTTCGTCGGAGTGTTATTGTTATTAAATTCGTTCCAAGCAAGAGAGGAAGCGGCGTCTAGTAGGTGCCAACTGAGGCAACTCAAAACGCAAGTGCACTCTATGCGGAAAACAATCCAGGGAAGATTAAATTTTCATACGGACAAAGTTCGACCGACGCTGGGTTGAGTGGTGGGTACGAATTGACGAGCCGGACTCGGTGGGACTCGAACCCGAGATCTTCAACCTGCGATACCATCATGTTGACCACTAGGTCATCTAGCTCACGCCCTTCAAGCAAATACTATATGCTTCGAGGTTTGATATTAGATTTAAAAGTATGTGAAGGATCTGAAAGCGACCACCGCACCTAGGATCCATATAATGCTTCTGTGGTCAGCTATTTTGTCTTATATTATTCCAGACAATCCAAAATCGGCGAGCGGTATAAAGAAAAAGTCTTCAGAAGCCGGCAATGGAGTAGCAGGTCCGTCCACTGAAGCTGTTAAAACTGAGAATGAGAAGTCAGATTTCACTGAAGTGGAAATTTTCTTGCTTGAAGGTATCTCCATCTTGTAACTCTCTTTTTTACAGTAGGACTTTTGTGCTAATGCTATAGAGCTAAGCACGGAACTGTACCAACACGCGGCACTATTTTTCCGAAGGAACAGGATTTGTATCGCTAAACTTCACTAAACTTCTCTAATTAATTATAACAAGTATCAATTTTGACTGATTATCAGCGCCCAATTATCTTTTGTGACTAGTTTTGTATATTTCATCATATTTCGACCATAAAAATTTGAATTTTTTTTCTCATTTTTAAAAATATTTCGTCTTGGTTAAGAATGTATCATTCAATATCGACAAAAATGGTAAGATTGAGACCATTTTGATATATCTTCTTTCAAAATTCACACACTGAGCATGGTTTAAGAAGCGCCTTAAAGAAGTCAATCAACCAATAAATCAATTATTCTTAATCAGCCCATTTAAAGCCCATTGTTCAAAAATATCTCGCGTTTTTACTTACAGATGAAGCAGACAATCTCATTCAAGCACGTGAATTCAGCAAAGCTTTGATAAAACTACAACGTCCACCAGAAGAGCATAGGAAAAACTTCAAACTTCAATTCATGGAGGCAGAATGTAATTTTTGCTTGGGCCATCTTCGCGAGACAAATTCATTGATAAATAAGCTTGCAGCTTTTATCAAAGAAACCTCTCAAAAGACAACTCCCCAAAATATCGTGGAATCGGGAATACTGAACCTTAATCAGAACAGGTTTGCCAGAGCAATGATATTCTTTGTCTGTGCATCTGTCATGTATATGGATACGGGTATTCCTGCAGACGATGCGGCCTTCCAAATAGGAATGTGTATTTACCATTTCAGCGATGCGATCAGGAAACTTCCCAAAAATTGTGAACCCAGAAGCAAAAGTAGTTCAGAAAACAAAGGATCTTCTCGTAAATCGATGACACCTTCCGAACGAAAATTTCCTGAATGGCACAATACTTTCTCATTGTTGGAATCTTTAATGAACATCATGTTGAATGATATGAAAAATATATCTGATGTAAGTAAGACAAGCTAGAAAAATCTGAATCGTGGGCTCTAAACTGGATTGCTGCGGCATTTTTGTATATGGATGATTCATATGTTGACCAAGCGGCTGAATATAGCGAGAAGGGGATTAAAATCGGAGAGAAATTCACTAAAAATATATATTCTTACAAAAACACATTAGGTGATCTCTACTTCAATCTCGGTGTATGCAGGATAAAAAGAGGCAAAATTTCGGAAGGAATAAAACACATGGAGATGTCCATAGATATCTTAAACAAAATCGAGAATTGTCCGTCAAACAAAAAACAGGCTTTAAAAGAAAGTTTAAAATACAAAAGAAATTACTTGGAGAAGTTTAAATAGAAGAGAACAACTCCCGAGATACTACTATATCTCCACGCTACAAGAATAACGCATCAAATTTGAAGTGATGAATCAATTATTTCCTCGTGGAATTTTGCTTTTGTGGTTCTGCTTTGCATAAGACAAGACATTAATAACAATAATTTTAAATCTATTGTTAAGTTAATTTATTTTTTAAATTTTGTGTTCTGTTTGGGCGGAAACGTATGTCCTAACGCAATAACTGTAGTTTCCCGCGTGTTAGAGTCGATAAAAGAGAGATAAGATAATCACAGTCGGGTTCTCTTAGAAATTAATAATTGCCACGTATGCGCCACAGATGGAACATATTTAACATATTCATCAGTTATTTATACTTTTTAAAACTTGTTTGTATAAAATACATTACTAGTCAAATTATGAATATTCGACAACTATACCGAGTGTATGTTTACACAAATGCAGAGACGTTATCAACTTTTTTCAATAAAATTATCTTTCATGGCAATTTTCAATATGTAGAATACGGCATGAATTTTGATTGTTATTTTTTAAAAAAATAACAATCCCATTCGGAATCTTTATAGTGACAAGCATGAGCCACAGATGAACCGCGCCTTGGCAACGCAGTCCATCAGTGACTCGCGCTCGACAAAATTTTTAACCGACTATCAATGCATTCAAGATCTTACCCAAATTTTTCGAATTTTATGTACCGCATTTGTATTATACTTACAAGCAATGGAATTCAAATGACTAGTCAACTAGTCATGTTTACCTGGCTGGTGCGTTCTCAATCCAACCCTTTTTCTAATATTGTAATTTTTAAGTCGACATGGATCCAAATTTGAATGAATTTATATACGATACAACAAGAAAATTTTCTTTTAATCACATGAATTTTGCAGATATCGAAATGATTTTTTTCCTGATTGTCAATGTCGTTGGAGGGTACATTATATCTTTTTCATTTTCCTCTCTGCTCAACCTCAGCAGAATAATTTTCTCTTGTTTTTTTATTTTTGAAATGAGATGAGGTGCCTCGTCGATGTCTATTTCCGCTAATCAAAAACTCTTTCTTTTTTTTTGATGGTACTCATTTTTTTTCGATTATTTGAGTTGTTTAGCTGGCGCTTTGTCGATTTATAATTAAGGACTAACCAGATGAATTTTGTTTCAAACCCTTATGATATTATACTACAGATCATGATTTTGCTGCATTTCAAAAATTGATCAATTAATCTTCAATTGCACCCTTAGTATAAAAATTAACTTCCACGGATTTTTATTCGACTGTTGGAAAATAATGAATTAATGTTAATTTTAAAATTACCTTATGAATTTGTATTTTGTCACAATGTCTTGATTATTTTATTTTTATGTTTTTAAGTTTCATTTTCAACTCGAAGTACAATCTCGACGGTGAATGTTTATTTTTTATTATAATCATGGTACAAAGGCTTTTAGAAAAAAAAATTGAAAAATATTCCAAATTTGTCAGAGGTTGTTGTATTTTGAAGTGAAATACAGCATTTTTTCTTAATTTGAAGAAGGTATAATGAAAAACAAGTAACAAGTTTTTGATAAGTTATATTCAGCTGATATAATTTTTTTCCTTCTCAAGCATGGCTGAATTTACTCAAAGTTATATTCAGCTGATATAATTTTTTTGTCACAAACATGACTGTTTGTACTCAAAGTTACATCCATATTCAGCCTAGTTTCAAAATAGTCGAATATTTGGCATTAGTCAGTCAGCATTGGACAATCGTTAATGAATTTTTCCAAAAAGAAATTTTTATTTGACTTTGTTATATATTTTCAATGAATTTGTTCAATATATTTGCGATGGTGGTAAACTGAAATGAATTCACCGATTCACCGAAAAAAAAATTTCGAAAATGAATTGAATTGAATAAAGGCTAAGATATATCTAGATTGTCATATATTTTACAATTTTTTTCAAACGAACCAAACCCCTCCAATGAGTTTATCGCCGTGAAAAGGGGTTTGTATACTACTACAAAATTGCAGTTAATTTACTGTTGATTTGCAGTAATTGTATATTTCAAAATTTCGAAAGCTTCTCGTCGATGAGATTTATGCCAAGTACGGACTGTTGATGGAACGCACCTCGTCGGTGCATTCCATCAACAGCCCATAATTGGCCAAAAACTCAATTTTCTAGTTTATTTCAATATCATTAAGTAAAATTACGGAGCAAGAGCAGTGATTTTACTACGATTTTGTTACAGTGTAACTATACCCACTTGTGTGTAAAAAGTTACATTAGATCCAGGAGTGCATGGTGGCCATAGCTTCAAGAGAAACTCACCAGGTCTTGAAATACGGGAGGGGAAGGGGGGGTGTCAACTCACTTATCCAGTCTCAGTCGGTTTTTATTTTCTCTCTAAATCAGCTCGGCGCATATCTGTTTCTGAAAGTAACAATTTTTTTCAAAGCAACGCATTCCCTGCACATTTGAGCTAATATATATTTTTCATTCATTCGTTCTTAGTTTTTGCCTGTATATTGCTTATTTTATCAATATACCCTTTTATTTTTATGATTATGCACATTCAGCACATGCTACAATAGCGGTACTTGATACATATTGACTGGCTACTGCGATTTATGAAAGAAGGTTCTAAGGTACTTTGATATGAATGGTCACGTATTTGGCACGTCCATTTTGTCAGAAATATACTGTCCTTGACGCTTTGGATTAAAAATTCTAACCGATTGTGTTTCGGTAAAGATTTTGTAAAAAAACTTAATCAAATATGCTGTAATTTTGAGACTTTTTAAACAATATATTTAAAATTTATGTAGGCCCATTTTCTGGAATTGCAAGAAAAAAAACGGTTTCGAAATGATTGGATACCAGATTCTATTCAAAGGAGATGTCATTTGGCGTCCGTATTGCTTTTGTGTGCCTTAGTCCACCATTCTTTTAGAAGTTTTATGTTGTCAAGCATGAGTCACTGATGGACCGCGCCTCTGTTGCGCGATCCATCAGTGACTCAAGCTTAATAAAAAAAAAATGAGTGCGCAAAATAGAATCCTGCTTGGCGGCGACAAGCAACTCAGCAATCCGATTTGGCTTTTCATAGTCTGGTTCAAAATGTCTTGATCAGGTTGATTTCGGCCACAGGAGCTCTAGGCTGAATAAAATAAATTAAATGATATTATTTGAGTTATTTCTAATCCTTCTCAGTCATCCATGAATGGTACTTATTTTTACTACAAAACAAACAATCCCTGCCTGACAATCAATAGCATTTTTATATTAAAGCCACCACCGACAGTTGTATTTTTTTATTTTTAAGAGGACCATCAAGTTATGGTTTATTATGTCTGGATCCTGGATAAATTTTACGCTTCAATGATTATTGACTTGATTATTTTGGGAGTTAACAGAAAGTGACTTGGGTCCAAAAATGGCGGAATTTGTGTAACTTTCTTCTTGGACACAAAATGGTGTATGTAAATCATGTAATCCTTTCTTTTGTGTTTTCAACTTGCTCATATAGTTTCGTTTTCAAGTTTTTATCATTTTGTGCTTTTTCTTGTCTTAAATTCGATATTATGATTGGCCAAACGTGGTTCATGCGTATAGACTTGTGTGCCTAATTGGCGGCCTTGGTTGGACATTATATTTTACATGGTACATCTGTGGCACATGCTTGACAATTAACCTCCATCTGGAGATGTAATATTATGTACGTTCCATGTTTGGCCAATTTTAATATTGTAGTTAATTTTAGGCTTGATTATTATTATAATTCTTATTCCTTCTGTAATTGCCAGTAATAAAATGAGTTTCTTAATAATATGGTTTTCTATTTGCCATGTCTTGTAGCAAGGTGTCAGCAATTAAAGGTGTGCACAGAGTCCCCGTTTCTGAAAATTGACGCTTTTCGGCTCTTTTTAGGTGATATTAGTCAGATGTTGGCTCCCTGTCCAAGGAACGACAAGCCGCAGGGTTTTCCACCTTGGTGCCCGAAGCGAAAAACTACCGCTCAGCTGCGATACCTAGCTACAGTGAGGTTCACCCGTTCTCGGGTGAGGACAACAATGCTGCGAGCTCTGATGACCACTGCGGAGTAGTCGTGTGTGTTCCCAGTCTCTGCTTGACACCTCGACCCGGCTGAAGAAGTGGCCGGATACCTGAATGGGTAGCATAATTGATCTTATATATGCGAACTCCGACCTACGCTGGTTACTAGCATGTACGGAAAAGAAATGCCGTCTGTGTTGACTGCTCTCGGGTCTAGCTGTTGACTGCTGTTGAATGACGGCGTTGTTGTAGAGTTCCGGACTCATGCCCATCCTCGATGCGCTGTATGAAAGCCTTCCCAGCGTCGGCAAAACCCACACCTTCTGCCTCTAAGACAAGCTTAAGAAGCCCTCCGAAAGCTTGGAGGTAGCCATTCAAATGACGATGGGAATACCGAATATTCCCGAACAACCCTCGTCAATTGTATAAGGTGAAATAAAGTTCATTACTCGACTTGCGTTCTCATCAAGTGTGCGCCATTTTTGAATCGCGCTCCAGCTGTGATTCGAAACTAGCAACTATGTATCTTCAGGTCGATGTTCATTTTGAAATTTTTGCGCCATTTTATGTTAACGCGTGTAGTCTCTCACGAAATCCAACGCAAATAACCAACACGGGACTTCCCCAAGGTAGAGAAATGAGTATTGCTTAGATGCGTAGGAACAAGGACCAAACTTTGACCGCCCTTTGAGTATTAATGAATTTTTGCTAATATCTGAGATTATTTAAATTTGCGTGTGACTTTATATGTGGAATTGGCCGATTGAAAAATCTTTTTGTCCTGCCTGAGACGCAGCTGGAACCGGCATAAAACTCATTTTTGAACATTTCTGATTGGGATGGCGTGTATGCTTATGTATAATGAGAAAGTCGTGTTTTTCAATCACGGTTCGTTTATGGCATTTGATTAACCTTTGCCCTTTGTAAGGTATGGACTGCTGGCGCGTTTATCCACGGGTGTTTAGCTCTCAACAAAATAATTTGAGGGTATTGTCCATCACGTGACACACATTAAAATGGCGGGAATTTCTTGTGTTGGTAGAATAACAGGAAGTTATATTCACAGTTCAGTGCTGCTAGACGTTGAATGTGAAAATGGCTGGGGGTTAGATCTAAGAATGTTAGTAGGTTTGAAACTCACCTATTCTGGTATTAGTATAGTAAAAAGGGAAATAGCTTCAGATGCTGTTTTATAGGAATTTGATTACGTAAAAAACCGTGCCATTACTATCTGCGCTTTTGAAGATTTCACAAATCGCTTCCCTTTAGCTGTGAACTTTACTTTAGCTGTTAGGTGTTCCCTAAGTTGCAAAAGGACATTAAATCACTTTTCTCTACGTAACACATAATGACAAGGAGGAAGTATGATAGGTTATAATAATATTTTGAGTAAATGCGTTGAGATATATATATTTTTTATTATATTTTGCAGACCATTAGAATTAATAAAATTTGACGATCCTGAGTCACTGGTAGACCACCGAGGTATGTCTTCAACAGATTGCCCTATACTCAAACTTAGAACAATCTCTCTTGCATAATGCCTGGCAGTACTCGATAAAATTTGTATGTCAAATGGCAATTAGCTCTTTGCATAGATACTGGATTTGTAGACTTGTGGGCCCATGGCGCTTAAAAAGTGTCAGTTTTTATGTGAAAAATTCATATTTTTGACAAAAACAGAAACACGTATAGTAAAATGATTGCGTATGGAATTCTCGCCATTCCCGATGTTGTTCCCCCATTTTCATTGTTATGAATACTATGTACGACTCAGTTCTCATATGGATTTTCAATGTCACGAAGCACCCACTCTTATCGCTGTTTTCCTTGGATAAACATTGAATACCGTTGAATACCGTAGATATATAGGAGAATATTGAGTTTGTTAATCATTAACTCTGCTCACGCGCTTGAATATTCATAACAAACGCGTATGGAACGTTGTCAACAGGCAAAAATGAAGGTAGAATAGAACAGAAATAAGATGTAGTAGTGGATTGCACAGAACGTAGTAAACTGCAGTGTGAGATACACTCGTACTTGACAAAATCATATAGTTGATCGGGAAATATAGTTATGATGATATTTTGGTCAACATTTTGATTTTGAAAATTCGTCTCAAGCAAGGTCGAAAGAAGCATGAAAAAGAAACAAACCAACGGCCACTTGATTACAAGGAGCTGGTTTAAAATTCAGTACCAGCAACCGCATTTTAAACACAAAACCAACTCCTTATATTAAGAAGCTAACTATAGTAGCTGAATTAGCTGGATGAAATTTCATATTCGATTCTTCTTATATAATTGATGTGGTTTGTTCAAATCTTTCCAAGTACTATGTTTTGAGTTTATAAGATGCATAACTCCATTTGGAATTCATTTGAACAGTTAAATAAAAAATATCATATCACGTTCTACGAAAATAAAAATGAATAATATTAACCAGAATTTACACGCAGGTGAGATATTTTATGAATAACCTTCGTAGAGTATACGTACACATAACTTTAATAGGTTTTGAAAAAGATTATCAAATGTCAATTGGTTCAAAAACGTGAAGGAGACAATTTTTTGAAGTAAGCAAACGCATGGTATCAACTCCAAATCGTTTTGTTTGCTTTACAGATGAAAATAAATTTATCATTTTTTGAGGTAGTTGATGTGCTGATGTATGATCCTGCGTATTTTTTAAATTGTGTTAACCTTCAATCTCTGTTGAGCATTAAGTATAAGAAACTACATAAAATTGAATAGTTTTAACGAAAACCTCGTGAATTATTCTTGTCTTTCCACTGCGATGACACAGTAATGGATGACCAAGTCATATTTCTCATAAACTTCCTGATTTTTTCCATAAAATACATTAGCTTGCTACTGCTTGGCAACCGTTGCTTTACCTATTGGAGCAACGCTGATTTTGGTTATGATAAAAAGTTTTTGATTTTGTAATGTTCTCCCTAACTATAGCAACCTTGTAGTCTCCGTCCTGGTTCTATTTATTTATCGGAATCTTGTTATGTTATAGTTCAACAGTTTTCATATGCAAACATCGGGCATCCGGTACATATCACTACTAATATCTACCCAATGGTTGGTGTAAATGAAGGTAAGTAATCTGAGGACCAATTTCAAGTTCTGAAACATTGAGAGATCAATTAGTAAGAACGTTAGGAACGCGCTCCGAATCACAAACCTTCACCGTGATTGCTGCTTATGACTTACTCCATCAATCGTGATCACAGGAAAAATGAGTTTTGAATTAGTCCAAAAAACTTCACGGCGATTCTGAGTCTGTACGAAAGGTCGCGGTTGGGCGCGATGGCCCAGTGGTTAAACATGTTGGTTGAAGATCTCGGGTTCGAGCCCCGATGAGTCCGGCTCGCTTATCCATGCCCACCACTCAACCCAGGGTGTAATAACTTAGGTGGGCTAAGCCGAACAGGGAAAGATCATATCTTTCCAGCAATTGTAACTCTGTCTGTCCATAAGTGGCCGCTGTTACAAGGCCTTGGACGGGGGGATCCACTCTACAACATAAAACAAACATAAGGTTAAAACGCATCATCGCCATTTCAATCCAATCTTATCCTAACTATCTCATTAACAAAGCACATCAACCCTGTTCGCCTTGAGCAGCTTTAGGTTGAAGGCCTTGATTACGGCGTTGCACTCAAATGAATGCTTCAAAAAAGACCAAAAATATTTTTTATTGAAATTCCCTCTGAGCAAGGCCTGGAGCAGTGCCCAAAAAAACAACTAACGGCCACTCATTAGCATTTAGCTACTACGATATGTAGTACCGACAACTGCACTCTAAGCGGAGAACGTGGCAAACGGAACTACCTTGCAATTTGGCATTATAATTTTTGTTTGATGATTTTTGATAGTTCTAACCTTTTAGTTTCACAATCCGAATACCGTTTGTTCATAAAGCGTATTTAGATATTTAGGTTTGAAAATAGCATATGATATATTAAAAAATCCGTAAATTAACCTGCCTTTCTTAGTATATCGAATGCTTAAAATGGGGTTGGGAATAACTAATTTTCGTTAATATATTTTCCAAATCGATTCAAAATTACTTAATCAATATAAATTCCTGTATCGTACCCAATGTAATGATTTGAATTGGTCTAAAAAAGTTAATAATTTTTTAACAGTGTGCATTATTATGTGTTGGCTATGATAAAGTGCAGCAAATGGGCAAATGACTAAAGCACCTACCTCTCATGCATTTGCTTATTTCAAACTTATTTTTGTTCATGACAAAAAGCAATTTCCTTACGAAATGGGTTGGGCTATTTGATTCGGTAATTCGAATTGATTCGAAGCACAAATTATACGAATTAATCGCGAATCGTTCTTAGGGGAAAAAATGACGTGGAATTTTCGATTTTTACGACAAAATTGAATAAAAATCGATTGAATTTTATGGTTAAAAAGCGAAAATTAGACGTGGAATCTATTTTTAAAATTTACTCCAAGCAAAATCACTCCAAGTATGACTGGGCAAAATTGAATCATTGAAAATTGGAATCTGAATAAAATAATCCGATGTAATCGCTAATTCAACATAGATAGCAAATGTTCTGCTTTTCTATAGCAATTTATACCTTTTACCGAATTCAAGAAAATCATCACTACGAATTGACAAATATTACGAAAAATTATCAAAACAAGCTATAGGAGATAATATCTTTCAGGGCACAAATGAATTTGCCCAGAATTTTATCGCGGAAATTCGAAAAATTCTACTTTAGTTCATAGATTTTTGTTCCTATGACCGACTCACGACTGATTCAATAAACTGTGCTCCGAATCACGGAGTCTGATTGTCCAGCCCCACAATAACAGCAAGTAACATAGTGGGCGCGATGCGCTAGTGGTTAAGCATGTTGGCATCGCAGCTTGAATATCTCGGGTTCGAGTCCCGACGAGTCCGGCTTGCTTATCCATGTCCACCATTCAATCCAAAATAACTAAAGAGCCTTATCTGTCGATCGAGGTTTATTTTACTCATATTTGCTACTTATAACTGCGCACGTAAATGTAAAACGAAACCTTATTTTCCCTCAGATTCCGCGAACGTCTAAAGCATTTTAAAATTTCGCCTAAATGAAATTTGATGACCCTGGAAGTATTATCGTCATTCAAGCAAATTTAAAGTCGAAACTCTATTTATGATTCAAGGAATCAATGCTCAACAACAAAATCACAATAACCCTGACGATCCTGACGACAACCCTGGCCCTGATCTACCTCCAGTTCAAAGAGGACAGCATCAACCAAATGATGACCAACAAGAACAAAATCAAGCTCCACAGCCGAGAGTTCCTCAACAAGTTGAAGGCGATTTACAGCCAGTTGAGGAGTCTTCTACTTCCACTGATCGGAATCATCTGATCGCACAGCCTTCGGGTATGTTATAACTTCATGATACTATTTATTTTGATGGATTTACACCTTCTTTCATTATTTCGTGTTTAGTGCCAAGAAATAAAAGGGTTCAGCTTATTCTTTTTGTAAAGATGGACTAGTTGACCGGTGTACTTTGTATTCAAAACGTAATGAAATTGCAAAATTCAATTCGAATAAAAACATGGTTGTTGCACTAATTTTAAAGTCCCATTTTTGAAAAAATTATTTGTGCTTATTATTTAAAGCCTCAAAAAGTGCAAAGTTCAAACTCACGTCAGAGCAAATATCACTCTATTCTATGAAAGGGATTGTATTTTGTTAAAAACTTTCGTTAAAAAAACTTTTGTAGATGACCAATCACAACACCCAGAAAACGTGGTGCATGAAAATGGTCAAGTAAACGTGGAAATTGATAGCATTAACGAAAGTGAGGACAACAAGGCTGGTTGCAGCTCAAAAACTTTGCCGAAAGCGCGAAAGACAGGTAAATGTAAGATGGATGGGCTGACATTTCTTTATTGGACCTTCTAGGCCAGATAAGGTCGCGAATGTCTGACGAACCAACAAACCGTCACTATTAAGACAAAGAGCTACACCAAACCCAACAACACTGAACCGATTATAATGTATAGTATTTCAAAATCGTCGCTTCCTTGTAGCCTCATTTTAAAGCGACTTTTGAAACGCAAGAAATGCGTTTCCAAAATGAAAATTTTATGTCAAAACTTGTTTTGTCGAGTATGAGTCGCTGATGGATCGCGCCGACGCTCATACTAGACAAAATAAAGTTCGCGATTTTTCAAATACAATTTTTTTTAATTGAATATCAATTTGGATAATTCCGAATCTTTTCAATCAGGATTCTATTTAAAAACCTCGTTCCCCACCGGTTCAAAAACAATATTAGTTATTAAACCAAAAAAATTGATTCGATTTTATATATATACACTTAAAAATTATTTGTACTCATTATGACGTCACAATTTGACCACAAAATATTTCAAATGCCGGCTACTCCTTTTCAAGATTCTAAATACGCCACTGAATATTTGCCCTTACTTTGTTGTAGGTTGCAGCTTAGTTTCAAAAATTTTTTCCATTAACATTTCCAGGTTCTCGGAAGCGGAAATCAAACGAAGCGGGAAATGACGGTACTCAGAAAAAAACGAAAGTAAAAGAACCCAAAAAGGATTATTCCGCAGCGGAGTTATATGACCTGGAGGGTAAGTGCAGTAAATAATATTATTTCCTGTTGAAGTTCGCTATAAACAAGGCCAAAAGCAACGTCGAAAAGGAATTATCAAATAACGGTCACTTAATGACAAAGAGCTACTGTTAATTTGAGAAACAGTAACTGCACTTTGAGCGGAAAAAAGTAAAGTACAATGAGTGGTATCTGCCCGTGGCAAAACCAACTGGCAGTTCTTTGTGCTCAAGAAATCCCACCCGCAATCATAAGAAGATCTAGAAATACGTTTGTACAAATCTTACATTCATGGTCACAATAATTTCCTGCAGCGAAGTGAAAATTATTTAGTAATTATTTCAGCTTTACCCGAACACTGCTTTGCTGAACAGAACACTCGGTGGTGACAACACCCAGCATTGTTTTTGCATTTACAAATTATCTGCTGTGTGTGTCATACTTCCGGGAGTAATGTGATGACCTGAACCAAACTATGAGCGGGGATTAAACACAACAACCGATTTTTTTATGTTTTTAATATTTGGCCTTTCCGGAAACTTACCGGGGGGTTTATACCTAACAACAGCAAGTACATGTGTGACGACTGTTATACACAACAGCCGATCAGATAACAAGTTCTTTTTCAACTAACTGCGCCATCTAGAGGGGACACTAATGGGTTCTGCATCATCTTGTTGATTTATGTAAAACTTCACTCCTCTTTGTAACCTGTATCAACCGAATTCGGATTTCGTGTTAAATTATTGTTCATTAATAAATTTTACATGTTTTTCAGCATCTGTACGGATTTACATGATGCAAGACAAGAATTGTGAAGCCTTGGAACTTTTGAGAAAACTCAACGAATATTATGATAAAGACAGTCCTAAACGTTCTGAAGTCCTACTCAATATTGCCGAGTGTTTGGTCCTGCTTCAAAAACCTACAAGAGAAATAGAGAAAGCTATAAAAGACCTCGTAGCTTTCATTAAGAACAATATGAATGCCAGCCCAGAAAGTATTATAAAATTAGCTGAAAAAGCTTTCGAAATGAAATCAACAAAAATTCGATCAGTTATCTACTTCCGTGTCAGCACTCTCCTTTGTGAAGAAAAGGGAGTGAGTGATGCAACAATGCAGTGCATCAAAGCTATCACGTGTCCTCCAAAAAGAAAAACCACAACTAAAGATAACAAGGGAAAAAAGAAGCCGTTTGATGTTGAGAAGAATCTCATAATTCCAACTGCACAATCGATGCTTAAAGACCTGAAACCAAACGACGACACGGAGATTAAGAATGCTGTCGAATCCCAGTATATGATATCCTTATTACAACTCAAATTGGAACCTAAAGATCCATCTGAAAGTGTCGAAAAGGCAATAAAAAGTCTCGAAGACAAATATCCCAAAACGTTTTCGGAGCTCCTCGTTTATGCAAAGTTCTTGAAATTACGCGGGAGGATATGCGCTAAACAGGGAAACAAAAAAGACGCCAAAAAGGCTTTCGAAAAAGCAAAAGAATATGCTACAAACAAAGCAGTGTGCGACATCAGTGATAAAAATTCACTTGTACAAGAAATAAATAAAGAAGAGAATAAGTTGAGCCCAGAAAAAAAGAAAAGAAATTGAATAATTTATAGTTGTGTGTAGTTATTTAATGGCCACTGATTTGACTAAATCATATATATTTAACAAAACTAGGAAAGGATTAAGGGATTAGGAATTGGTATTCCATTTTAATCCTGTGGAAGAACAAAGCCTGGAACACGGCCTTATATGAGAACTATGTGAACTAAACCCCGACCTCTCTAATTTTTTATTACGGTTTTCGAACTATTATTTCCTATGACCTGTCCGTGAACCTACTGGAGGACCTTATATTTGACAACCGCTGGGACTAGAACCGTACGAACTTTTGTAGTGACTGTGTATCTGTCTCATGTTATACCTACTCGAGAAATGCTGTGCTGAAGGGCATGATCTGTGTCTTTAGAACTATACGATCGTGCTTAACCGACTGAGCCACCTTCCCTGTACACGGACCTGGTAGGTGAAGGGAGCGGTAAGCACTTTGCCGGCGAGACGTCCAACAGACCTCTCGCATGTTATCATCAACCCCCAGGGATTCGAACCTATGTCAAGACGTTCAGAAATGCGTAACTCGAAGCGTATTTCGAACGTTTGACCGATTGAGTTAACCGCCAGGGAGCTTATATATGTTGTCTATGTCCAGGAATTTGTTTTTCACTGATTTAAAAATTTATGCATATTTTAGAACATGGGTTGTGTTTTTAAATCTTGTTTTAAAAATATTTATTTTTTAATTTTGATTGTCGAATTCAAACCTGTAAATTTATAGACGTATATGAAATGGTCCAAATTCTTCAAATATTGATAACATACACTGTATCATTTAGTAAAATTATTGAAGTTCCTTTCGGCAGTAATTTAACTAGGTAGTATTAAATGAAACCATAAAACTTACATTTTCTGCCAATTATCGTTTTTTTCATTAAAATTCGCTTTTAGCAAGGCCGGAAGCGGTGCCTAAAAAGAACCAAATAACTACCACTTAATGTCAAAGGCCTAGAATACGATGTAGGCTAGTATCAGCATCTGCGCTCTACTCGGAAGACATTTCTAACGGAACTGAACTGTTATGGCAAAGGGCAGTGAGTGATATCTGCCCCGGGCAATGGTAAAACCATCTACCACTTCTTTTTTCCTTATAGTCGCCCCTCAGGCAGGAAATACGTTAGGAATATTCTAAAGCCCGTACCTACGAAGCAGGGGTTGGTGTTGAAACGCACCAGTCGAGCGGACCATCAACAGCCCATACTTAATAAATACGCCGGTTTGTTAATTCTGTCAACCATGGGTCGTTGACAAAACCTGCCACTCTCGGTCCATACTTGACATATATTTTATCGAGAAGGCGGCTTTTAATTTTGTAAATATAGATTTACCGCTGCTTAATGGGAAATTTACTTTTTTATTTTCTTTTATTTTCAATTTTTTACTCTGATTCGGTGAGTGAAACTTAATCTAGTCTTAGTCTAGTGATACTTGTCATCGCTAGTATGACAGCTCATAAAGACATGAAACAAGGAAAAAAGATACAGATGACGTCATAATTTTTACAATTTAGGTCAATGAACTGATTCCTGATCTACTGCAGCGATAATGTTACACTGTAACGAAATTACACTAAATTTACAGGTCATATGCAGTCTTTGAATATTATCAAAGTTGAAAAAAGCCATTTTGATGAGATTTATGCCAATTATGGGCCGTTGATGGACCGCAACATCGCGGTGCGTCCCATCAGCACCCCATATTTGGCCAAGAAAGTCAAATTTGGATTTTTTTCAATACCGCTAAGCAAAATTACTGGCAAAGACTAGTTATTCTGTTGTATATTTTGTTACAGTGTAGAAAGAATTTTTTTGAAAAGCAATGAAATTTTATTTATTATATCATGATTACTATAATTTTGTCCAATTAAATGTCCCCATGTTGATATTTATAAAATGAATTAAAAAGGAGAAATAATATAAGTAAACCATGACTTATTAAGTTTTATTCTGTCAAGCATGGCTGCGTGGGACACATAGGGACTGCGTCTTATCGATGCGATCCACCAGTTACTTGCGCTTAATCAGAAAGTCCTTGCATTTGCAGGATACAGAAACCCATAAATTTTCCGATAACTATTAAAAAGTTGCATTTATTCTCTTAAAATTGAAAATTCAATCACCTCAGAAATTAGTTATCAATTTTCGTAAAAACGTTACAAATGAAATAAATTGTCAAAGCAATATATTTTAAATAGAGAGATCAATAGACTAAGGTCTAACAAAGTTTTTTTTATCATGGCAGTGCTGACTTATATATTTGCCAAGTATTGGATAATGTTCTTTTTAAGTGAACAAACTTCAAAAAATATATAAATATGAATGTCATGTTTTTTAGGGGCGTATCAGTAACGGAAAAAGATGTTATCGTCATGTCTAGATCGAACGCGTCACAACATAACAATAAACTGCAAATAATACATAAATATGAAGGCGTCAACTATGCGTTATGAGCGGTTTATGTTATTTACAAAACCACGAACCACAAGACCAAAGAAGTTGGTGTGTTGACGAGTTTCATAATCCAGTTGCTTGAGGCATTTCTCACAATTACGTTCGGTATCGACAAATATACGATGAATCTGGTTACACAAAATCAGTGGAATGTTAATATTGATTCATCTATGGATCATTCCTGGCAAAACATACTTTTTCGATGGAGAGAATATTTTAAATACCAAGTTTCGAATGCTTTTATGCAATTTGAGGAAAAACAATAGATACCGATGAGGTTATTTGAAAAAGCCTTTCACAAAAAGTTGGAAAAATAATTCATATCCCCGTATCTCGATTTATAATTTACGTCTCTACGTCTACGCATATTCAGTCAAACAAAGAATTTTATTTCAATGAAATTAATTCGAGTGAACAAAGCATAGGCTTTCGGTGGCTAATCTTTCGGTTAACTTTTATTATCGAAATATCCTCTAAGTAAGGCCCGAAGTATTCTTCATATATACCAAGTTATGCCCAAAAGAATTACCTCATCTATGTTGAATTTCGATGGTTTTATATCGTCAGAGCTACAGTGATAAACAACTTTGTCCGACCTCAGTATATTTTTTTTTCTATTTGACATATTTCTTAAATAATTTATTTTAATCTGAGGTGGTCGAAAAGTGAATGAATAGTTGTCAATAACAGTTCATTGGTTTCCATGTTCTGCGAATCCAATCGAAATTGAAATAACTGATTGTGTGAGATGAAAAAGAAAATAATAATTCCAAAAGTATATAAACTATATTGGATGTCGAAGAAACGCAGACAGGCTTAGCGCACTACACCGTGAGATCAATACTTTCCTCTGTTATTTGTAATTTATCGAATGTTATTCAATGATGGATCGCATAATCAAGTCGCGTTTCTCGCTGAAATTAATATTGCTGGTAAAAAATGTATTTGGATGAGTTATAAGAAAAGTGTTATATAGGGATACAAGACGTCATAAAATTGTATGACAAAAAGCGGCGAAAAACTTTTCCTCCTATTTCTTCTTTTTCCTTCCATTTCTAGACAAATTTTGTTACGACTTTTTACGGTAAAGGATCCCAAAATACGTAAAGACACAGTTAAATTAGTAAAAACGAGTAAGCGAAAAAGTTAAAAATACTTATCAGAATGCGCGTTGGATTGGGATGAGATGGTTTTTTTGAAAAAATCGAATGGTATAATTGGTACACACTAAAAGGGTGGTATTAGGGCTGGGCAATTTGATTCGGTGATTTAAAACAATTCGAAGCTCAAATTATTCGAATCACTCTCGAATCGTTCATAGGAACAAAAACTTGCCAAATGAAGTGAAATTTCTCTTTTCGCTTCAAAATGCAATCGATTTTGGTCAAATTTGATCAAATTTGTATTTTGTCGTAGAAATATGACAATTGTTGCTCTTAGACATAAACTGTGAATTGCAAATATACACTGTGACTCATAAATGTCTTGATTTTTATAAAGGATACGAGTTGTAAAAATATAAATGATTTTTTTCTTATTTATACGGATTAGTGATTCGATCCGATTCGTAAAAATATTCGAATCAGATTCAAAATCCAGATGATTCGGTTTGACCCAGAGCCCAAGGTAATACCCGTAATCACACAACTCCCCAGCTCCCATCCTTGTCAGGCCTAACAAAGAGCGAAAATGTATGAGGATCACATGAAATATATATGTCTGTATTCTGAGTTCGTTAAATTTTCTCAATACTTTTTTCACCAAATTCAAACATCTAGGTATTAAGTTTATATCACCACAGTTTCAACCTTATCTATTTCCTTTAGTTTTATATTTGGTATTCAGTGCCTCTACCTATCTTTTATCGTAGTGTAGTTTAGAAGTTGTTGCCACACGCTTATATAGGCCAGAATGCTATTCCATTATTCACAGCCCTGATGAAGCTTGTCTGGACAGACATTCGGAATGTCGGCAAATTATATCGTTCGCATTTCGCCATTTGAGCAAACCAATAGAATGCAATTTTTTGAATCCTCAATGAATTTCAAGTGCTTTATGTATAAATATTATAATTTAGTGCAATAAACTGATTCCTGGTCTACTTCCAGTGATAATGTTGGAAATATATAAATACGAATATAAAATAATGAAACAGTTTATTCGAAAAGTAATGATATTTTAGGCGTATTGACGTCATGAATATTACAATCGTGTTCAATAAACTGCATCGATTTTGATAATCTATACAATAATCAATGAAGGAAGAATTAATAGAAATAAATCACATGAGACACTGATGGGCCTTGTCGGCGCGATCCATCAGTGACTTTATTTAACAAAAACATGTGAGCACAAAATATTTATGTCTGGGCATACAAGAATGAATTAAGAAAATACAACATAAGAAAACCTTTTAATATCAGAATGTCATTTTTTAGAATTCTATTCGCAAATCAGCTACCAGCGAAGTGCCTTGCTGGTGCCCTGCCGGTGGTGAAACGGTCATGCATCGAACCATCGGCCTTTCGAACAACACCGACTGAGCCGCCGAGCTGGGTTATTCGTATTCACATTCTATTCATAAATCATTTTCAAGAGACAGGTCACGGCTCTGCTACGCCATCTATCGACAACCCAGAATTAAAACAAAATATTTCAACTAGTTAGTGACGTCATCCATCTCTATATTTTTATATATTTTTAATAAAAACACTTAGTTAAAAATGATTTTCCTGATGTTCAGCTCGCCGCATATGAATGTTACAAAAATAGACTGAAATATTATTTTAATCTTATTTTTATCGTTTTATCATTTGGGAAAATCAAGCGTTTTTTCAAAATTAAAAAAAAAATAAATCATTAAAACAATAGTAAATCCGTTCATTATTATTATCAGACTCATAAAAACGAAAATTGAATATGCACGTGCAAGAGAGAAAATGTCGATGATACATAGGTTAAAATTTCCGGGGATGTCAAAGTTTGGATCAGCTATAGAATGGAGCACCCGAATCAGAAGTTTTATTTTGTCAAGCATGAACTACATATGAACCGCGCCTCAGTGGCGCGTTCCATCAGTGACTCAAACTTGAGCGAAATATCTTCAATGTAGGCAAAGTAGTTTTTCGACTTGAACGCAGTGACGCGCGCGATAGATCGAGTCACTCGATTGCAATGTAATACATGGATTGGATACGCATCACGGCGTGCCTATTTTTAAAAATCAGGAAAATAATGACTTTGGAAATGAGGACGAGCAATTAAAATGATACAAAAATATCATGTTCTCATTCCACAGAAATATAAGTTTATTGTAAGCTTTCGTTAGAACATAGTCTAACTTCTTCAGACAAGATTAAAGTGCAATGTTACTAAAAATGACCATATTTATACTCTTGTTTGTTTGTATTGTATTATATTATACAAACAAACAAGAGTATAAATATGATCATTTTCAGTAACATTGCACTTTAATCTTGTCTGAAGAAGTTAGACTATGTTCTAACGAAAGCTTACAATAAACTTATATTTCTGTGGAATGAGAACATGATATTTTTGTATATTAGCTTGATATTATCTCATTCGTGTATCATTGTGAATTCTCTCACACACGGATCCAGGATTGTAAGGAAACAAGGAGGAGGGATAGGTGGTTCATTGCAAGATATCAACGAATTACGTCAACTAAAATTATTTTGAAAAAAAAATAATATTTTTACTATCAATAGGGTATAATTATGTAGAATAAGCATCATTGAAACAAAATGCAAAGTAAAAATAAGAAAAATATGCAACTTTTGATCGATTGTTCAACGCTGCGCAGTAGAAAACATTATTTTGACAAGTAACTGCCACAGAAGGACAGTGCCTTGTCGGCGCTATCCATCAGTGACCCATACTTGACGAAATATGTTTTTCTGACCCGGGAGGTTTGACTTGAATGCAAAAAGGAAAAATGAATATAATACACATATTGCTAACAAAACATATTTGGGTTGAAATCCTGACTTGAAATCAATGAAGTAAAAAAATAGAAAATTGAAAATATCATAAAAAAAGAACAAGGATCATTCGTTCTTATTGTATTTCTATCCACCGTTTTTGTCAACTCGTAAATTTCCTTTTTTTTTTCTTTTTGGGGCTTATACCCAATAACCGTTAGACACGGACTGTGTAGTGACTGCGTATCTGTTCTATGTTATAGCCACCCGCGAATTGTCTTGCTGAAGGAACGCTCGGCGGTGAAACGGTCAAGCATCAAACCATCGGCCTTCAGAACAATGCGATCGAGTTTGACCGACTGGGCCACCGAGGCCGGTATTTCCATTTTTTCACGCAGCCGGAGATGGATGGCGCCTACAATAGCGACCATTGGCTGATAAAGACCTTGGACCTTGTTAGAGAAGAAGTGATAGGAAAAAGATGTCAGAGAAAGTTAGTAAATGCTTTATAATTCATCATTGTTTTAAATCGACATTTACTCGAATACGCTTACGTTAACGACCTGCTTTTAAAGTGAATTTTAACAAAAAAGAATTATTTTTTTTCAGTGAATCCAAATCCTAACAAAGCGCTATTATAAGAATTGTATTATACCATATTGGTTATTTTGATCTGCATTTCTTACATTACCTCGTCAGAAAATTTCTATCCAAACACTCTTTGTTGAATATGAGTCATATCCATAGCACCTCATGGCCGCTATGGTTTAGAGATGAGATTTAGCTCTTTGAACCCTGAAAAACACTACAGTGTCTT
>OZ023149.1:6202296-6204796 GCA_963675895.2 Styela plicata
GGTGGTGGTTGGGGGGGGGGGGGGGGGGGGTGGGAGGAGGGGGGGGGGGTGGGGGGGGGGGGGGGGGTTGGGGGGGGTGGGGGGGGGGTTAGGGTTTAGGGGGGTTAGGGGTTAGGGTTTAGGGTTAGGGTTAGGGGTTTTTTTTTTGAAGGTGTAGGGTTTGGGTTAGGGTTAGGGTTAGGCGGTTAGGGTGTTTATGTAGGTATTAGGTTTTAAAGTAGTAGGCGTGTTGGGTTAGGGTTAGGGTGTTGAGGAGTTTAAGGGTTATAGGCGTTGTAAGGGGTTTGGTTTATCTGTTTAGGGTGAGGTGTTTGGGTGTTAGTGGTTAGGGAGTTTATTAGGGTTTTAGGAGTTGAGGGTGTCAGCGCGTTTTAGGTGTAGGTGGTTGTGGGTTAGGTGTGTAGGGTTAGGGGTTTTTTAGGGTGTCGGGGGTGTTGTTGGGTCCTAGGCGTTTAGTGTGTGAGGTGGTGATTGTTGATTCAGGATTTGATGGGAGTGTTTGGGAGTTAAGGGGGGGCACTCTAGAGGGGTGTGGGAGTTACAGGGTGTAAAGGGTTAGGGTGTGGTAGGTCGTGGCAGGGGCGTGGGGGGTTGGGGGGGGGGGTGGGGGGGGAAGCGGGGAGCGCGGGGGTGGGATGGGGGGGTTGCCGTTAGGTGTGGGGGGGGGGGGAGGGTGGGATGTGGAGGTATGCGGGGGGTGTGGAGGGTGGGGGTGGGGGGGGGGGGGGGTATGGGCGGGGGAGGTGGCTGGGGGGAAGGGGGTTGGGGGGTGGGGAATGGTGGGTATAGGAGTTATGCTTGGATGGTGGGGAGTGGGGGGGGCGGGTAGGGTGGGGAGGGTTCTCCGGAGGGGCGGGGTGGTGGGTGTGCTTTTGGGGGGCGTGGGGGAATGGGTCAGCGGGGGTGGGTGGAGGGGCGGGTTGGGAGGGGGGTGGGTAGAGGAGATAGGGGGGAGGAGTTTATGGGTGTGGCGGATATTGGGGCGTGGGGGGGGGTGGGTGCTGGGGTAGAAGGGGGTGTGGGGGGTTGGTCTCAGGGGGTGGGTGCGGAGGGGAGGGCGGATGGGGGGGGGAGCGGGGCGGTGGGGGCCTGGGCAGGTGTGGTGTTGGCCGGTTATAGATGGACTAGGGGGGGGTCTGTGGGGTTACGAGTGGGGCTAGGGTGCGGGGGGTTCAGGGTTGAAGCGTGGTGATTTAAGGGATCGGGGGAGTGGTGGCGTGGGGGGAGTAGGGGGGCCGGTGGAGCACTTTAAGTGGGGGTGGGGGGTTCGGGTGTGGGATAGTGTTAAGGGTGTAGGGTTAGGGTGATGGTTAGGGATTGGGAGGTGGGGTGTGGGTTAGGGGGGGGCGGTAGGACGACGGGGCGGGGGTGGTGGTGTGTGTGAGGGTTTTGAGAGGGTTAAGGGAGGGGGAGAGGGAGGGGAGGGGGATTCTGGCCATCAGGGTTATTGGTGGAAGGGCGCAGGGGGTCTTGTTAAAGTTGTAGGGTTGGAGAGGGGTGTGGGGGTGGGCCTGAACTTATTCGGGGGAAAACGCGCGATAGTGCGGAGGGGGGTGTGAGTGGGGTGAAAGAGGGGTGTGGGGGGGGGTTCAGAGGGAGACTACATGAAGTTTAGCCGGTTGGGGTATGGGGGAAGCTGTGTTCACCCTCGGGGGCGCGCATTTTCAGTGCAAGGGTTGGCGGCCGTGTCGGAGGTCCGAATGAGGCCCGAGTTTGAGCTGTGATCCTCATATTTCTGCGGTTACTGTGAGAATGTCGGAGAACGAGTTTTGGCATGTAGCGTGGGTCTTTTTAGGTGTGTATTAGTTAAGTGTTGGAGGTTCCTGACGTGTTTAGGGGTTTTTTAGTTTTATAGGTGTAGGTTTTTCTTCTGTTAGTTTTAGGGTTAGGGAGTTAGGGTTAGTGTGTTTATGGATGTTTTAGTGGTTAGCGTTCTAGGGGTCGTTTAAGGGTGCGCTAGGGTGTGGGGGTTGTTTTTAGCGTGTTAGGGGTTCTTTAGGTTTACGTTTACAGGGGGTTTTAGGCGAGTGGTGTCCCCCCCGGGGGTCTTGTTTTATTGGTAGGGTTAGCGTTTGGGGTTTGGTGGTTAGGTAGGCTCGGTTAGAGGGTGTTTCTTAGAGGTTTTAGTTGGGTAGGGTTAGTGTTAGGCGTCGGGTTAGTGTTTTAGGGTTGAGGTGTTAGTGTGCGTTTAGTGGGTGTAGTGGTTAGGGTTAGTGGTTAGGGGTTTGTGATGTTGTGGTTGTGCTTGGTAGGGTTGTTAAGTTTAGGCGAGGGGTTTTACGGGTCTGTTAGGTTCTTGTGGTTATGGGATATGGGTTAGTGTTAGGGTTAGGGTGTTTTGGTTAGGGTTTTTAGAGCTGTTACTTTTAGGATTTCTTTATAGGTTAGGCCCGTAAGCGTCTCGGGTTTTAGGCAGTGTTAGGGTGGTTTTTCGGGGGTGTTTTAGGGTTAGGTTTGGGTTATTTTTTTTGGTTAGGGTTAGGTTAAGGTTTTGTCAGGT
>OZ023149.1:6817407-7129138 GCA_963675895.2 Styela plicata
ACATACAATAGTATATTTTCCGCTATGATCTCTATTACATTTCGGAATAGATATAGTTGATTGGGTCTCTGTGTTCTCAATGAGGCAATTTTCAGTGACTGGTTGCTTTTCATCCTTTTCCCATTTCATCTGAAAACAAAATAAATTTGAGTAAAAAAAAAGTTAAATCAAAAAAAGTACAGAGCAAAATCTGAATATTCAAAAGTTAGGATACATTTCGGCCGCTTTTTTTAGAAATTAAATTTTGTTAATTACAATACCCTGATAGACCGAGCCTCAGCACCGCAATCCATCAGCGTCACATGATTAAACAAGCCATATTTAGACAATATTTTGTTCAAATGGGAACACTTTCACAAATAATACAACTCATTTGTCACAAAAAAAAAACAACACCAAGTCCATAAATCATATTTAAAAATAGATTTACCTATTCCAATTATTCATTTCTAAACTTGAAACGGCACAGGAACAAAGAATTTCGAGAACGTTAAATTTTAGAAAAACTTTCAAACCAGGACAAACACATACCTCGGGAACAGGTCTTGCTTTGACGAAAGCAGTTATTCTGCATGTTGTTCCAGCTTTCACTTCCAGAACATTTTGTGTTCCAACTTCAAGAGTGATGACTGGTGCCTCTGCAATTTAAAAAAAATTATCAAAGTTAATCGAGTATAACATTTGAGGACGTCTATGCTTCTATGCATATATATATATATATATATATATATATACATATATATATACATATATACATATATATATACATACATATATACATACATATATACATATATATACATATATATATAAAAAGGGAATATTCAAATAGGACAGGTTTTTTTTTTATGAGGATGACAATTCAAGAGTGTTTTGTCAGAACATTCGGTCCAGTATGCATCGAGTATTGACGCATCTGCAGTTAAATTTTTTCAATTAATAAATAGAATATACATACCAATTTGATCTTTGACATCCACATCTCTTGATGCAGATGATGGAGGACTTTGGCCAGCTTTATTAACGGCAGATACTCTGAATTGATATTTGAATCCGGTACGAAGATTTGGTACTGTAACTTCAGTCTTTTCAACAAGTTCTTGGTCTTCAAATTCAACTTTCTTCCATTCGAGTGAGACCTTTTAATAAATATTTTAATAAAAATAAATGAATATACCAGAGTACATTCACTGGACTTCAGTTTATAAACATTCGACTTCCAGTGATGTAGCAAAATCCGGCTATGAAAAATTTTAGGTGAAATTCTCAAATTTTGACCCAATTACGCAAATGCGTAATGTATGTATGTAATCATGAACTCCTATCATGAAATTATCTAAATATAAAATAGACTGCTTTGACATAACCTAGTTTGATCGTTTAGTCCTATGTACATACCTCATCCAATGCTTCAACAATGTATCCCAGAATAGGAGCACCCCCATCATGTTTTGGTTTTGTCCATTTAAAAGATACAGTAGTAGCAGTGATGTCAGTAATATCTGGTATGCTGGGTTGGCTTGGTGGGAAGACTGGGTCTTCAGCCAATACTGGTTCGGAGTCTTCACTGTGTGGTCCAACTCCTGCCTTGTTTACAGCACTTGCACGGAATCGGTATTCCAAACCAGATTTGAGCTGTGTGACCTAAAAATATTGTTTTAGTTAAAGCACTTGTTTAAGTAGTAATTTTTCATATTTTCATATTAACTGATTAATTAATATAGCTTGATTTGTCGGGACTCTTGAATTCATTCATTAACAGCTAAATAAAACAAACTTCCGAATGATAACTTTGCCAATAATGTAGAAATGCAATCTTGTTACACATTCAGTAGCGGATTAGTTAGTAGCCTACCTTGTATGTGCAATCCCCAGTCATCGGCTTAGTAATTGGTGATCTTGTAGCTTTCTTCCACTTTCCTGTTTCATTGTCTTTCATTTCCAGCCAATAACTTTCAATTGGTGCTCCACCATCACTGGTTGGGGCTTTCCAAGTTACTACCATGGATGATTTTGTAATTTCTGACACTTCTGGTCTAAATGGTGGGCCTGGTAGATCTAGAAAACAAATTAGGCATTTAGTGTTGGGAGTGTAAGAAAACCAAAAATTAGCTATTGGAGATTCGTATAATATCCCCAGACACTTACACGCTCATGAATCAATTTGTTAACATTGAATGTCCTGTTTTAGCAAGTCTATCCAGTTTTGGTTGAGGGCCGATTGACATACATAAACTGAACTCCTTCCTCTATTATGCATACAGAGATTTTTTTTCCTATTTTCTGTTCTCATCTTTTTAAACTAATTTTACAGTGGAAGCAAATTATTATTTTTTATGTCAGATCGTCAAAACTAATAAAATAACTGGTATTTTCTCCAGTACTGATTTCACATACCATATGGGTTCTTCGCAATAACAGTTTCAGATTCACCATATTTTCCAACACCATATTTATTTTCAGCAGCAATACGGAAAGTATATTGAGCTCCAGTATTCAATTTAGAAACTCTGCAAATAATAAAAATATATAAAACTGAACAGTTAAAAGACGACGCATCCATAAATTTTCTTTTGGCAAGCATTAGCTGCAAATGGACCTCGTCAACCGAGGCAACATGACCTATAAGCGGCTATGGTTACCCTTTTCGAAAGCAGTCTTGTTTGAGTGGATCGACTCGAGCAAGGCTCTGTACTACTTGTTACAACTTATGCAGCTGAAATTCATATTAAAAGTAAAATTCAGTAGTACTAGTAGCCACACGATGCGCCCATGCACAAGTTGTTACAACTTGGGTTGGTAGGCTGCAATACTAGATATGCAGCGTAAAGTTCAGTTATGTACAAATACTTTCCGGCAATTATATCTCGACAATAATATAGTTTAATTATAAATATCAAATCTGGGATGGTAATATATAATATATATATATACAATATATAGACCCAGGACAGAGGGTAGAAAACTTTTCCTTATTTACAGACTTGATATCAACACTGAGTGATGGGATGCATACCTGTATTTGGTGTCAAGTACAGAATTAGTGAGTGGAACCCAGTTGTTGCTAGTTCCTTCACATCTCTCGACAATATAATTGAGAATATCAGCACCACCATTATCCTTGGGCGTGTCCCAGAGTACGATCAGATTGTCAGCCGTCACTTTGTCCGTTCGTACATTCAAAGGAGCAGATGGAGTGTCTGGATAAAGAAATATCAGCAAAATAATGAAAGTGCGATATAAACTGTCGGAAAGAAAACGGAAGATACACAGCATGATAAATAAAAAAGATGGAAAAACTGATCCAAATCAGAATTTTTATTTGATCCAGCATGAGTCACTGATGGACCGCACCTCGGCGGTGCGTTCCAACAGCAACTCGTACTCTTTCTGATATCATTAAGTTTAAGTTTCTTAGGTTTTAATCTTGCTATTTTATTTGGCATCATTTGAGTTTTTCTCTAAATTCACACACATTTTCATTGCCAACTTGCTAAGACGTACATATTTTTTGCTGGCGTATATGAAACTTAAGTTAGTTTTCCAATTTCATTGCCAACTTGCTAAGACGCACATATTTTTTGCTGGCGTATATAAAACTTTAAGTTATTTTTCCAATGTAATATTCACTTACCCATCACATCAACATCAATCTTAGCAGTCTTACTACCAAGTGTATTAGTTGCAGTTACATAGAACATTCCTCTGTCATCACGGGTGCAGTCCGGTATCAAGAGAGAGGCTTCTTTGTCTTAAAAAGATTGGGTTGAATGTATAAAGCATTGCTCTATCAGTCTACCTGGCGGCAAACACTTGCTATATTGCATAGTTCAACATTGTAAAATGTCCGACTATCTGTTATGTTTTGTACAATTGGCCCATCAGCATGCGTCAAAATCATCGAATTGCAGTTCTAACCCATATAAGACTATAATTCAATATTTATTTTTCTGCAAAGCAAAACATACCAGCTCTATACCAGAGAAACATTAAACAAAACAGAAATTATCACATTTCGTAGAAACCCCCTAAGAGAGAATCATTGTGTAATATAAATTTTCTGAAATTCAACTCTGCATCATTTGAGAACAAACCTTTTCTTGTGAGATTGATCCTCTCGCCCTCATCCAAAGCAACATCATCTTTAGACCATTTCACTTCTGGAGGAGGAACACCATATACAACAGCAGGAAGAAGGAGATTCTCTCCTGCTCGTACTTGCAACATCCCTTTGATTCCAACTTGAAGAGATATCTCAGGAGCAGCTAATTAAAAGAAGAAACGCAAATATGAAATTAAACCAGAGCCTATTTACCGTCTAAAATAAGTCTCAGTTGGCACGAAAAACCTATCGATACTCTATAATACTCAAGTTTGTATAATATTATCTGCACATCTTTGCATTAATACAAACTACCAGTAATTCAAAATGATATAGAAAAAAGACCCAACTTTCGATCTACATTATTATTCTGTAAAACTCATTTTTCTTGTCAATTATATAAAGAAACCTATATAGAAACTAAATTTTTACCATCCGGTTCTTTAGCTTCAGTCAATGGAGTGACGGCAGGTTGACTTTGTCCTACACTGTTGACGGCTTTAACTTGAATCAAATATTTTGTTCCGGTGACTAATCCTTCTACAGTGTATTTCATTGCTTCCATAGGTTTCCTGGAAAAAGTGAAATAAATGAATCATGGTGCGTTTTCTGTAATTCGATGATTAAATTTCACATCACAGTGCGACCCAAACATTGATATTACAGCCTATAGCTAATGCAATCATAAGAAATATGAAATTGAAACTGGTTCAAAAAACTCTCTACCAGGGTCCCGGAATCTTATTTTTTCAGGGTGTTTGAAATGTTTGCATTATTTTCTTCAGATGGATGAGAAAAAGTTACAAAAACCATAAACACTGTTATTTTATAAAAAACAAAAAATATATATTTAAGGTCATGAATTTATGATTTTTAAAAACAGTCATACTTGTTGCATTGGATCCATTCTTCAGTGTCTTCAGCTTGATATTCAACAAGATAACCAGTTATTTTTCTTCCACCATCAGTACGTGGTGGAGCCCATCGTAGTTCAATTGATGTATCTTTCTTGTCTACAATACGAAGACTCTCCGGTCGCCCAGGAACATCTGCAACAAGATATTTATATTATAGTACATGTATACTGGCTGTTTACTAGCAAATGCAGATATCCAGTCTGATGGACTCCATTTTCCCCACTTAACCGGGTACTCTTTTTCGATATCATTCAAATTTTCCTATTTTTCAAGTACAGGATTGCTGGAGTTACTAATGAAGGTAAAATGGAATTTTACTAATTTTAAGAATCATTATAAAGAACCTCTAACAGTTACTATTTATATGAAATGATACAAAAATTCACTTCAATAGTGAAAAGGTAGCACAATTAGTATAACTCACCAATAGGGTCTTGACATAAAACAGGTTGGCATTCAGTCCATGGTCCTTTGCCCATTGCATTCTCAGCACAAACTCTGAATGCATATGTTGCTCCTTCCAATACATTAGTCACATCAAGGTTGAACTATAAGGAAAATGAATTCAATGAAATGATTTTGTCCATTTCATGAAAACAAACACAGTAAAGTCTTTCATATACAGATGGAATGGCAAATTATCTTTTCAACTGACGAAATATTGCATTTCTTCAGGCGCCCAAAATATTCGTGTCTTATTTCTTCGAATAGCCAAAAAGGCTTATATTAAATCAATACTGCTATAGCAACATTAATGATTTTACCCTTTTTCTATATTTAGCTGCAATCAGGCAGTAAATGAGAGAGATTTTTATCTTCTAGAAAGATATGTCGTCAAATTCACTGAATATTTCCCCTGGTGGAACCTATTTTCTTCAGGTTTCTGAATACCAGAGTAACCGACTTTCTGTTACTCCGGTATAGGTCAAGGGCACAACTTAGTGGGCGTCCCAAAAACACTTTTTATATGAGTCTGACCAAGTCGAAAACACAAATTTGCAGATCTGTTTTAATTACCTTATCAGTAGAGCCGACACTCAGCCAAGCTTTCATTGACATGTCGCGCTTCTCTACATGATACTTCTTGACAGGTCTTCCACCATCATCTAAAGGTGATCTCCATTTCAATGCAATGGATGATTTGTTAACAGCTCCAGTTTTGAGTTCCTGCAATAAAAAATTGAAAAATGCATTCGGGAAATTGAAACATTGTTGTATTAAATCTTTGGATGAACTGTAATCCCAAACTGTTACACATTTTTCCATGCTAAATTTTGTCAATATTGTAGTTAATAGACACACTGTGTCATACTCGTGATGCGTACGAATTTCATTCTATGGATGCAAATCAGTATAAACTTCATATATTTAAACTTGTGCTTTCATTGGGTCGACCACCTAGTCCAATATCCCACCTTATATGTATGGCAAAGGTGCTTTGAAAGTATTGTCTGTATTTCAGGAAATCATGAACTTTAATTCTCTTATACACAGTATTTTGAATGAGCTACTTACCACAACTTCTCCTGGTACATCATGGACAATGACAGTACAGGTAGCAAACTTAGATCCGGAGGAATTCTTAGCTGTTACTTTGTATTCTCCCCAGTCTGATCGTTTGCATTTCTTGACAGAGACAAGAGAACCTAGAACAAAAAATAAGTATCACTAATTTTCATCAGAGATTGATTCAGTTAAAAAAGCAAATGGAAATCAAGGACATTGCAAATTGCAATCAGAGAAATTAAATTGTTTGGCATGAAACAAAATGTAAATTCGATCAACGTTTAGGACCCTGAAAAATAATTTCATACGTACAGTTACACAAAGAGCAATTTCTTTCGCAATAGAGAACGGAAAATAAAGGGATAGCAATTGAAAATAATCCTACATAAAATTGGTTATATTATGTGAAATAAACTCGCAATATTTCCCAGAAAACCATCCATTGTTATTCAATTAATGTAACAAATTTTTGTACGAATTAAAATCCTTCTCACCATCCTTAGTCTTCTTCACAAAAGCTCTGTCTGATAATTCTTGTCCCATATCTTTGCTCCATGTGATCTCAGGATAAGGTCGACCAGTGACTATAGCTGGTATATCAAATGATTTACCAGCAGCAACTGTGATTCCATTAACTGCTGGTTCATCAATATCAACGGTTGGTGCAACTGTAAATAAATGGATTAAATAATGAAACGACAATCAATCCTAAAATAAGATTAGGGTTACAACTCCGGCCATTTCTCTGAAATAAATATGCACCGTATACGTGTGGCACCTAGCTGATACCAGACAACATAAGATTCTTGGTGAACTAGTTGAATTGCAAAGATTTATTGAAAAAAAAATTAATACTCACTTGTTTTCTCACGAGCTGCAGTTTCAGGTAATTCAACAGGGATACTTTCACCAGCTCTATTGCATGCTTTCACCCGAAGAGAATACATTCGGCCTTTGGATAAATGTTCAACATTGAATGATAGATCATACAAAGTCTTATCATTAGATCTGCTCCATGAACCATCTTCAAGCCTTTGCTCAATGATGTACGATAACTTGGCGTCTCCGCCATCGGATTGCGGGACATCCCAAGCTAAGAGAATAGACTCGTCGGTTGTGTCTTCAACACGGACATGCTGTGGTGGTGATGGTTTTGAAACTGGGTCTTCACAAACTTGCGGTTCGCTTGGTGGACTGAATTTGCCTTTGCCACAAGCATTCTCTGCACAGACTCTGAATTGGTAAGCAACGCCTTCAACAATGTCAGAAGTAACCTGAAATAGAACCGTAATTCGAATATTGAACTAAATGTGATACAAACTTTCACAAAAAAATAGTTGCGACATAATATTGGAGATGAAGATCTTTTTCACTATCACATAGTTTTTTTTTGAGAGAGGGATGCTGAAAACATGTTTAATCACATGACAACCCATGAAATTAACACTCCAGCTTTGGGGGGGATGTTGCTACCTATGCTTAAACATATAAACGCATATCTCGAGAAATATTTCTTGGGTCTGAACGATAGAGCAGCACTTACTTCATATGACAGTCCACGAATTCGTTCCCTTGACACAAGAGACCATCTTGTAGATCTTGTATCTTTTTTCTCAAGCCAATATCCAATTATAGTATCTCCACCGTTGTTTGGTTCTTCCCAGTTGACAGTTATTGAAGACTTTGTAACATCAGTGAGTTCTGGAGCTTCAGGTGCATCTGGTGGATCTGTTTTAAGGGAAAATAAAATATATAGTTATGGTTACAGAGCATCATCATTGTCTATTTTATTGTCACTCATACGAGTGGACCACCCTAATCAATAACATTTCTGAGTATAATATAATATATTATAGAGCAACATCAATTTCACCAAGTTGGCTTAGAGAATACCTTTCTAGAATACATCTTGCATATCTTGGATCATGTAAAATGTCAATTGGTGAACATGCTTAACAAACTGCACATAAGTATAAACAGAATTAGACACCACTCATGATAATTTCATTGCATTACAGAAACTGACAACTGTTCTATGGCACAAATCTTCGCCTATATTTTAAGTGAATACTAGTTTTGCTGCTTGATTAATCAGTTGAAAATTTTTTTCTTCTACAATAATTACTAACCAAATGGCATCTTTGCAACATATGGAGCACTTTCCAGCCAAGGTCCAAGTCCGAGCTTATTTTCAGCAGCTGTTCTGAATACATATTCTTTGTGCTCAACAAGCTTCGTCACTCTCCATTTAGTAGTTGACAATGTTGTTGAAACACTGTTCCAGGCCTGAAAATAATGGTTTTGATATTGAAAAGTGACAGATAATGTAGTTTTTACTTTACTTATTTCTGTGAGCATACGACAGTTCAAATTCTTGCTTACAAAATTGCACAGGAAATTTCAAATTTAGAAACAAGAAAACATTGTTCAAATATCCAGCCATTGTGTAAAAAATAATTTCATTTTATCATACCAAAAATCATCACGGATTTACTATAATTACCTTTTTTTGCGAAATTAGCAGTCATGACAGACAATTACAGGATCGTTTTTTATGGTTAAATTTTGTAAATCATGTTTTCAAGCACATATTAACAATCTGATATTATACATACCTTCTTATTGCTTTCTCTCATTTGCAAAGTATAATTGATGATCTCAGAACCACCATCATCTTTAGGAGGTTTCCATTTGAGAGTGACAGCTTCCTTGGTTGAATCTTCAAATGACCAAGGTGGTGTGCACATTGATGGGAAATCTGGATAAAAAACGACAATATATTCATCATAATTCAAAAATTTTTTCAAGTCAAAAACTCGAACAATGGTTCAAAAACTACAAAGTTTTGCATACAACTCAATCTCTTATAAAATCCTAATGAACACTCATTACCAAGGAAAAATCTGTTTACGTCATAAAGCGTAAAAGTTTTATTCATTTTAATTTGAGTCAGTATTTCTAAAAGGGAAAAATATGGACAAAATTGGTAAAATATTCTAATGCATTTCATAATCTCAAACACAATATTACATTCGAGATACTCACCATGGACAACAACATCGACAGTTGCAGTAGCACTTCCTTGATCATTCTCAGCTGTGACAATGTATTTTCCTTTGTTTGATCTTGAGGATTTGGCAATTGATAGTTCAGTGTTGTCAGTAGATGTCTGAAATAATAATGGAAACAATGACATGACAAGACATTAGTATGTCTCAACAAATATAGTAGACATAGAAAATATCCTCTACTAGTGGAATGCAGTAGTTGAACAAATATTCCAGAATTTATGTCATTTTGGTTTCGGAAATCTCCTCTAAAACAGAGAATATAGAGGCAGGCTAACGCACAAAACTCTTTTTTGCAATGAAGCAGAAAGCAGGACACGCCATCCTCTAAGTTGTTGCTTCCAACCATTCTTACAGTGGATATTATAAAATATCCCTGTACATAAACACAAAAGAAAAATAGATATCCTAGTTAGCGTACTCTTATAGTATGATCTTTGCTTTCAGTGATATCAATTTCAGTTTCATCATGATGAATCCATTTAATAGTTGGTTTTGGAACACCAGTGAATAAAGCAGTGAGAACAATCTTCTTTCCTGCTCGGACTTCAAATCCTTGTTGAATATGTGAATCAAACTCGATGGTTGGTGCAGCTGAAATGGAAATAGGTGATAAAAATATTAAAAAGATTGTGAAAAATAGAAAAAAATGAATGCTTTAGAAGGAATTGTTTGATTATACCAAAGCTGGGATGCTGAAATTATGATTCAATCAACTGCATTCCTATGAAATCGAGAATTATTGGCATTTTTAGGTAAATATTATATTCAATGTTGCTCAAAATATTTCTTTCAAAATCCCAATTTTCAGTATATCCAATAGAAATAACAAAAAAATTATTTCAATTACACTTTGTAACATCAGGTATGTATCATTATTTTGCTCTCTGTATCAATTTCAAATAATTGATTTGGAATTAATTCTTAAAATATTTTCAAACACTTACCAAGTGGATCTCTAGCCAGCACTGGTTCATCAGTTTGTGCAAAGGGTCCTTGTCCTGCTTCATTATGAGCGGATACTCTATAGCTGTATTCAACATTTGCAGCAAGATTCTTCACAACACATGTTAATGCCTGGTGACTCTTTGCTGACACTGTCCAGTTATCAGATCCCTAAGAGAAATAAGAAATGGGTTGTGAAAAGTTTTTTTAAAGAATGCAAAGAGAATGCAAAAAGCCACTATATAACACTTTTAAATATGTCTGGCCATTAATAAAAGTCAATCAAAGGTCCATTTAAATACACAAGTACTGCTGGTGCACCAAACAAAAAGTAAAGAAGATCACTTTCAAATCATTGATATAAGCCTTATTAAGATTTTATTTATATTTAACCTTTTAGTCTACAACCAAAAAAAAAACACCAACCAACTATGCACAAACAACTCGTACCTTTTCTGCAAATTCCACACAATATCCAATGATAGGACTTCCGCCATCAGATTCTGGTTTCTTCCATGTTAATGTTAGAGATTTGTATGTTGGATTGGAATGAGAAAGATCCAATGGTGCAGATGGAGGAACTGAAAAGAAAATATATTCTTATTACCTACCACCACTCATCTATAACACAAAAACAATGAATATATCATTGATCTGCCACTCAATTTCAGTAACACTGTTTAAAAAAGCTTATAATCCCAAATACAAGGTAAAACATTTGTTCGTATTCTAAATGGTTACTGTGGTTTTTATAATTGACCAAACATATTTTCTGCATGGTTGAAGAGAATAAAGAGCAAGACACGTCAAGGTTTTAAACATGACCCAGGAAAATATGCCTCACTTCATCTGAATGAACTGTTTACTTTTTGAATTTAAGAATCTTGGAAGTTACATGTCGGCCACTCACCCATAGGATCCTTTGCCAATATATCAGTAGGTAATTCGACATGTTTGCCAGAACCAACTTCATTGACAGCATATACTTTGAAATTATATTTCTGATCTTTCACAAGATCGGACACTCTGTATGTTGTGCCTTTTACATCATTTGCAACCGGCATCCATGTTCTACGTCCAGATTCTCGTCTGAATTGTGGAAAAAACAATTAATTACAGAAGATTTGTTATATTTAGATTAACTTTACGAACACCATAACTTCGTCAAATTATTAGTATTAGCATGCATTTTGTGACAATCGCAATTGTTGCTGCAGCTGTTGCAACATTTACGATAAACTTTAAAGACTTTTTTCAACAATTCAAATCTAACATTCCGGAAATTGAAAGCTTAGCATCATTACTTACTTTTCAATACAATAATGAGTGATTTTACATCCTCCATCATCTTGAGGTTCTTTCCAAACAAGAATGCAGGAATCTTTACGAATTTCTGTTGCTTCGAAGTCAGAGCAAGCATCAGGAACATCTGGAAAGGTGAAGAAATTTTAATAAACCAAATTAAAAAAAAAATCATACATGAATAAAGCATACACTTAAAACAAATACCATAATAAGTAAAAGGTTCACAGCTCAGACGCAAAAACGATATCCTGGAAGACAAAAACGCTCTGCAATTATTTCATGTAAGATTAATTTCTATCTAAACCTTCTAAATGATAATAGAAAAATATATGAAACTGACAAACTAAATAGCTCAGCACCCATGTCAGTTTATATTCGATAAAATACTGAACTGAAATCAATACAGCGGTCATGGGAATTCGGTGTGAATAAATAACTAAATCAATTCAGTTAAATAAAATTTAATTTTACCTATAACTTTGACTTGGCATGATGCTGATAAAGTATCAACTCTATTGATCAGTGTTATCTCATATTTTCCACCATCTTTCCTCGAACACGCTGGAATGAATAGAGCTGCGACACCATCTTCAACTGATGCCTGTCAAAAAAGAAAGAGCAAATGTCACAAGAGCAAATATCACATTAATTAATAAAAATCATGAATGCTAAAGTTTAATTCAGATATTCGGACTATGTTATAGAATTCCCTCCGTATTTCTGAAACTTAAAATAAAATATTTTTTTATTTTGATGAATAAAATACTTGAATATTCCCATAGGTTTTTCGATAGACTAATATTTGATTCGATAACTTTTCAAAAACTAATGTGTTGTTTAACCACCGCTGGCTTGTGCCATATTCTACAAACAGCTTTTCGTCTAACAAAAAATTGAACGTGGTTGAATTATCAGAGTAAGAAATCGCTTGTCATTCAAATATCTTTTCAATCACACTTTTTATTTGCAAATATTAAATTTTAACAACCTTGACAGTGTCTTTCAAATCCATATCATTAAACTTCCATGATACAGTAGGCGTTGGAAAACCGTCGAATGGTACACGAAGTCTCATCTTGTTGCCAGCAGTTACCAGCTCTTCACTGTCCATTTGGCAGGTCGGGGCAGCTGAAATAGCACAAGATTTAAATTTAATTCAATATTGGAATTAGTGTAGACAGTAACTCGGACACAATTTGATAGAAAATAAACCTCATTTTATAACACTCAATGAAAATTAGGCTTCCATAATTGGTTTAAGAAAGTGCACAGGTAAAGCTTTGCTGAATGTCAAAAATGAAGTGATCTCAGTTTCTAAATCATTTCTATGCAATTTTTCTGATAAGGTAAAAATTGTGCAAACTAAATGGTATCTCAGTAAAACCAGCTCTATAAAATTTTTCATTTACCATCTGGTCTTTGAGCAGTAATAGGAATTGTTTCATCACTTGCATCACCAATACCTGCAGAGTTTGATGCTCTCACTCTAAACTGATATGTACGACCTTCACGTAGGCCAGTAACCTGCATAGAACATGTTCATTGGTTAAGGCAAGCAAAAGGTTAGGCGAAGAAATGCATGAGATTATGAGTTAGATGGGGAGAAAATATCTCGTAAGTAGTTTTTCCCAAGAGTTCAATTTTCTAGTGTATATGTTCAGAGTTGGATGGGAATATAGAAAAAAATATTTTTGAATCCTCTGATAATAAAATAGTAACTTTTTTTTCAATAATTTTAAATTTGTAGTATATAAAATCTTGCTTGTTTCATATTCTAAACACTGTTTTATTCTAAACGCTGCTGATGGTTTGCACTGATTAAGAAAAAGTCAGCGAATGAGCTCTCACCTCGCCAGTACAATCAGTAAAAGGAGCAACATTGCATCGTGTCCAATCATCACTACCAGCAAGACATCGTTCAATATAATATCCTTCTATTTGATCTCCACCATCAGAGGCGGGAAGTTTCCATGATAATTTCACAGATGTGATTGTGGTCGACACTAAATCAACGTCCTGTGGTGCACTCGGCGTTTCTGGAAATATTTGAAATGGGGAAAATATAAAAAAGAAAAGTTTTAGGGGTGATGAGGTGAAATTTCAGAAAATTGGTCATGATTTAATTGTTTTTTGAAATTTTCACTAAAGAATGATCCCGGAGTAATCTAGCTCTTCTCGGCTTCAATTGATTCGCATAATGCTGCCCACTACACGAGACAAGACCATCTAATTAGTTTGAAACACGATCAGAAAGTAAGACATAAAAATTTCTTACCAATAGGATCTCTGACAGTGATAGTATCGGTAGGTTCACTTGGTTCACTAACACCGGCTTCATTTTCAGCACTGACACGAAATTGTACTTGTGTGTTCTCTTTCACATCAGTCACCTGGATAAAAATAATAATTTATTTAAAAGGATTGAAGGGTAGATTATCTAAATGCAGAAATGGGTTTGTTTTTTATTACTCAAGAACGGCTATGGAATATTTAAAGCATCTCAAAAAATAACCAAAGTAATGAAATGTAGTAAAATATGGTCTTAATAGCCAAACAGAAGTCACTGGTCGAAATGCTTCGCCAATATAAAAGTTTTGTATCTGACAACCATAGAAATATGATTTCTCATCTATTCAGCAGATGAATATTGAATATACTAAATGAATATTGAAACAACTGTGCCAATGCATGCCTGGGGACATCAATCAAAATAACGGTGTAATACCAGACCTTGAATGTGCATTCAGAGTTCTCAGTCTTTCCAACATTAGTCCATTTCTTCTTGGGAAGTTCTAGTTTTTCAATGATGTAGCAAGTAATTTGTGCTCCACCATCGAACACTGGTTCTCTCCATGTTAGTGAGACATGTTTCTTTGTTACTTCCCCTGGTCTAACATTACGTGGCTGATCTGGTACTTCTGCGAGGAGGAAAATAACACATGTGAAAATCAAGATTTATACGAGTAGATGAAGTCAGCTGTCAAAACCAAGATCATGTCATGCACTTCATGAAATTTTTACTTAGATTCCTAATTCATGGATTCGTGTTTGCCTACAGGGATATTTCTAGAAATACTAATTGAACTTCTTGCAAGTAAGAACAACATTCACATATTAATTCCAATTAGATTTCAGATGCATAGGCTTTGAAACTGATGGACAACACTTACTGAACATGCACACGGCAGCTATCGGTGAACTTTGTGCCCATCCACTTTGTCCAACAGAATTTACGGCACAAACTTGGAATTCATATTGAGCTTCTTCCTTCAAACTTTCAACAGTGTGTTCTTCGGTCTTGATATCCTGGAAATTATGGTGAAAACTTGAGTACGAAGTAAGTATAGTTTCAAAGACTCCCAAGTTTTCAAATGATTTGGCTTAGTTTTAGTTCATTTTATTTTTGCAGTACAGGAAAATGTTAAGAGTCATTTCAGGCTGCAAAATTTGATAAAATGACACGATACACTAACAATCTTCAAATATTTGGAAGAAAATTTTCAGAAACATGTTGTATCAAGTACAAGTCGGTGACTATACTGCCTAAAGGGCCAGCCTCTCAAGACTCTTGCGCAATAAAGAAAATAACTGATTGGCATGATTAAAAAAACTAATATTTACCTTTGAGACATCAGTCCAGGCTTGTCGTCTTAATTCTCTTTTCTGCAAGATATAAGCGGTTATTTCAGCACCACCATCATTCATTGGTTTTTCCCATTGAAGTTTGATAGTTGTTTTAGTAGTTCCAGCAGATTTGAAGTTGGTTGGTGGGTCAGGACTCTTTAGTTTAGGTTTACAGATAACTAAATCAGATTCTTCACTCATTTCTGACTTTCCTGCTCGATTTTCAGCATAGACTCTGTAAAATAAACAAAATGTATTGTACATTAGCCAATAATTTTAAAGCTAGGTTTTATGTGGTTTGCAAAACACCTTTTCTGCAAAAAACAAGAGATAATCATCCCTGTAAGTAAGTTTTTACATTGGAGAGAAGAAGGCACAGCAAATTACCCAATTGGCGATTTCTTGATGTCTACGATGGACTACCAAACCAGTAGGCTTGTAGTTTTGGACGAGAGTTACTGCAGGTGCAAGGTTGCACAGTAAGATAAGATTAAGTGTATAAACACAAACATATCTTATTCTCATTCGGCAATTTTGAGAGGATGATATTTTTCATAGGAGCATTTAATGTGTTAAAATGTCACATATATCTTATTCCAATATTCAGTAATATTGCCAATGATCAAACAAACCTGAAACAATACTCAAACTTGAGCGGAATCAAGTCGAGTACAATATGTTCACAATCTTTAACAGTTGTTTCCCAAGGTGCAAAGTCTCCTTCCCATTCCTCCGAACCAACTGCGCGTTTCTTTACTAAGATGACGTAATTAGTTACGGGACTTCCACCATCGGCTTCAGGAGCTCGCCAGCGCAAGCGGCAAGTGTTCTTCGTTACCTACAAAAATTAAATTGGTAATAAAATCCGCTACAAACGAAAATCAATTGTAATGGTATGGTATTTTAATATAAAACTACCGAATGAAATCATAGCATGTGTCACTGATGGATCGAGCCACCGAGGCGTGAGGCATGAGTGACTCATTTTATTCAAACTTTTGTTAGCATTTAATAACCGCGACATTCCAGAATTTTATTTTGCATATTTTCAGTTTATATGCAATATAAACCACGATTAAAATTTGTGTTTGCAGTATCATTCAGAACTAGAGTAATCATAAAAAGACTTACATCCATAACATTTGGCTTTCCAGGTCTGCTTGGTGGTTTGACTGGATCCAATGCTTTGATTGGCAGGCTGGCTTCACTTGGTTTGCTAACACCAGCGACGTTTTCAGCAATTACTCTGGAAACATAAAAATTAAACAGTGAACCTTAGAGAAGGGAATCTATATTATTCAATGCAAACAAGCAAACTTTAAGTATATGAAAGTTAAAGATTCGGGAGGGAATTGATAAAATAAAGGAAGTACTTAATTGCGTGCAGATCTAAGTTCAATTTCACAGAAGAAGAAATTTACCGGAATGAATATTCTTTTCCTTTAGTTAGTCCAGTGACTTTGTATGACAAGGTTTGAGCATCTAGAGGTTCTTTGGTCAGTTTTACCCAACTTCCGACAACACCAGTTCTCATTTCAACGTAATATCCTGTGATGACACTTCCACCATCAGAAGAAGGTTCTTTCCATTGTACAGTCATAGAATTCTTTGTGACATCACAAACCTCCGGGCACTCTGGTGCACTCGGTGGTTCGAATGGATATTTTGCTATTACTACTGGCGTAGTGATTGCATCTCCAGTACCAAATTCATTGACAGCAGACACCTTGTTATAACAAAAAATTGGTATGTATATTTAGAAATGGAGGCATAATTTGAAACATTCAAATAGAGGATGTGCCAACAACACATATTTTCCGCTACAGCCTATAAAAGCTAAAACTGATACTACTACTAAGAGAACTAACCGATTGCATATATAAACTAAGCATTTTATTACAAGTTATAAGTAAAGTAAGCACATTTAAACGAATGAGGAATCGTAGAAATAATTCGCAGACACGATATTGAGTTCATGAAGTGCGGGAAAACAAAAAGCTTTCAGTCATTGAATATTCAGAAACTTGGGGAAAAAAACTCATATTTTCTTTTTTACTGATCGATTATGCTACCTTGAATTCATATTCCCGTTTCTCGATCAGTTTCGTTACGTCATACTTAGTGACATCAGGTTTGACGTCAGCACTAAGCTTGGTCCAGATTTTCCGCCCGGCTTCACGACGTTCCACAATATAATTTGTGATGGCTGAACCGCCATCGTCAGAAGGAGGTGTCCATAGTAATGTACATGTGCTCTTAGTCATGTCTTCCACGTCTGTTGGCGAAGAAATATAGGTTAATACAGAAAAAATTCAAAGATTGTGCGGCAAAATCAATTAGATTAGATAGACTTAATAGATTTCTGATTAAATTGTCTATGGTAAATGGGCGAGTAAAACACTTCCGCTCACCAATGCTGCTCGGTGGTCCAGGTCTATCAAGAACAGTAACAGAACATTGAGCTGAAGCTTTTCCGTGTTGGTTTTGAGCAAATATAGCATAATCTCCACAATCCGATCGCTTGGTCTGAAAATAACATATTTTTTAAACATAAAATTTATTAAAATTATTCAAGTTTAAATATGCCCCAGACAATATCTTATTTCGAATATGATGAAAAAATCGACACTCGTGAAAATAATTTGTGATCAATTGACTTTTGAATAAACAAAGCATCAAACTTTATATACTAAAGAATGAGGGGCGTTAATATTTTTTTGCTGTGAAGCAAACATCAAATAATTGAAACTCAATATTCGTTCTGAAAACATTCATATACTTACCATAAGAAGTCTCAGTACACTTCCACTGCTAGTTTGATCAATATGTACATGATCGTTAGGTGTGATAGCAGCATTATTACAAGTCCATCTTGTAGTAGGAGCAGGTCGTCCTGCAACCTTTGCTTCAATATCAATGGTAGTGCCAGCTTGTACTTTGTAACCTTTGCTTGATTTCTCGTCAAGTTCAACAGTAGGAGCAGCTATAAAAAAAAAACAATTGAGTATAAAATTTTAAAATTGCAATTTAACAAATAAGAAACACGGCATCCTGTGCACAATTAGTTTGGAAGAAGACAACGTACAGAGAATGCTAGTAGTATACTTTATATTTTAGTTTCAATGGTATTGCAAGTACTCAATATGCAGAACATTGTTTCGGTATTCAAAATTCACATATAAATATTAAGATAACACACACGCTGTAACAAAAGAATAGCAAATTCACTGGTCATTTGCAGTAATTGCCCTTTTTTCAAAGTTAAAATGGCCATGTTTATGGGATTTATGCCAAATATGGGCTGTTGATGAACTGCACCTTCGCGGTGTGTTCCATCAACATCCCATATTTGGCAAAAACAAAATCAATTTTAAATTTTTTTCAATATCGCCAAGTAAAATTACTGTCAAAGGCAAATGATTTTCTTGCATTTTTTGTTACAGTGTAGCCAACGAAATCCCATCATCAGCGAAAGATTAGAGATTCAAGTTACAGCTATATATCAGTTTAGTTTCAAGAATTTAATTGACATTTACAAACCTTTGTCTTCCTGTACAAGTATAGATTCAGTAGATTCACTTGGTTCTCCAGGACCAGTTGTGTTAACAGCTTTTACTCTGAACAACCAATATGTATCAGTATCCAAGCCTTTCACTACACATCGTGTTTCTGCATCTTTAGTTTGATGATCCAGAACAAATTGAGAATCGGACTCTTTCTTCTTTTCGACAATGTAACCTGGAAATGTGTAGCGTAAGTAAAGTTTTCATCTTGAAATAGATTATCGATGAATTATTCATCTTTGGCCACTACCAAAATCTGATTTGTAGGCGATAAATTCTTAATGTATACAAACATTTAACCATAAATTACTCAATAGGTACTACAAATTTACTAACAAAGCCAAACAAAGCTAAATTATACATATTGGTTGAATCCAAATTAACAGCAATGAAGCTTACTTGTGATCTTGGAGCCGCCATCGTGTTTAGGCGCAGTCCATGTTAAAGTCACAGAATCAACTTTTACATTTGAATGAGACAAGTTGGTTGGTGGTCCAGGTGGTTCAAGTGGATCTTCAGCCAATACTGGTTCAGCTAATTCAACGTATTCTCCTTTTCCATACTTGGTCACAGCACATACTCTGAAGAAGTATTTCTTTCCTTTGCGAAGATCAGATACACTGAGCTCATTTACATCAGAATCAGCGACCTATGATAGAAAGATTTTATTCCTTAGACCAATCTTGAAAGGGATAAGTGTATTCAACACTCTCACCAAACGAGATAGTAGGATAATTGTTAAAAATCATATTTGTAACTGATATTTAGATATATGGTTTCATTTGTTATGCTGCGTTAGAAATGTAAAGTAATGTATAGTGGGTGTATGACGATTTTTTTGGTCAGACAAATATTGGGCTAATCTACAATTAGCTAGTTGACACATGATAGTAAATAAAGTCTACAAACCTTGACCCATGCTTTGCGACCATCTTCTCTTCTTTCAATGCAATATGAAATAATTTCAGATCCACCATCTTCTGTTGGGATATCCCATGACAGGTAGCAAGACGTTGAAGTGATCTCATCTGCTTTAAAGTTGGTGACTTCACCTGGTTTAGCTAGCAATTTGAATCATAGAATTAGTTTAGGTATTTCTTCTGTTAAACATTTTTCTATAACAAATGACAAGTTGCAAATTCTAAGGAGAACTCATGTGTCGAGGTACCAGGGACTAGGTAGATAAAAGTAATATAAAATCTGATGAATGATAGATGAATGAATTTATGATAGGTATGAATAAAAAAAAATTAGAAGATCGTTGTACGCTTGAAATCCTGAAAAAAAAAACATAACATTGTAGTAAGTCTATCGTTGACATTCGGAATTAGTAATACTCTTTATTTTATATTAGATTGTAATAGCTATAGATCAACAACTACGAAGAGAACAGAAATTTGGAAAACACCAGAGCTAATCTAAGACTAAATTGCAATAAAGAAGTTAACCACCATCACAAAAACTTTAAACATTCATATATTGCTGGGCCACCGACACATTGTGTCACAGACCATCAGTGGTTGACTGTTGGCACGACAGAACTTGTTAAAACACAAAGGATGGCAATATTGATTTCATTATCATCTCTCACACAATATCATTATTCACTGCATACTTACCAAACACTGAGACATTGAATTCACATTCAACTTTTCCTTCTGAATTTTGCAAAACCAGTTTATAATAACCAGTATCTTCTGATCTATTGCTAGAAGACATTTCGAGTTTTGCATATGTACTTCCAGTTTCGATCACAGTTCTATCATCAGCAGAAAGAACTTTCTCATCTTTGCATCTGATCCAGGTGGGTGTTGGTACAGGAATTCCAAAGATTGGTAAATTGAGTTGAATTGTTTCAGGTTCTACTACGACAATATGTCGTTGTTCTTCAGTGATCTCATATCTAGGAGGTTCTGTAAATAAATATACCATGATGCTAAATAACATCTCCAACATATTGGGTTTCAAATACAACGTTACCAACAGAAGAAGGGCTAACGTTGGGAATGATTGCCAAAGTAATTGAAATAAAGGTTATAATTTTGATACAAAACAGAAAATTATTTTGTCAATATTCATGGAAGTGTACAATAAATGTCAAAATTGTGACATGCTGTAGAATCGTTTCTCCCTAAAACATAAAAAATGAGAAAAATACTTCTAGGTAAAAAATGGGATTCCACAAGATCCAAAAAAAATTGTTTATCCAAATTTGTTGGGTTCTGCTCTAGTATCCTTGTTCATCAGCATAAACCTAATTCCTATAACAAAAATACTCACTTCTTTTTTCCTCAATTTTCACAAATGGCGTAGCATCACTCGCTTCTCCCAGTCCTGCTTTGTTCATTGCTTTAAGACGGAACGAAAACAGCTCGTTTTCAATGAGGTTTAAAACAGTGCAAACTGTATTTTCCCTTCCATCGGTCTTTGCAACTTCCTTCCACAGCATTTTTCCATCAGATTTGTCACAACATTCAACTACATACCCAGTGATAGGTGAACCACCATCATTAGCAGGGCAAGCCCATGAAATATCGATACTGGATTTGGTTTGATTGTCATATGCAACATGAAGTGGTTTTGAAGGTGGTTCTGCAAACAGAAATGTTTTGGTTGATTTTGTGATTTTTAAAAATATTTCCAAATGAAGCTATGAAAAGAAAAAGCAACATATTCTTAAGCGCATCTGAGCCTTATATATATTGACAACATAGTGCAACATAAAGTTTCCACAAAATCGGAATTACTAACCTGACTAACGAACCAGAGACAACAAACAACCTGACTACATTGATCCACATCACACAATATCCAAAATACTTTTTAATCTATTCATAATTATATGGTAAGAACCAAAACTCACCAATTGGGTCTTCAACTTTAGTTAGTTCTGTAGCTTCACTTGGTTCACTAGCACCAAATTTATTTTCTGCAATTACTCTGAAGTAATACAATTGATCTTCAACAATCTCTGGTGGAGTTACGACCGTCTTCAATTCAGTGCCCTCAGTAACTGCGCAACAAGTCCACCTGAAAATAAAAAAATCTTGCGTGAACGACAGGAAATCCTAACGAGTAGGGATAAAATTATCCGTACAAGTTTGAGATGTTGTGAGGATTAAGAGGTACGACAATAAATTAAATGGACTCTTAAAATTCAATGAACTATCATTTCACCTGCAGTCCCAGTTATATTAATTCAGAAAAATCAAAAAATAATACTCACGAAGTACTTAGTTTATTCCTGCATTCAACAACATATCTTGACACAGGAGATCCACCATCAAATGAAGGAGGAACCCATGTAAGGTTGACATGATCTGCATACACTTCTGTTGTAGTAAGCTTCTGTGGTGGTTGAGGTGGTTCTGAAATAAAATGATCAATGCATTTTTTTAGAGAATATCAATCGAATTTTGGTAAGCGACAAATTTTGAATTATTCGGGCAAGCAATGCCAAAATGTATAAATAAAATACGAATAGAAAATATTAAAATAATCAGGCTTACGTGATACACATTAGAAAAAATTTCTCTCTATTTGTCTTATAGATAATGCTAAAACTCACCAAATTTTGATTTAACAAGTATTGGTGCAGGTATTTCATTAGGTTGAGAAAGTCCAACTTTGTTTTCACAGGAAACTCTGAAACTGTATTTGTTCCCTTCAGTAAGCTTGTCGATCTGTAATGAATAGAAAATGAGAATTTGTTGAAATCTAAAGTAACGAAGTAATTGTTGCATATATTTACGGAGCTTGATTTAATATCTTTGAGAATAAAAGAGACGGCAGGAATAAAGTAGGTGATACTGTTGTATGTTATTTAAATCTGTGCTTTAATACGCTACTTTGGATGCAGAAATAATTCCCATGTCTTAGAAGGTCCACAAAGCAATGAGACGAGAGAGCAAAAAAGATAATGATTTCAGTAATAACTTAAGCAAAGAGCATACAAAATGTCAAAGATAATAAATATTACAAACCGTAAAAGTAGTGTCTTCTAATCTATCAGACACAGTCTGCCACATCTTTCTCTTTATATCTCGTTTCTCAACCAAGAAATTAGTGATTGGTGATCCACCATCTTCTTCCGGTTCTTCCCATTGTAAAGTTAACGGAAGTTGAAGTAATACTGGCAACCAACAAGTTCTGTGGAGAATCTGGCTTGTCTGAAATAGAAAATCATGAATGAACTACAGTGTTTAACACTATGCAAAGATAATAATAGTAGATAAGGTCGGTTAGTTTATTACCTTTGAGAATGCAGACCTTGCTCATAGAAAACTTAACAAAATAAATTCAAATAATATGATTACCAAAAATATATTAAGCTGAATCACACTTTCCTGAAGGACAAAATTAACTTATTAAATCTTCCGATAATTTTTTATTAAGGAGTTGATTAAATTAAATATTAGGTAGGAAAGTGAACAGATTTCGAATGGCAAAGTAACAATAATTCGTCTGCCTTAATGAATCGCATCAGGCAAAGAATTATTCTTCAGTTCTACTCAAATTACTTACCAATGATAGTGAGATCGAATGGAGCACTATTCTTCCCATGTTTGTTACTAATCGTGACAAGATATTTGCCACTGTCTGACCTTTTAGTTTTACGGAACATCATATTGATTTTGTCAGAAGTTCGTTCCCAGTTCTTGGCAATTTTCACAAGTTGGATCACCAGATTCCTGTATAAAGGATACATAGAATTATCAAAAATGCTGTAAAAAAATGTTGAAACTTTTGGAATCACCAATGTTTTTTAGTTTATTTTCATTTTTATCGTTTTAGTATCTTTGATACCATGTATTATCACGGTTTTGAATAATATGCAATAACTGCAATTATGCAAGAAATAATAATTATAGATTTATCATACAGCATAAAATCATCAGTTGAATTCATGTTCAAATTCGAAATATCCTCCATGCTACCATGTCCCCATACATATTTGTTTTTATGTTGGGAATTTTAACTAAATTACCAATTTTCCCAAAAGATGCATTTTTTTTGTTACACAATATTAACACTAAATTAGTATGTACACAGTATCAATCAAGTAAACTAAAATTCACTCACCTTACAAAGAGAAACTTTAGGTTTTGGAATGGCTTTATAATTTACAATAACTTCAGCATTTCCTTCACATTTACAAGTAACATCATTATTTGGAATGTATAAAGTAGGTCTGATAGCAACATCAATGATCCCTTCAGTCTCACAAAACGCTGTCGAACATTTTGCAGAATATTTTCCACGATCTGATTCATCAAAGTCCTCAATCTCGAGAACATGTTTTTTGCCCTGGAAAATGTAAGGTAATTTTATATTAAAGTGTGATTTTCCCATGATCGGAATAACAAAAAAATAATATTTTGTTCAAATCAACCCCAGCTTGATTGATCCTGAAAGAAGGAAATGTAACTTTAAATCTTCGAGATGTTGTGCAATAATAGTTTATTGGTTCCACACTCAGATTATCAATACACAAGACAAGGCTGGAAATACAATTGCGCAAGCTTGATAGGAAGATGAAAATGTGTTTTCATATATTTCAAGACATAATTTTTTTTATTCCTTTATAATTTAGTATTTAAAAAATAGTTTAATGACTTACAACCCTAAATATAAGCTATCAAACAACCTATAACTTCAAAACAAACTGTAATTACCTCTTCGAGAATTCTGACTGATCTCTTCCTATTTTCTTTCACTTCATCTCCATCCAATCTCCAAACAATATCGAGATTAGGCTTGTTCAATTCACAAACAAGTTCAACCAAAGATCCAGGCTTGAAGCTTGTGTCGTACAATCCTTTGATGAATCGAAGAGGTGCTTCGATGACTTTCAACTTAGCAAATACTTCATAATTGTTGCAACGACAGGTGTAGGTTTTCTGTAGAAGTAAATTGTTGAATTAAGTCTTGCAGTCAAAATAACACGAAACATTACTTTGCACCAACTAACAAGCTATGGCAATACAGAATTTTTTATTTATATGCAAATCATACACAGAAATATTATTTTACATAGAGGATATATTAAATATAGTGCATTGGTATTAAAATGCTTTCATCACATAACACAATAATGGTCCTGCACATAAATTTCAGGAGTGCTGGTTAATAAACTTACCTCATCAGTGACCATCTGGCAATCATTGATAACCAGACTTCTTTTGGTTCCAGAGCATATTTCATGAATTCTGTCAGATTCGTCCCCCAATATAATTGCTTTTCCATCAGCAAGCCATTGTACTTTTCCACTCTGGTTTGATAGTTCAACAGTAAAAACTGCTCTGGTCATTTCTTCTATTTCTTGATCTTCAAGTTCAGAAACAATATGAGCTGGTTTTTGTAAAACGATCAACTTAGCTTGGTGAATGCTATCTTCAATCTGAAAACAAATGATTAACAATTGGTAAAACTACCACAAAGTTTCTCAAAATTAGCAGATATATTTTTTTTCAGGCAATCAGTTGATTTGGCATTCCAAAATACGTAAAAATTCCAATTCTTGAATTAGCCTGCTATTTGTAACTAAGCTGTTTTACATTCCAGGATTTTCTTCTTGGATTTGAAGTGTACACATGGGACGTGTGTGTGACAAACTATGCAGCTTCCGATTATGTGGTTTAGTTTTAAAATTACCTGAGCAGTTATCAGCGAGCCATCGTCTCTTAGGGAACATGCCCCAATTTCCAGAGTATATTCTTTCCCTTCATTTTTCATTGCAATTCCATTACCATGTTTCAGTTCAACACCATCTTTTCTCCAAGTAATCTAAATAATCATACAGGATTGTTGGAGGCGTTTAGATCATCACATCACAAACGATACCATAATTATGTATTAAAATAACGTAACCAAAGGTTGCTATTTATAGTGATTGATGGTGACTAAAGTTCTCCAATTGTAAATGATGCTGCCATTAACCTAACATTAGAATTTGTGTGCCAAGCAATTACATTAGTGTTCTCGCGATCTACTTCATTACAAATTTTATTAAAGTACGCTTTTATTAATCATGAGCTAATTATCGATTGTACTGACGAAGTAACAATTCATATGTGGAACATGACTTAAGGTTGAAGTGATACATTTCTTAATATAATTTTGAAACTCACCTTGACACCAGCTTTGTTAGAATAGCACATAAAGGTCGCAGTTTCTTCTTCGTATATTTTGACGTCTCTGGGTGGAACATCAATACCAATAGGTACAATCTCTAGTTCAGCAGTTGCTATGACATCTTCACAAGCAGCTGTGACTTCCCCAGAGTCTGCAATCAGAGCTTTGCTGATTTTCAATACATGATTAGCTCCATCAGTTGAAATTTTGAATCGATCGTTAAAGTTCAAAACTTTTCCGTTCAGTGTCCATATTACATCATAGATAGGTTTTGTGACTTCGCAAGTGAAAATTGCATCATCTTCGTTGCAACACCAGTAATTATTAGGCTTAGTGATGAATCCAGGAGGTAATTCTGTATTGAAAATTAAGAAAAATTTAATTACATTATTACATAATCTAAGATTGCATTTGTCACATCAGAAGCAAATGATTGCCGAACCGGTTAAACCGGCAAGAAATAACAATCAGGCTATGCCGACCTGATTTTTCAAACAAAATAAACATTACCAGTAGAACAGAGCTTTTTCATAATGACTTAAAAGGTTCAAAACCAGCCCTACAATATAATGCACCACATTTAAATACAAAGTAAAATTTAAACAGCACTAAAAGGAAATACAAACAAAGCAATTGGGATCAATTACTTTACATTGAACTTTCTATAAAATATAATACACAATACATACCATTGACAATCAATGAAGCAGCTGTACAAGCTGTTTCACCAGCAACCTTATTTGTGAATTTTCCAGCTTCGTTCAATAATACATTATCAATCATCAATCTTCGGACACATCCTTCTGACACAAAGATGATACGCTCAGATTCTTGAAGCACTTTGCCATCATGAAGCCATTCAATCTAAATTTGAAGTAGGAAATCTGTTATAAAATACTCAAAAAAAGTTTTGTATTAATACATTCGAGTTTAAACCAGAAAGAAACTTTTTGAAGAAGTTGAAAAAACTTGAAAAATTCCCTCGTATTTCTTGAGGATTTGATTTTCAAATGAACTTGATTTAACGCCCATACAGCGCTGTATTTGATAGAAATGAGTAGATATCATAGTTTTTTGTGACAGTTCCATCATTAGAGAACTTATTATAAAAAAAAACTATCATAGTTAAAGAGCGACAACAAAACAAAGCAAATAGCTGCTTCACAAAACAAATAATCTATTGAAAGTAATCTTAGAAGTAATTCAGACCTCAACATTAGGTCTTGATAATTCACATTCAAATACAATATTGTCTCGTTCTGTTGCCACAACATTTCCAAGTTCTCTCACGTAGAATGCTGGCGGATCATCAACATGTAACTTAGCACTTGTTGACAATTCTCCAATGCAGCAAGAAATGATATTCCTGAAAAATTATAATATTTGAAAATTCCAAGTTTTGAATTATGAAAATTAAGTCTCAATAGTGACATACACTAGCAATACTAATGTATTACAATCCATAAGTAAAAAACACATTAAATAAATTTATTTTGAAATAAGTTGAATTCAAATGGTATGTTTATGCAACAAAGCCAGTGGCGACAATGGATTACTGTTTAAATGATATTTGGCCAGAACACTGATTATAATAATGAATTTGTTGTTAATTCGTCGGTCAACTCTTAAAGTATTTTCAGTCAACCACACAATATAATCCCATACCTATCTTCAACGACGCAATCTTTAACGACAAGAGTCCTTGTTTTGTATTCTTCAGTAATAATATATCGCTCGTTTACAATAATTTCAGTCCTGTTCTCTCCTTCGCCAATACACCATATGACGTCGGCATCTCTTGGAGATACTTCACATGAAAATGTAGCAGTCTCCATGTGTGGAACAGATATATCAGAAAGATCTTTCAAGAAGCAAATAGGTGCAGCTAAAATATAAAACATGATTTTGATTAATTAATATGAATCACAAAATAACAAACGTATATTTGTGCACAGTTACAGATTCATTACAAACCAGGATGATATAGTCTCATCGAATATTTCCCAAATTTTGAGTTACCATTTTGAGGAAACATTAGCAGTAGATGATGCATATCAATAACTATTGCTAATATTTCAAACCAATCAAAATTATCTGATTTAGTAAACTACTAATCAAACTACTGTCTACAAATGCGGCTCAACGCTTTGAAGATTTTGAACATCACTTACCCTTGACAAAAAGCTTAGCAGATGACTTCACGTATTTAGCAACAACAGTGTATTCTCCAGCATCTTGCATTGACACCCAAGGCAGAGTTAAAGTTCTGACTTTTCCATTAGATGTAGCAATAGCATTTTCTCCAATGACAACTGGTTCACCATTCTTATACCAACACACTTCAACATTCTCATCAGACACTTCGCAAGTCAAAGTGACCCCAGTCTTTGTCAAAAGCTGTTGTTTCAGCTAATGGTGAAGTGAAGGAAACCCCATCTGAAGATAATATTGATATGTTAATTAGTATAGAAAGATTTGCTCGAATAATATGAAACAGAAATTTCTCTCCGTATAAAATACGGCACAAAAAAAAAACTGAAAAAAAAAACTAAACCATGTATGATAATTAATAAGATTATGGAACTAAATACCACAAACAAAAATATACAAAATTTCAGCTGTTCCGCTAGTTCTAAAACTGTAATCCAGCCAAAAGCAAACTCTTTAGACTCAAGCACACCAAATTTTATGTTACCTTTGACAGTCATATTTGCAGTAACTTTTTCAGAACCACATTTACATGTGTATTTTCCAATGTCAGATTTTTTGATATTTTTCACGATCAATGTTCTCATTTTACCAGATGATACCATCTCATATTTATTATCACCATGTTGTAATTCAGTCTGTTCCTTGTACCATTGTACATCACCAGATATTCTAAAAATAAAGTTACATCAGTTAGAAGCTGCAGATATCGAAGTTTTGCACGCCACATCTAATATTAAATTAAAGAAATTAAATTCACGAAGTGTCACTCACTATGGCACAAATTTTGTTCGCAGAGGTCAGAAGATTAGCAATGGCATCAAGGTAGTTCAAGCAAATTTCCGATACCATATTGGTCAAAAATTACTTTTAACTACCGTCGCCATGCAATGAATAGTATATACTACACACGGACTGAATGAAAAATGGCTACAGAATATTACATTCACGTCCTTCATCCACAAAACAGACACTAAACCCTATTCAAACCACCCAATCAGAAATTACGCATTTTTATGCGCGATAGGGAGATGGATTCAAGAGAAATCAGTGACTCAAGCTTAAAACACATATTTAGGAACATTACAATATATATATAACGGCTCACCTGCTAAGTCTGCAATCAAGAGTAGCAGTGGGTTGAAATTCTTCAGCTTCAACATCTTTCCATTTCAGTTATCTTGGCTGATCCTTCCTTCACGTACAGCTTAGCTTTAGTTGTTGTCTTCCTAACTCTGCATGTGATAAGACCCTCGTCGCGAACCTGAGTTTATAAAAAGGCGAGAAAGCTTGATTAGTGTGAAGAGTAGCACTAGGACGTGTTGATTGCCAAACTATGACAACGTTATATATAAGATATTACGTAACATTAATGACATGTATACAGTAGCCTTTATTTAGATAGTAATCCTTGCAAGCAATTATATCCATTAATGCTGCAGTTTCATGTTATCTTGAGCATTATTAAAATTGTCAATTGAACACAACATGGCGGTGTATAGCTATTTAAAAAAAAACCTTCCAAGTTAGATGTAGAGGAATTTAGAGTTTTGAGACAAAATACCAGTTTGACGCATTATGTTTGAAAACAACACTTACATTGACGTTCTTGATCACCAAATACAGTTTTTTTTCCCATCTCTTGTTGGCACAAACTTTTCCGATGGTTTGATGATCTGATCATGTTGAAGCCATTCGACAATTACTGGTTTCGTTGTATTGATTTCACAATGGAACTTGGCATCGTCACATTCTGTGACCTTGACTTTTTTCAAATTTTTCGTGAATTTTACTCCCAGTTCTGAAGAAAAATATATTAAAAGGAATAATACTTTTGTAAAAATTTGAACAAATATGAAATTGTTGTCAATATTCAAAAATACGTGAAAATTTCCACAAATATCAGCAAATACCATTACTAATTCAATTTGACAATATTACTCGTAACTTACCTTGCACAGTCAATCTCATATCTGATTTAGAATCCGATGCATCGCAAGTCCATTCAGTGTTGTCATCCATTTCCGTACTCCCAACCAGAAGTCTGCGTTTGACGCCATCTGATTCGATGGTATATCTGAAAATGTGTAAAATGTAAAAAAGGGAATCTTCATAAAAACATTTGCATAATTGGGTTTGAATTTTTATTTTAAGATACTGCATCCAGAAATGACACCTCAAGAACTATAGACTAAAAAGCTTTGCTTGTTTTACAATTTTGAATATTTTTCAACACTGAACACCTTGTTCAAATATTTCAACAAATCAAAGAATAGTCAAAAATACTCTGGCCTGTAATTTTTAACAAAGGTTTGATTGCACAACTAATCCCCACCCAATAAACCTGAGAGACGCATGACAATGTCGAACTTATTCAATTTTGAATGAACTTTTTATCTTACTTGTCATTGGCAACAATTTCTTTTCCGTCTCTCATCCATCTGACCACACCATTAGCTCTGCTGATAGTACATTCCATGATAACTTTATCCATTTCAATGCAGGTGATATCTTTCAATGGTTTAGTGAAACTTACTGGAGTTTCTGTAGATGAAGGTGTAACAAATAAATATGTTAGAGCAGATTTTTTGTGAATTGTGGTCCTTAATTTAAAGCATATCCGATTAAGGAATGAGAGAAGAAAAACTCGCTTATTTCGAATCGTGCTTGGCTATCATAGTAAAATACAAAATGTCCCTTATAAGAATACCAATACCATTGTCTAGTCAGTATTTATTACTAAATGATCAGAGGCATTTGAAAAAGTGGTCAATGCTCATTGCAAACTCAAAAAGCGATCAAAAAAGGCCGTTAGCGATGGGTAATTTAAAATTAGCACTATAGGTACTGGCTTTAAAATAGACCTAACGTATCTCCTGCGCGCCATGAGAGGTGACTAGAAGGAAGCAACGCAGGGGTAGATGATTTTGCCATCATTCGGGGCAGGTACTATTCACTGTTATTTACCACGGCGGTTCAGTTCCATTTGGAATGTTTTCTGTTTAGTGCAGTTGCTTGTACTACATCTTTTAGTAGATCTTTGCTATTAAGTGGCTTTTAGTTGGCTCATTTTTGGGCACTGCTACCAGCCTTGCTCCGAGTGAATTTCAATAGAAATACTATCCAAAGCTATAATAAATGTAATTAAATTTTTATAGGGTATTCAATCAATAAAGCTTTATTTTTTTCATAATCGTACACCCGAGAATGTCAGTTCCTATATAACTTAATGGACATAAGTTATACTCACCAATTACTATGAGCTTAGCAATTGATTCAGCTTTCTTTGAAACAAATTTGATTGCAGAAGGTTCACCCAACGCGCAATCATGGAGCTTGAGAATCTGTTTCTTTCCTTCGGTCAAAATTTCAATCCCTTTACCAGATTTCAGTTTCTTGTCATCTGCATAAATTTTATGAATATGGTCATCATGGAAGATGAATACAATAAATGCGTCATCAATTTTACTTTGTCAAGTATGCGCCACAGATGGATCGCGTCTCGACGACGCGATCAATCAGTGACACATACTTAACAAAGTTTGTTTTGACAAAATACTTTGATCGAGATTGTAAAATGATTGCACATTACTCAAACTATTACTCTTTTAGCCAATTTAACAAATTATCTGTTAGCAAAGCTAATACATAAATGAAATTTGCTCAACATGATATATTACAATATATTATTACATACTCCCCACAGAGACTAAAAACCTAAGAACAGAAAGAATTCACTTAAATAACTTTTACCTAATAGCCAGAGCATTATCAAAGCTTACTTACCATCATAGATTACAAGGAAATATGACAATATGGAATCTCTTACCTTTGAACCATGAATGCGGAATATCATCATAGTTGGCTTCCAGTATAAATGTTGCAGTATTCTTTTCAATAACTGTAACATCTTCTAATGGCTTGATAATTTTCACTGAATATTCTGAATGGTAAATGAAAACATGGTCAAATGTTTTACTGGTTATTTTATACAACTCTATACAAACTATGTTCTGAATTTTACAAATGAACCTTCTTATTTTGCAATGATTGAGAGAGTATGTTTGAGTGTATTCTTTTCTAAATAATGGCAATCATAAAAACGACCCTTCAAAAATGGATAAGAATGTTTCTGAGCACAATTATCTATTTTAATAACACAATCATAAAAACGACCCTTTAAAAGTAGGATGAAAAGACGTAATTCTAGGGATTACTTTGTTCAATTTAAGTTCAGAATGGAAATACATCATTCAAAGTATACAATGCCGACCTTCTACATATAAAGTTGCAGTTGATCTTTCTTCTTCAGCATGAGCGGATATTTCTGCAGTATCATCTTCCAATGCAGCAGAGTGAAATATCATCCAGTGTTTCTTGCCATCCACACCTAGCTCAATGTTCTTTGAAGCCGCCATTTTTGCTCCATTTTTAAACCAACCAACTTCTACATCAGAGTGAGACAACTCAATATCAAATCGGACTTCATCTCTTTCGATGACTCGTTTTTCAGTTACTTCTTTCAAAAATTTGATTGGTCGAGCTGCATGAAACAAACAAATTAGGTTTTATTTCTACATTTGTGAAGTAAAAAGGCATTTTTATCCGCTGAAAGGTAAATCAAATCTTACAAAAAAAGAAAAAGAGCACAATGTAGCTAAAATAGAGTAATCCACAGCAGAAAAAAGTACAATTAATACTTTCCGAAAATGGTCAAAAATATAAACAGTCTTGACAAGTTTTTGTTCCAATTTCAACGAAGAAATTCAATTTTGATGCATCACATCTAGATAATGTATGCTCAATGGCAACACCAGTAATCATTATTCTGTCTTGTATAACTTAGGTATTAGCTGTTCCACTTAATATTAATATAACAAACCTTCCACAGTTAATTTTCCAGTTGTTCTCACATCATCAGCATCACAAGTATATTTCTTTTCGTCTTCAAATGTACAAGACTTGATAATCAAAACTCTCCTACATCCTTCGGATACAATCGTATACTTGTCAGATTGGTGAATTTCTAACCTTGCTTTATACCAGCGTACAATAGCACTTGGTCGAGATACCTGGAGGAGAATTTATTGCTATTAGCATAAAATGGACGGAGTTGCTGCAATGGAATTTTGAGTTTATATATTTGTCTGTGAGTAATGTAGATTAACAGATTATATTTCCTAAGCTTGTATTACTGGCTCTATATTTGCAATATATAGGATGCATTAGCAAGAACTAAATAAAAAGGTTCAAGGAGGAATATTCCAGAAGTAAAAAGTGAAGCAAAAATCTCCTAACAATTTTTCCTGTAATTGCTAAGTTAGATATGGTCGAAAATTGAGATTATTATAATATATACTATAATATTGAATAGCATGGGATTGATCTCAGAAATTCAGAAAAAAATATTTTAGATATATAGAAAATAACTCTTACCTGGCATTCAAAAACAACTTCAGATTTTTCCTCAGCTTTCAAATCTTTCAGAGGAACAACAAATTCAACCGGTGGTTCCAGAACATTCAATCTTGCTACAGAAGAAGCATTTGAAGCAACGATTTTGACTTCTCCAGTGTATTCCGGCAAACATTTCTTGATATGCATTCGATGTTTACGACCAATTGATTCAATGCTAAAAATAAAGAAATATGTCATATATATACTATTATTAGAAATAAGATACTTCAAATAATTAGAAGAATGCTAAAACAAATAGATCACACCAACAATCTTTATTATTGCACGACATGTCAATTGCAGACTTGATATTTTGGTTAGTTGCAAATCACAAAGAAAAATATTTAAAAATGAATAAACATGTGATAAAATTGTTATTAACAAGCTGTAAAATAATGAAATATGCATCATTGATATCTCTAATAATATAAACTTCTATACGCTTCCAAATGATAGGAAATATTGAGTTTCCCTTTGTTTTTAGAGATTTGTCAGATAAATGCAATTTTGATTTGCTTGGCGCAATACCAACTCCAAATCACTCGTCACGGCGAAAGGAAAATAAAAATGTTTACATTGAATTGAATTGAGTAAATCACGCTGAATGATGTGTAAATGTTACCTGATATTTTCATCAGCTTTTATACAGTTGCCAGCGATGTACCATCTGACATGTACATCGTTGTGTGAGATTTCACATTCAAAGTTTGCAGGTTCTCCTTCTAGAACTTCCAAGTCTCGTAGATCTTGTCTGAATTTAATGTCTCGTCCTGTAATGTAGAAAGATGTAGTAAAGTGGCATGTTCAGGATTTCTTTTGTGTAAACGATTTCAGTTATAGGGTTTTGGGAGTTTAACATTAAATAGCTTTTATCGACAAATAGATCGGATTACAAGTCAAAATCAAACAACCAACAACTCGAATTGATTGACATAGTCGTTGACTACTGCGTCATTGCGATTATATCGAACAAGGTTTAATTTAGCCCAATTGATTAGAATCTCCAACAAAAAGTCTAGACAAGTTCTTTAAACGGAAAAGGGTCAATAACGTACCAGAAACAGTGAGAGAGCACTTGGTCTCATCAGCTTCACATATACAAGAATATTCATCCTCGTCTTCATAAGTTACTTTAGATATGACAAGTTTTCTCCATTTGCCTTCAGATACAATCTCAGTGTGATCATTGGATGAAACTTCTACACCAGCCTTGAACCATGTTACCTGTAAATGAATTGGATCATTAAGAATTTATAAAGAGTGAAAAATTTTCGAATTATTTGTTATAACTTCAGTTAATTCTAACAAAAAATTTGATCGAAATACGATTTGTCGAGCATATATGGATCATGGCAATAATGTATGTTTTAACAAAGGCGCTTTTTCCGCTTTGATCACATGAGTGGATACTTGTTTCAATGTTAGATGCTCACACAAAGTATCTACTCATGTGATTGGAAACAAAAATAAATAATATGAATGGCACAGAACTACTATCCACCATACTTTTCCATTTGATCTGCTGACTTCACAAGCCAGTTCAACTGTTTCCATTTCCGTAACTTTGGTACTTTCCAGTTTCTTTGTGAACACAATAGGTGCTTCTGTAATGCGAAATATAAAAACTTTAAATGAATATGAATATTTAGAAAAAAAGACTTGGGGACTTAATCAACATTTTTTTTCATTTAAACTAAAAACCATCCGCCATCTTTTGCAGTTTATTGATCTTTTGTAATTTATGAAATCGTAATATCATTTCTTCGCATCAAAAGATTATGTACATGAAATACCTTGATGTAATTTTGTTCATTAAATTTTAGTAAAAATGTGGTTCATACCTAAAATAGTCACATTAGCAGTAGTCTGTAAACCAGCAGCAGTGAATGAAAATTCTCCACCTTCGTGAGATGCAACATTGCTCAGTACAAGAATATGTTTATTTCCTTCGGTACGAATCTTCACTGAATCAGCCCTTGTAAGCTTGACTCCATTTCTGAACCATGAACCTAAAAAACCACGACATATGATAAGTCAACATTCAAAAGTGTTAACCTAATAGGTTTTGTTGTCAAATTAGATATGCAATTTTACAATGTATAACTGACCACCACTATCTAAACAAAGGAAAATATATCAAAATTTGAAAAACACAAGCCGGTTGTCTAAATTTTATCAGAGGCAGCAGTTGGCAATACAAAACCCTTCATTCCAAAAATTTCTATGAGGTGGGGATTATCAAACATTCATAGAGAATTCTGAGTTTATCAAGTTGTTGATAGTCAATTGAGTTAGGCGCATACAATGTGATAAAATCAAGAAATATAAACTTTATTAGAAAAAAACATACCTTGAACATTCGGCATGTTCAGTTCACATTCCAGAGTGACAGATTCTCCTTCTGTTGTCTTTACATCCATTAGTTCAGAGAGAAATTCAATCGGCGTTGTTTCGACAGTCAGGTTTGATGTTCCCTAAAAGAACGGAATAGCAGCATAATAAAAAATACAAAGTTTTAAAAGTAACTTGAAATCCTATATTGAACCAACCTAAAAACATTATTTCAAGATGGATAATAACATTTCCAAACAAAGAAAATTGAAATTGAAAATATAATAATAACATATACTATCGTATACATATCTACATCTCTAGAAACCTAGATATTCTTAAATGTACAAAAATACTTGACAGAACAAAATTTACAGCTTATTTGCATTATTTACCTTCATATTTTCTGCTTGTATTGAGATGGTTCCTGAGTCTTCAACATCAACATTTTGCAAAATTCAAAAAGTGTTCTCGTCCTTCACTTTTCATTTCTACAGCTCGAGATTGAAGAAGTTTGACTCCATTTTTAAACCAAGATACTTTCACATTATCATGTGTAAGTATGCAATGGAAAGATGCTTCCTTGCCTTCGAAAACTGTGCAGTCATCGAGAGGTTTTTCGAATTGGATCTCACGAGCTGAACGAGAACAAATATTACTCAACATGCATAATGACAGCGTCACAGCAGATGAACTACCAATGTTTTAAAAGACGAAAATGAGGCAGCAATGCCTTTAGATTAAGATTAATTAACAATACCGTATTAAATAGAATGGAATGACTTTTTTGAAATATTTAATTTGGGTCTCATATATTCTTCAGGCAGCTGCTGTTATCTGGGGATGTGTGAGCAGCAGAGCAGAAGAGACTTTATCAGTATAATCCCACGTGAAACGGACGGAAAAGATTGCGTGAATTTTTTATAGACAGTGGGGTTAGATCCTGTTGCTATTGGTCTCTTGAACATATATACTATGCAATATAACCCTATAAATTTAATCTGTTATGTAGAATGAACATACCGGTTACAGTGAGATTTGCAGTCGTCTTGTCATCACCAGCATCACAAGTATAACTAGCTTCATCATCATAACTAGCAGTACGAATGATAAGTCTATGCGTGGCTCCTTCACTGTCAACTTTATATTTGGACTCATCTGATTGCAATTTGGTGTCGCTTTCAGAAATGACAGTGTTGTGATCCCTGAAATAGAAGGCGGTAATTTTTTTTTTTATTAACTAAAGAGTAATTGCAGCATAGGTTGAATGTATCTAACAAGCAGAAAAGAATATTTCATTCCAAATTTTGTTCTCTAGTACCGATAATGACACTTCACATGTCGACTGGACACTTTCTTTAGCAACTCATCCTTTCATCATTAGGGCTATGCGCATGACAAATTAACAACCACTCTCTACCCTGCTCATAGCAAGTCCCCTCTATGTTATAAGATATGCTTAGTGCAATGTGCACAATGTTAACATGCTTATTCGCATGTAAAGAAAAAAAGATTATTGGTATAAAAGACATACTTGACCCAAGTAACCGCAGCATCATCCTTGTTCAATTCGCATTCGAAAGTTACATTTTCATATTCAGAAATAGTTTTATCTTCCAGTTTTTTAGTAAAGACTACAGATTCTGCTTTAGCCCTGTTAAAATGAATATCTCAGTATAAAAAAGTCATGAAATATAACTTTGAAAATTCAGTTTACTATGAAACATAGTTCTTTTTTTAAGATAAAATTTAATAATAAATAAACTTCAATTTAAGGTTTGGCGGAAATATTTATTTACAAATTTAATAAAATTCACTCACATTTCAGTAGTTCGTTCAATTGATTCCTGGATATGGTGGGTTGCAACACTGTAAAAACAATGTTGTATTGGTTACAGCTGGACAATAAAATTGCTATTAAATGAGAAGTATTGGATTCATGATCCCCTTTCCTCGGTTATATATCACATTTACTACTGAAGTCGTACTTCATCCATTGCTTTGGTGAAACCAGACAAATCGAATTGCATTGTATTGAATTTTTTGACTCGTATTAAAACAGTAAGGAACTCACCTTTCAGAAATAGTTTGAGAAGTTGATACAACGGTTCTTTGTTCAACAGAAAGAGTCTCTTGATATTCTTTTTCCTGGTATTGTTCAATCTCTTCACCTTCTCATGATAGTTTGATGGATGAAATGGGATGGCGATGGAAATGATGAACGAATTAACGATTAAATAAGGAAACACAAAACTGAATCGGGCGAATTGGTAAATGACGTTTAGTTACAAAGAAATGTAAAATGAATGATATCAGATGTTAATTTGATTGATTGAATGAACACATTGTAAGTAACAAGGTTTAAGCTAAGAATCTTGATAAATGATGATAGTTATTAAAATAAAGAAGATGGATTCAAAATAGAGACTAGGCATTGATTTCTTAGTAATTCAAATTGCATCAGAATGAAAAATATGAATGGACATTCTTTGAAATGGTTGGGAGTCATTGAAAAAACAGTGTGGCTGGTCATCAGTCTGTGGCAATTAGTTTTATAAGTACAATGAACCTGTTGACAATGTGAAACCAATAAACCTGGAATAAAGAATATTAAAATTGTACAAAAATGAGTGATATAGTTACCCTTAGGAGCAGGCGATACAGTCAATTTTGCTTGATCTTTAGCAGAAGATGTGAATTCTACACTGTAGGTTGCTGAATCTTCCATAGTACATGACTGAATAGTAAAATAAAAATGGATAAAACGAAAATTCAGTGACAATGGCAAAAAATAAAACGAGCAAATTCAGATTGCACAAGATTAGGTTGAAATAAGTAGACTTTGCACAATGTTTCTCCTAGTAAAAGAAAATCTTTTATTTGGCATGTGATGGATGTGGTAACCAACTTATGCCTTGAAATACACACACTCTATAAAAATTCTGCATACACATTAGGGCTTTCTAATTTCACCGTTGCTATGTAATTTACTATACCTTGATAGAAAGAGAAAATTTTCGTTTGTCCTTCTTAATGATATAACGTCCATCATCGACTTGGATCTGAACTTCATTCTTGAACCATTTTGGAACAGCTTTTTCTGATGATACTTCAACTTCAAATGTAGCAGGTTCTTTTTCTACAGCTTTTACTAGTTTCAGTTTTGAGGTAATCATAAGAGGAGTAACTGTAACAAGGAAGACTGGATTTAAAGAAAAAAGTATTGGAAGGAATAAAAAAGAATCAACTTGCAGCTCTCAAGAATTCGCGGGAAAACGAATAATAATAAAGAAGCTGCTCGCTTTAAGCGGAGGGCAAATTCTTGCAAATTCCCATTGAGTTCAATATCACAGAAGAGAACTGGCAAAGTTTTTACTTCATACCAGTTAAAAATTGGGACAGGAAGCAAGGAGCAAATCCGTGTACAATCCGTAATTCAATTTCAATTTTAATCATGAACCAGCAACGGAGAGCAATATTAACAATAATTTTCAACCCATTAAAAAAAAATTCAAAAATTCCAATATTCAAAAACAAACCTTTGCATCTTGAAATCACATCTGGATTAGGTCTAGCTTGACAGCTGAATTGACTTTGGTCTTCTTTTTCAACTCCTCTGATTTCCAAAGTATGTTTAGTTCCATCCACAGTAGGTTGATACTTGGCAGTAGGATAAATCTTATCACCCTTTCTGAGCCAAATTACTGGTACATTTGGATGTGAAAGTTCACATTTGAGAACAATTTCTTCTCCAGTCTGAAATGAAGAAAAAGATATTTCAAAACACAAGATTTGATGGAATACCAATTTAAATAGCAAGACTTCCACAGTAAAAACAAGCTTAAGATTTGTGTCACTAATGAACATTTCGTTAAGCGTTAATTAAAAGATTTGTTGCTTCAGATGTTATTGAACTCATGAATGATGAAATTTTATAGGAGACAAAATATGCTTAGTAAATATTGCTCAAAAAGTGGATCAGTGAATACGAAGTACCAGCGATAACAGATTTAACATACATAGGGAAATGATCTACTCAAAATCAAGTGGTCAGTCTTGACTATTAGGTGACGAGAGCAGCCCCATGCCAATCCATAAAACAGAGAAACAAAATGTCTTTAAGTTTCAATTCCCACCTCACAAGTTTCATCCATTAATTCCTTGGTAAAATGAAGCCCAGGGATAGGTTTAAGATCAATCTTCTCTATAGCTTCTTCATCTTCAACAGAAATATGGCGAATCTTTTTCTGGAGACGAGTGATCTCTTCCTCTTCTTTAGCAGCTGTACGTTGATTTGAAGTAAAAATATTAGGGACATACAATATGAATTAAAGATTGGAAAAACAAATAAAGGAACCTTTTCATCCAAAGCCTATTTATTGTCGATAACATTTTACATGACTGACAACCTTACCTCTTAATGTTTTGTACTTTTGTTTTGTGATCATTATCTTGCTGTTTGACAAAAGGGATTGAAGGTCAAAACTAAAATATTGGATAAGATACGGGCAAATACCATGGTTTAAGTTAAAGGCTTTCAAGTTCTTCAGGAAAACGTGTAAATTGATAATCTATACGTAAACAAGCATATTTCAGCAAAATGAACTGTAATCTTTTCTACAAAAGCAAAAGTGATACTCACGAATGACATTCAAAGTTGCAGATGACTTAGTATTGTCATCGAAAGCACATGTATATGTTTTCTGGTCAGCATCCTTGGAATCAAGAACAATGAGACGACGGAGTTTCTTCATCACAAGAATCTTGTATTTTTTGTTCTACAGAAATATATATTGTAAGTGACAAATTTAAAGATAACTCTTCGACATAGCTGAATATGTGTAAACTATGGTAATCACTCAAGGCCGATACCGTCGATTTGAACTAATGTCTCTTTCGCACAAAAAAGTTTTCCAATTTAAAGTGCAAATGCTAAATTTTCATTTTATGAATTTTAATTTAATATTATGAATTTTCATTTCTTCAATAATCAACGTCGACTAGTGAGCACCTTTTAGGTAATGCTTGCATCTATGCTCACTGCTTGCATTAAATTTGAAATTTAAACTAAAATTAAAAATTTAATAAAACTGGACCAAATTAAGCCGCACTATCGACCCTATTATATAAGTACATAACTGAAGTATATATAAAGAAAGTTTTGGTGCAAAAAGTAAAGCATACCTGTGGAGTAATCAGCTCATCCCCAACATACCAGTTGACTTTTGCATCTTCACGTGATACAGTGCATTCAAATGTTGCATTCTTTCCTTCAACTACTTCTTGCTCAGTCAATGGTTTGGTGAATTCATCAACTGATACAGAAAAATATTATTATATTATTAGAACAGTCGCTTTGTTTGTGTGCAGGAAGGTAAGCTTATGGAGCGGCAAAAGTAATAAGCAATGTCAAATACAGTATCAAGCAGTGCCTTATATTTAATCATATCAATAGATAGATAAGAACAAATATATGGCATACGTTTATTTCAATGCCCTAAACACCAGATGACAAATTGTTAATGATTGAAGAATAGCTACAAGGCAATGCCAATATTACAAATAAAGTATACGACATTTGTTAATCGAAGCAACAAGGCTAAAGATGTATTAATTAGACTTGCATATATGTGTCAATATTCGAAGCATACGTAGAGAATGAATGCTGTAATATTGCCCTGTATTTTGAAATGCATGAAATCGTAGGGAAACAGTTTTTAGAAAGATATGTGATGAATGTGGTAAAAGCAGTGTAAAAGTATGTTGTTGAATTTCCATGCTGCAAAGTATAATGAGTGGCAAATAGTACATTTTAAATCTGATATGCAAAATCATCGTTGATTCTTCACTGAGCATAATTTTCCATCATGTTAGTTATTTGAATGAGGCTAAAGAGCCACATAATTTTCTATCGTGTATGTATGCAAATTACAGAGGCCGGCATGCTGTGATGATGTGATGACATGTGACAATAATTTGAATGCTCAAGTGACGCGGCGTGATCAACCTACATTTCGACGGGAACAGAATCTTCGTCTTAGATTCAGTAACCTCCTCATTATCCATAATTCTACAAGTGAAGACTGCCCCCTCATCAACTTCTCGTGAAGCATCAGTTATTATCAACCTTCTTAAAGCACCAGTAACAGAAGTTCTGTACCGAGGCCCAGGTTTTAGCCTGGAACCGTTCCGATACCATTGAACTCTGGCTCGATCAAGAGATGTAGTGCACTCGAGAACAACTCTCTGGCCTTCCTCTACTGTCACAGTCTCAGGAAGAGGTTTTTTGAAGAGGACAGCTGTTTTGATGGATCATGAATGGTGATATTTAGGAAGTGGAAAAGGAGGAATTTGTTGATTTAGTTATATCATTGTTTTAGTTTAATTTGAAAGAAATTCGGTTTGCCCTACAATTTATCATATTACGTAAATTACCATCAATATTTAAGAAAATACCCCACGTTATACAAATCCCTGAATAAAGTTCGAATTGATGAAGCGAACTATTTACTCAAAATGATAAGAATTACTTTAATTCAGCGACAGAGAACTCCGAAGAGAATGGGCAGGTTTCTACCTATATTCACCTAGTGTGAAATTTTTTCAATAATTATTTTACACTATAGCCGAACATTCATACTTGTATCAACTTTTATCTCCGCAGCTGATTTAACCGAAGGATTGCTTTTCAAAGTGCAGCTATAAATCCCTTCATCAAATTTGACAGGTTCAATTATCGTCAATGTTTGCGTTTTTCCGTCATCGACTATTTTATATTTAGAACCAGCGTAAATGCGCTTATCTCCTTTGAACCAAACCACAGATTCTGAAGGATTGTCTAGCTCGCATGAGACAACTGTAGTTGCCCCTTCAGTCACAACTTGGTTTTGTAGTTTAGTTTGGAATGCTGATTTTAAAATGATTGGGATTGGTTCGATGGGAATGATTTTTATGTGATTATGAGAGGAATGATGATAAAGAGAAAAGAGTGTAAATCTAGATTAGATTGTACATTAGATATATTAGTATATTAAGTTGGTTACTATTAATTACAAACAAACAGTATAGTTAAATATAAAAAAGCTGTGACAACATAAAAAAAATTCTGGCATGCATAAGAAGTGACAACTGTTTCGGCGGATCTATCAATTAGTGGCTTACGTCCACAGAAGAAAATACCTTATTATTACATCATTATTAATCTACTTAAAGTTGTGACGTTTTGTCAGCATGGGGCATTTGCGAAATTATAAAAAATTGTACAGCATTGAAGATAAAAATATGAAAAGCTGAAAGCTGACATAATTACTAGCAGAGAAAATTTCAATATATTAAAACAAACCTTCAGGCAAATGCACAAGTGCAGCTCCAGTTTCACAAGTATCATAATCTTCCAACTCGGCACGAGCAGTGATTTCAGCTTCATCATCTGGTTTAATGTTCTTAATTTTAAGAGTGTGTCTTGCTCCACTTGCAATGATCTCATACTTGGATGAAGGGCTGATTTTGACCCCGTTGCGGAACCAGGTGACTTTTGCTCTGGCTTCAGTGACTGTGCAACTGAATTCTGCGTTCTCGCCAACGCGTACTCGCTGTTCCTTAATTCGGTCAATGAAATCCACTAAAAAATTGAAAAAGTAGAAATGTTAGGGTGCTGTCTGATTTCGAAAATTGGAATGACATGAAATGAGAGGATGATATAGGCATTTGAATATTCTTTAACATATTGCTTTTTAAAATTATTTAGTGAAGAAGGACCTATACTAAAAGCTTTTGGTAAATACAGAACAGGCCAGTGTTGCTGAGATGAACGGATAGATTGTTAAGGTACATTTCGAAATAAAGCACGAAAGCGATTAATAAATGAAGGATGGATGAACTGAACGTGCGTAGGGGGTGATAAGGACGGACTGGGCAAACACGAAGCATTTGGGAATTCGGATAATTTCTTTGAATTTGATCCCATCACCAATTCCATATTAATATTAAATAAATATCCCATTTTTACTATTAAAAATTGTCTCCATTATTATGAAATATAACAAATTTGTGGTAACGAATTACTAATATTAGTATGTCTAATATTAGTATTTCAACGAAAAAATACAATCCATTTTGATCGAACTTGACCAAACTCTATTGCATTTTAACGTTAAAAACGAAAATCACATTTCATTCAGCAAGCTTTTATATTAATGACCGATGATGATTGATTTGAAGCGACTGTGCTTCGAAGCGATTCGAATTACGGAATTGAATTGCCCACCCCGAGTGACGAGTGAGATGTTTGGTGATATCACTTCCCAACTCACTATAATTCATATTCTTTTGTCTCTGGGCAACCGAAACCTCAAGGACAGGAGAGGTCACATCTTTCAAGATTGTGGCAGACTGATATTCTTGTCTTTCAGCGATTGGTCTTGCCTGCGTGGCTTCAGTGGCTTCTGATACCTCATGTATCTGAGCCATTGAAGTCCGTCTGATAGCGGATGGTTTCCTCCTAGCATCTTTCAGAGGTTCGATGAACACTTCATCATCTACCGAGGTCTTGCGTACATCAGGTACAGAAACGTCTTCTATCACTACTTTAGATGCTTCTACTTTTCTTACTTGTACTCCTTTCTTTACAACTTCAGCGGTTTTTATCTCCTCGGAACTTTCACGTTTCACAACCTTCCGTTTTTCAGAAACGCTTGAAATTTCGTCCACCGAGTCTTTTCGTTCCTGCGCATCAACTTTGACAGCCACTTCTGATTTATCAATTGCCATTTGACGTTGAACACCAATCTTTGTTCTTGCTGGTTTTTGTTCGACTGTATCAATCTTACTGGGAGTCTCGTGAACAACTTCTTTGCTGGGTTTCTTTTCAGCAACTTCCGGTTTCTCGATTTCGGCAGGCTTACGCTGATCAACTTTTTCCTTTGGTTTTTCAACCTTTTTCGGCTTTGTTTCATCTGGTTTGATTTTCTGCACAATTTCCTCTTTTTTAATATCCCTCTTCTCAACTTTTCCATCCTTTTTAACAATAGATACTTCCGTTTTCACTTCCTCCTTTTCTTCCGTAACCTTGACCTTTGCAGAGGTCAAAGGTTCCTTCTTTGTGATGTCACGGGGAGCTTCGGCCTCTGGGGCGGCCTCCGCCTCCCCGACGCCAACGTCATCCTCGAACGACTTCTGTTTTCTAACTCTTTCCTTTTCTTTTTGATCTTCAATGAATTTCTTCTGTGCTTCATGACGTTCTTTCAGTTTCTCAATTTGTAGAGTACCAGGTGAAGGCAATTCTGGCTCAGGTTCTTTAGTCTCAGCCACTTCTTCCTCAGCCTCCTGGGATTTAGCCTTTTCCAAAACTTCATCCTCGAATGATAATCTTTTGACAAGATATTTCTTTGATCGTTTTTCCTCCGTACTTTTGCGCTTCTTCATAATGGATTTCAATTTGGGTTCTTTTTCTTTGACCTCTTCTTTTATATCCGAAACTTCTTCTGGAGAAACTTTCTCCTCTAATTTCGTTGTTTCTGTAATCTTCTTTCCTATTTTCGGTTTATGATCCGTTTTAGTCGTCACACTTTCCTCAACTACTTCAGTTTTAGTCACTGTATCAACCTTCTTTGTCGGTTTTTCTTCAGGAACCTTTTTAGCTTCTGGTTTAACTTCTTTCTTTTCAACAGGTTTTGTTGGAACTTCATCAATGTCCGGTTTTGTGACGGTTTCAACTTTTTTGATTGGCTCTTTTTTGGACACTTTGACAGTTGCCTCTTTTTTGTCAGTGACGTCTTTTTGTTCTACTTTGGCTGAAACTTTTTTAGGCTTTTTGACTTCTGGCAATTTTTCTTCTCCAATTTCGGGCTTTTCTGGTTTTTCTTCGACCTTTTTCTTAACCTCGGAAACAATTTCTTTCTTTTCTGGCTTTTTAGGCACGATCTCCTTTTCCACTTCTGGTGTACTGAGCGTTTCAACAGGCTTTTCATCAATTTTTTTCGGTTTCGGCCTGGCTTCTTCAGTTATTGGCTTCTTAGTTTTTTCCACAATTTCCGCTGTACCAGTATCAACTTTTTCAGTTGATTTCGGTTTGACTTCAGTTTTCTTTTCAGTCTGGACTTTCTTAACTTTACCATCAACGACTTCCTCGGTTTCAATAATAACCTTTTCAGTCTTAGACACCGGTTTTTCATCTTTCTTTTTAACGACCTGTTCCACTTTCTTTTTAATAACCTTTTTCTTTACAGACAAACCACCATCTGGAATATCTTCAACCAATTCAGTAATCTCTTGGCTGACGACAACTTTCTTTTTGCTTGGTTTATCTATAAGAAATGCTCAGTTAAACAAGAAAAGGGGAATGCGCCAGAATACCAGACAGCACACACACCTTGAGCCAATGTTTGGAAACAATTAAACTTAATAATAATAATAATAGCATGCCATATTGAAACAGGGTATAGATTTGAAGCACGAACGCACATTATAAACATGTACACATGCGGTTTTGTCTGAAATAGTAACGTATTTGCTCACTCCAACTGTGGTTAGTGCTACAAGTAAGTTCTAGAAGGTGTTTAAGTAAGTAGTTCAATCATAGGATGAATTTCCAAATAAAGTTTCAAGAACGATAAATGAAATAAACTTACCAGCTTTGACAGTTAAATCGGCGGTAGAAGAGTATGGGCCAGCAACTACGCGGTAAGCTCCCATATCGGAATCATCCAGATTTTTTACAGTCAAAATATATTTGTTCCCATCCTGTGTCATTTCGTACTTTTCGCTTGGTGAAAGACGTTGATTGCCTTTGTACCTGGAACGAAGGAAATTGATGATAAGCAAAATGCGTGATATAGATGCCACTAACAAATTCGCAAAAATTTATAAAAGTAAACTGCAAGAGACCTATCATACCAGAGTCACCAGAAACAATTACTGACGCAGGAATGATAACGGAACAATACTCATCCCCAAATGATGCCTATCGACAAGAGTTTTAAGGACATGCAGACAAACACGATCAGGAAATAATGGGACGGCAATCTTGGCATTTTTTTATTTAGTTTTGTCAGCTAATATTCGAAACCCGACAGCTGTATGTTAGAGACAAATATTTAATCATACTGTTGCAAATATTTTCTCAAGGCCACTATTTTATATGCAGTTCAATAACTCCATAGACATAACAAAAGTGGGGTAAACTAACGTATTAAAAAGCAACATGAAAGCCAGTTTTACCAGTTAACTGCGATTTCAGGTACGAAAATCTGTAATTCAGCTTCAAATGATGCAGATTTTCCATATCCTCCCGATACGTCTTCGATATCTTTCAATACTTTGACGCTTTCAGAGATGGACATGCTTCTCTGCATGAATTGGAATAAATCGTTGACTTCTGCTGCTTCTGATGCGACGGACTCAGTTTCAGCCTTTTCCTGTTAAAATTAATAATTATTTGATCAAATATTTACCAGAGATGAGATTTCGCTAGCTGGGAAAATTCAATATGAAATAGCTCAAGAACTCACTGTAAACGTTGCTGGGGTAAAGAGCTATAACGATGGAAAACAAACAAATGCAGCATGAGTACAAAAAATATATTTATTATACCACTAGTGGGTGATGATATGTCGATGAGTAACCCCATGTTGATAAGTAACCCCATGAGCGCTTTTGCGTGGTTCAATGTTACAATCTGCATATTTTGGGAGTTGACAGGCACTTTAGTACTTCCTCATAGACAACGTACCAATCTCCAGTCCAAACGTCTCGCTAATTTTACGACCACCTATTCAATCGCAACCAAATGTCTTGCTAATCACTGGTACCAACCACTAGTAAATTACAAGTAATATTACCAAAACATTACTTACAGGTGCCTCACGCCACTCCAAGAATCTTGACAGAAGTTGTCTATAATCAGTGATACCGAAGTGACGAGCATATTTCTCGTATTCCTTTGGATCAACTTCCTGCATAAGTTCCATAATACGTTTCATTTCTTCCTCTTTTGCAGTTTCTTCTTTTGGAGGAAGTCTGGAAACAAATAGGTTTAAAACAGGAATGTTTTTGAAAAATTAGCTATTAAGTATTGTATTTATGTTAAGTTTTTGATATATCAATTTTCGTTCTTTTCGGAGTAAAATCATTTGTGCCAAATAGACTAACTTCCCAACATTGTTAAATATTTCAAACTTGGATGATAAAAATAGGTCCGTGGCCCCTGATCGAGAAACATTTTTAAAGGTCCCAAAACACATTACGCACATAACGACAACGTAATCTTCTCATAACGTGAATGAGCATCAATCCGATCACGGATCCGTATTCATTAGAGCATGTGTCAGTTTTTTCACTCTATAGAAAAACTACAGTGCATGGACGCTCAACATTTCCATAATTTGATGTTTTGTAACGATTCGCTATCGAAGATAAGCAATATTGCATTAACTTACTTTTTCAGCGCAGATTTGTCAACTTTTTCAACGACTTTCTCAGTAACGTTGATTGTAAATTGAGCGTCTGCTTGTCCATGTACGTTTGTTGCAACGCATCTAAAACAAATGAAAATAGAATTAGTTAATTTATGGATGGTATTGGAAAGACCATGATCTCGTGAAATGTGTTCATTTCCTTCTTCAACATGCTACCAATACAACTTACAAGGATATTAAATTAATTCAAAGTATAGTATTAGAAAATGAAAAAACCGACACATTTTACTGTACTAAGATCATCATCAGTGAATCAACATTGACGCAACGCCTTCGTTTTTGTGTAAAAGGTCTGTTTCTTTTTCTAGTCTGTCCCCTACACTTGTGCTTTTTATTAGAATAAATCCAAGAATAAATCTGAATAAGTTTTATATAACACTAATATTTTGACTGTAAAAATTGAATTATGAAACACTACCTATAAGATCCCTTGTCCGGTTTATCAAGTTCACTAATCTCCAATTTATGAAGATCTTTGTCTTTTGATATTTTGAATCTTCCGTAACTGTTCAGTTTTCTCCACTTTCCTTTGTTCCACTGCACACTGGGTTCCGGGTCTCCCGACACCTTGGCTGTCAGGACCACAGACTCACCTACAATACAAGGAACATAATATTACTTTTTCCACACAGTATAATATCATACTTAGACATGTAGCAAGCCGATTCGAGCATCGGTAATTTAAAAATCTGTTCCTTTCTCTTGAAACCCCAGTCATCAGTATAGCTTGATATTCCGAAATTCCCTATTTGTTTGATTTGATTTAAGTAAAAGTCGTTTATAACTCTGGTAATCTAAACTGGGGGCAGCATACACAAAATCTCGAACACAATTCAAACCAAGCTTGTTCTAACCACCAGTTTCGATAAATGTACATTGTACCCAAGTAATTTAAATATAATGCACAAAATCAGCCAGGAGAAAATTAAATGCACACAACACAAAAAGTGATTTTATTTCGCCAAACAAAGGGCACAGCACGGATTAGCGCACTTCGGTGGAGCGATCCATTGAAGTTCTTTAAATGACGGAACAAAATCAGTTTTTAACGAATTTTGACCTTAGACGGGTTGAGGGATTGACAAAGATCCATTTCAGCATATAGCTCTTCGCCAGGATGTTTCAAATTGAGTACAGTTCTTAGTACTGCATTTTGTAGCAGCTTTCCCTAGAAGTAGTTTCTCTCAGGCGTTGCTTCTGGCATTGCATAGAGATTTTCAGTGAAAAAGCACTAACCTTGCGGTTTGGAAACATTTTCTGGGGAAGTGATGAAAACAGGCGATTTCTTGTCTTCAATTGGTTTCTTCTTCTTAGTAATAGTTTCTTCAGTTTTCTTCGTCTCTGCTTCTTTCACTTGCACTCGGAGAGATTCCGCAAGTGGAATTTCTATGAATAAAGAATATTAAACGCTGAAAAGCTTGCCAATATAATGCAAATAGACTGTATTCAGGAAATGGATAGCGAATATAGTTAACACCTTCATTTGTATTAAGCACTGGTTATACCGATTTTTAAGCTCTTGGCGAATAAAGCGCGCGAGATTTTGATTCTTCTGTCGCACTGAAGAAAATTATTTAATTATTGCCATTAATTGATTTTTTTAGCAATTGTACTACATTTTGTGGGACAAAATGTGAATTTTAGACCAAAAAATTTCTGATATAGACGTGGTTAATTTTTTAAATTCATGACCGACCCCATTTTAAATGAGAAAATATTCTACCAGACATGGATCTTCAGAGCACGCCATATCTAATTCAAGACTGTCACTCCCCTGATTTAACATTATTAAAAGTGAAACAAAAATTCATTGCGGTCTTTACCTTCAACGAGAAGTGAAATCCTGCATCTCGTCTCACCAGCCGGATTATCAGCAATGCAATCGTACATTCCTGCGTCATCAGCCGTGAGTTTCGAGATGGTGAGAGTGTATTCGTCGGTTCCTTTGTCGTGCGCCATCGATATTCGATCAGATGGCTTGATCGGCTTGTCCTGAAACGCAGATATTTTCTTACAAATTAAGCTTGAGGTATAAACTGCCTTAAATCTCAAGTTATACAAACTAAAATTCTTGTCGTGGCACCGGTAATTGATAAAAAAAGTCTGTTCATATTCCGAGCACCAAATTTACTAATCATGCGGCGTTAGGAGCAAATGTGAAGACGCTCGAAGACGAATTCTTGCCTCATCAACTACCACGCCAAAAATTGACGCTCATTGGTCGATTGGAATTTTTCCACTAAATATCAAGTTAAATACTAAGCTTGTATATAGTTCGAGAGGCTACAAACCAGCTCAAGATATAGAGGCTGAGACACGTATGACTGATTATCAGTCATTTTGATATCTAGAATCGTCACTGACATCTCAGTCAAAAATATCTTGTAAACCAATCTTTTTGTTAAGCTTGAGACACTGATGGCGGCACAATCCTTCTGCGTTTCATTCTTGACATAATACAATTTTTGTTTCGAAATGGATCGATAGAAATCACGAAAACATGTAATAAATGTATATCGTATGGTCACTGGCTATAAAAAACACATACCTCTTTCTCCCAGTGCACGTCTGGCTCCGGAATGCCGGCGATTTTAGCTCTAAACGTGAAAGAGTCTCCATATTTGGCAATCCCTGCATCTGGTTTTACAACAAACTCAGGAGCGATACCTAGTGGCATTAAAAGTTGATCATTTAAATTAGAAGTTGGAAAAATGATATAATCGTTTGACATCAGCACGCATACCCCGGCCACGCATGTATGATGTGACGATTGTCACTCGGGGGATTAGTTTTAAACTCGGTGACTTTAAAATATTACGTTTATTCGTTACTCAACGAATAGCGATATCGGGTATTCATTTTGCAGAGATCCAAAAGAGAATCGAGGGCTCGACCATTCATTAACTTTCGACTTAAAAATTGTTCGCTAAAATTTTCGGACCAGTACAAATATGGTCTTTCGAAATTTTGAGTTCTAAAAAATTGAGGAAACCAACTAACCTCGGGTGCCCTGTTAGCCAAATCGGTAAAAGCGTTGTGATTAGGGTTCAAACTACGCATGTCAGAGGTTCGAATCCCACGAGGGATGATTACACGCGAGAGGTCTGCTAGACGTCTCACCGGTGCACGGTTGCATTACTTACGGCTGTTCCAACCAGGTCCACGCACAGAAAAAATGAGAAATATGACAAGCCAAAATAATTCACCCCGATTCGGAACAGGTATCAATCTGCACGATAAGTCGTGGCAATTTGATTAAGCTGTATTCTCTACTTTCCTCTCCCGCAGAATAAAAACTAAATCCTATCTTATCCAAATTATTTAGGATTTGATTTCAGACACTAGTGAATGTCAGAATAAGACCGAAGCCTATCGGAACTGTTTCATGATTCGGTTACCGAGTCATTAATTTTCTACATCGGAAAAAATAATTTAGCAAAAAGGCCATATTTGATTCAACAGGATAAAGGAGCATGTGTCAAAACAAATTCCCTAGACTGAACAAAGCATCAGTACCAAAACTTTAACCCAGGCCCTTTTTGGACCCTAAACATTATGGACAAATGTGCGATAAAAGCGTTATAATGGATAAGCTAATAATAAGATATGAGACAATAATTTTCGTGGTATCGTTTAACAGATTTTCATTTCTCGTGGGCGATAATTTTTTTCATCAGACTTTTGGATACTAATACATGGCTTTGACAATTTTTTTTAAACAATATTCACTGTTCATAAATATTTCCGCTTACAATAAAAAGTTTGCTGTTTTACGGGCGGAAACGACCAGAAACTGATACATTGTGATTTCGGAATAAGTAAACAAAAGACATTCTCACTAATTGTGTCATTCGAAGGTTTCAAACCTATTTTCTTGTGAATATGTAAGGTATTAATTCTCTCAATTTAAAATTACATGCAAGAGGTGAAATTGAACGAATAATTTGGACAACGGGCGGGATACGACCGAAATCAATTTTCTTTTTAAGTGCAGTTTTCCTACACAGTACTGTTACTGCAAAACATTTAAACGGGATAAACTTAATGTGAAACAAACGAAGCAAGCAAATGAACTAAATAATATACAGTGATTTTATTGCAAATAAAAATAAAACGTGCAACATTTAAACAAAAAATAATAAACTTCATGCAAAAAAGTGCAAGCACAACAAACGTCAGTAACATAAGATCCATCACCGAACAAAATAAAAAATACAAAACAAAAAACAGAAATTTGAAAGTCACTTCTAAGCAGAGTCGATGTGTTACGGTCAAAGATATGTTAAACCGGTCGAGGTTCACTCAAAATCTCGTTTTGCTCAATTTTTTTCTTATTCGGCGTTTAATGAGTTCCATAGTAACGAGACCGAAATCTTAACAGTTTAATTTTGTTAAGCATGCGCCACAGATGGACCGCGCCTCATCGACGCGATCCATCAGTGACACATACTTTACAAAAGACCTTTTGGCCAATATGCAATCTGTGCTTCACATGAAATTTATACAAATAGCCAAACCCATATTAACGGTATTTAAAGCCAAGCATTGAAAATGCGTAAGGCCTAAACTGTGGTAAATCTGTCCCTAAATCTATGGTGCTTTGATCTGATATTACGTCATGCGATGACGTCATAGTATGTATAATATTTACAATCAGAACAAAAAATATGGCAAGAACTTAACGAATATTATATATAATAATGGCTTTCTATAATATAAACATGTAATAGAAAAATAGAATTGAAAAATATATGTTTCTTTGATACAGTGGATAGTCTGTTGTAGGAAATCAACGGGCGATGTCCTTGATGTTTTAGCGTATGAGAAGAATACTTAGCTGGGGACAGGATAAATCGTTATCTATAAATTACACACCAGAAACGGTAGTATCCCTATCAGAAATATTTTATACATAGATGTTTTGTTAAGCTTGAGTCACTGACGGACCGCGCCTACGAGACGCGGTACGTCGGTATCTCATGTTTAACAAAAATAAAATGTTTGATAGGCGCCTCGCCAGCCATATTTAAATATTTTTTATTACATCTGGTTTGGGATAATATCAGTAAAAATGTTATTGGATTTCAAGAAGGATGCATCCTCAAAACCAACAAATCTGACTTAGGCGCGGCTTCAATATCCGCCGGAAAAGACTTCGACTTCGAAAAGAATTTTTTTTTAGCTAAAATGGCGTTGATTTTTTTGAGAAAACATGCAAACGCTGATAGAAATACAGGTCAGACGTTGGACAAACACTAAAGGAGTTCAGGCGTCGTTAACTCTCAATACACTCTTTATCTTTTAAATCACGAACGAGTCAAACAAAACATAGCACAAAACATGCAAACGTAAATGTGTTATGAACGGAAATGAAAATATTTACATAAAACCTACAAAATGGGAAGATGAATGACGTTGTATTGAATGCGAGGGCCAAAACATTAAAGCATTATTTTGTCAGGCACAATCCATGGATGGACTAGATCTTTGAGGATTCCGTCCATCAGTCAACCATACTTGACAAAGCATGTTTTTATATTTAAGAATGCGATTATCTATCATTCAATTTAATTTCTCGATTCTAAGTCCATTTACCAATAACCAATAAATTTGGATTTCCACTTTTAATAGTGCCATACGTTTGAAGCAGACGGTAAAATTTTCGTGCACTCTCATTCACGAAGTCGCTGAACCATGCAGAAATAATTCAAAGAGCTTAAACTGAACCGAAAATCGTGCTGTTTACGGACCTTCTACAATCAGTGATGCAGAACATGTCGCTACTCCGTATTTGTTCTTTGCCATGATCGAGTATGTTCCGGAATCGCTAAAAAACAATGAAAATTAGAAATTAGTCTCGTTAACGGCCAATTAACACAGCAGGACTTCGGAGAATATTGGCTATTCTAGTATTGCGTTATTTCGTATTAAATGTAACATCTTTTTTTAAAGGTACAATTGCTGGATTGACGTTTTATGCAGTTCTCCGCTTCACTAGTAGTGGTTAGTTTGCTCCAAGAATGTGTCGATAACCAGTCGGAAAATTTTCTACATAAGAATTAGTCACTGATAGAACGCGATGTGAAGACGCAGTCCATCTTTGGCTCAAGCTATTAGATTTGGCTCAAGCCTATTAAAATTCGTTACTTGTTATTTCAGTATCAGGTATTTTTGAATATAGATCAATGGAATAGTCGACCGGGGCAGATACAACTTACTGCACTCTATTACAGTAGTTGTGTTCTGTAAAGGCAGTAATACCTGCTCAGGGTGTATTTGTTGTTTTTAAGTAGCGTTCTTCTATGTTACCGACTGCTAGTTGGAACATTTTGAGATGCTGGTCCTAACCTCGCACAGAATATTTTGCATTTTTTCACAAATCAGTTATAACACAAGGACATTGAAACCAATTTTTTTCAGTCGAAATATTTCTAAAATTAATTTTAACGAATAGAATGATTGAACATCCAAGAACGTCCTAGAACTTTACATACCTGAGCGATGTGTCCGGAAATTCGACGAATGGAGAATTCTCGTCTGTTGAGACGAGATTGGACTTTGACAGTTTAACACTGTCCTTGGACCAGGTAACCTGGATCGGCAATGATCCGGTTAACTCGCACTCTAATCGTACCTGAAAGAAAAACGAAATAAGAATGAAATATTACACAATAATTAGTTTTGTTCAAGTCAAAATAATAGCGTTCGGACCCCTTGTTAAGTACGAGTCACTAATGGATCACGCCAAAGAGGGACGTTCTATCTCGGGCGCATACTTGGCAAGATAAAATTTTCTAGTCTAGTGAAGTTTAGTACCATATTCCCGAATGTCATCAAAATAAAAACTGGCAGAATATTCTCATCCTAACTTGCGGGCGCCAATGCGCAAGTATCTTGCATTGTCTCCCGGGTTAGGATTATGTTATTACTCGCTTGCAACATGGAAGATTTTTATGATAATCGGATATATGGCACTGAACTTCAGGAGACCCAAAATTTTTGACCGAGGTAATTTCGAAATGGTTGTTTTAGGTCTTAGTTCTGGCTGCTGCATTTTTTTTATCAAGATATTGCCGCACAAGATAATCAGATTTTGTTTCGATAAGCATGAACTAAGATTGATTGCACCTTTGCGTAATATTCCGTCGGTAGCCCAGGCTTGAAAACACCTAACGGACGAGAAAAACGCAGGCCAATTCTGCTCGATATGCTACAACTAATCGCTTAATGTCAACAGACATGACCTGGTCTAGCTTCCGGCTGTCAACGCTAAAAAGTAGTAAGTAAAACTGAAATCATCTTTAGAAGGCAGGACAAAACAAATAAATGACCCGTCTAGGCCAGATGAAATAATAGCTAGGAAATGAAGTAAATATACAATGTTTAAAGTCGCCACCGGCTCATGATCTGATAATTGTATCTAGGGTCGACGCATGAGAACAAACGGCCACAATTAATAGAAATTAACTTAATTTTACTTACTTTCTTTCCTAGTTTTGTCTTTATAGGTTTCAATTTCTTCGTAAAACTTGGGGCTTCAAACTTTTCTTCTATTTTTATAATTTTATTGTAAAATATGCAGAGGTAGAAAATAAAAAAATATATTAGATTTGCAATTTATGAAAATATACAAAGCGAAGTGAAGCGTGAATATGCAGATTCCAAAATGCACAGGTTTCAAAGAGGCATGAGGTGATGAGGCATAACAGCGAGGTGAAAATGGCGGGAATACAATGGATATTAGCAAATGTGGTTGTTGGGTTGTGGTATGGAGCACAAAGCATGGCACAGGCAAAGTGGATAGGAGATACCATATGCTATAAAAAAATAATGAAAAGAAACACAGATATGGATATTTGATTTTACGTAAATGATAAGTTAGTTAGTATAAAAATATGGATCGAAATTTTGGCGGGTTGAAGCGTCGTCACACTGGTAGCGTATTTCCAGTTTTTAAAAAGCCTGCAAAATACAATATAGGAATTCGGTGTTTTGTCAAGCACGGGCAAGAATGGGATCCACCGCCATTGCACGGTCCGTCAATACCATCCATGACATGGCTACAGAGCATGTAATCGAACCACGGATATTCTGATTATTTTAAGAAATATTCGATCACATGTGTGATTGTAACCAAAAGCTTTAAATAGAAATGAAAAATGACATCTACTGGTTAGTATGAAAGTAAGTATTTGAGAACATGCACAGAAAGTGAAAATGTTGAACATAATATTAGTATGGAAGTTGATATGAAAAATTTAACGATAGACATGAGTAAAGATAGGAGTTACGACGGCAAGTAATTAGAAAATTACAGTTAGCGATATAACTATTCTAAGCCATCGCGTTCAAATTTTATTGTTTTTGTTTTATATAATACACATAATTGCCAAACAACATCATAAATTCCTCTTTATATATAATTTACGGATCACACTCAAATTCTGCTTTGAACAGTCCGTTTTGGACAGCCTGATAAAATATTTCATAAAGCATGAGCCACAGATGGCCCGCGCCTTTGAGGCACGACCCATCAGTGGCTCATGTTTGATAAAACTCGTTTCCATTTGAAAATAGTAGTTTATTAATACAATCTACCAGTACTATTAACCCTGCCCTATCTTACTCTTGTTTATCAAGCAATGGCGTGACTTTCACAGCAAAAGCAAATATATAAAAGTGAGGCTTAAGTTTGATAGCACGAGAATATGAATGAAAAGTTAGACGTCACATGTGTTATCACCTATTCTATATTACAATATACATGCAGCTGATCACAGTGAGAGAGAGTGAGAAGTTGACACAGAAAGAATTTGAGAGTGAGAATGAAACTGAAAATCGTATGGCGCGTGTTACTTAGCTGAGCTGCGAACTTTGCTTTATCTTGGCGATATAATTTCAATTATCGCATTTGAAGAATTACGTCATTCGAGACGCCGATCTAGATGAACTTTAACCATCAGTAATATTTTCAATATTTCGATATCTATCTGTCAATCGCAACAAGGAAATTATCCGATTTGGGTTCAAGTATGGCCCATGCGAGTAAAATTCTTGACAAAATAGGCCTGGAATTTGTCTTATGGATAATCTAGCTATAATAAATTCTAACTTCTCGACACAACACTAAAAGTAATACAGTAGCCTAACCAGAAGTCTAAAAAATTTTGAATTATTTTGTCAAACATACGCCACTGTTGAATCGCGCCTGAGAAGCGCGATCCAACTGTGGCCCACGCCTAACAAGATATAACTTAATTATAAAATGTAGCGATAAAATCGGATTAAAAATCGTAATACACATTTAACATTTTTATTATCAAGCATAAGCCATACGTGAACCGTATTCCTAGTGCCGGATTCATCTATGGTCTATACTTGGCGATATTTATTTATTTATATTCTGATAATCTATCCAAGCAATGCGTAGACTGCCATACCCTATTAATGGTACCTATTAAAAATATTTTAATATGCTCAACAATATTACATATCTCAAACTTAAATATTCCCTCCGCAAGATATCTGTCTAAGTGCCTCAACATGCATTTGTTTACGAACAGGTACGTCCGGTGCGAGTGCGCGTCAGGCAAAAGGTGCGCCAGTTTCTCAAACATTTGCGTTGTTTTAGTCTACGTGGCATAACGTGTCAACAAAAGCGGTGGTCGAGCATTTCTCCCACCTTCGCCCGTTTCGTCATCATTTATTTCCCGTGCAGGCTCAGTTTCGCATTCCGAGGATTTGTTTGCTGTAATGACAAAAGTCTGGGATTCCTGATTCCGGAATTCGGGTTTGGATTGCTCTGAAATCACACTTTCACCAGCAGTAGATGTGCTTCTTGATGCTTTTTGAGCATTCGGAGCAACAATTAATCGTGCTGAGGATTTAGTGCTCCCATGCTCATTTTCTGCTATGCAAGTGAACACTCCGCTATGGTACATTTTGGCTTCGCTGATTAACAGACAGCCAGCGTCGTTGTCGTCTATTATTCCAATGTTTTGGCCACTTTGTGTCACGAGAACTCCGTTTCTCTGCCACGTAATTTTTGCAGTTGGGTTTGAATCGAGTATATAAACAAAATGAGCAGTTTCGCCCGCGGTGATAAAGCAATCTCGTATCGAATTTATAAATTTTGGTGGTTTTGATTCGGTTTCAATTTTTTTAGGTGTTTGGGTTTCGTCCGATACTTTGACAACGACTTCATGCTGCTTTCGTTCCTCACGTTTGTCCATTTCTTCTCGAATCAACCTGCGGACTTCTTCAGTCCAATCAGAATCTTTCAGAACGGATATGTTTTTCAAACTGACTATCGACGACGTTTCGCTGCACAGTTCGCTAGAATCACTTCCCAATGTTGGATATTCTTGCAATAAACTGTCTTGACTGAATCGAACAAAGCGAGGGCTGCGACTGGTTGGTGGGACGAATGTCAGCTGATTATCTATGCTAATGGTTTCATCAAGTGATCTATCAATTGCTTCGAAATATTGTGTAGGTAATTTTCCTTCGATCGCTGAAAACGTTCTGGTCTCTGACGCCATAGAACCTTCCAATACCGTTGCTGACGAATCTTCGATAAAGGTTGTTGAAAGTTCGGTTCGATTTAATTCGATTGTTGATTGAAAATTAGAGGATGTGACGTCAAGAGTTTCCGAAATTTCAAATTCTGACTTCTTTTGCACTAAATCACTAGTTTCCATTCTGTGGGCCGATATATCTGTTTCACTGGATACTATTGTTGTGACGTCACTTGTTATACCGGTGACATCATTCTGCTCAATAATAGTAAGTTGTGCTGTGCTTGTCGTTTCACCTTGTTGATTTCTAGCTTTACAGGTAATTGTACATCCGCTGTTAGCTTTTACATTCGGAATCATTAAAATATGCCGATTTCCATCTTTGATGTAACGATAAGACGATCCGCTTTTAATAGGAATACCATCAGCAAACCAGGTAATCAAGGGCTGTGGATTACCTTTCACTATAGCCGAAAACTCTGCACGGCTTTTTATGCCTACAGAAACGTCTCGTAACGGAACTTCGAATGTGGGTTTCCCTGTGATTTGTCGGCGACGTGGTGGTGGGGAATGAACGCCGCCTTTTGTGGTCATTGTTGGATGTGACAACAAAACATCCATTTTTGGTGTGACTGTAGCATTGCTCCCTCCGTTTATCGATTGAAGAAGTGTTAATCCAGCTGATACCATACACAGACTTGTAGAATCTTCTGCTTGGCCTGAAAATAAAGCACGCAAAAATACAGACAATAAAAATTGAGGTATAAAATTCATGCATTAGACATTAAAATATATAATATATAGCCTACATCACTGATTACAACAACTAATAGACATAAAATATAACCAAAAGATTACATCTAAAAATAAAATTTGTGTCATAATTCAAAATATACATCAAAAGTTCATTGTGAGTGCAATATCGTGGTCATTGGTGAGAAGGAACCGCGTACAATCCTGATCCAGACAACTCGTCCAAAGGTGTACTAAAATTTACACCAATGCTGTGGTACTGGTTCATCCTGTGGCATAGCCTACCACTTCAATTCGAGTTATTTTCGTGGCAACTCCTGCCGTACTCCAGGCCTTGCAGATATAAACCCCAGCATCGCTTTTACGTATGTTTTCAATAGTTAAAACATAGTGCACGTCGAGATCGTTTTCAAGCAAAGCGGCGTCCAGCTGTGAGGCTAAACAAGGCGGTCTCCATGCTTGTGTAATGCCATTTTCCTCGCTAGTGACGACGCTGTGTGAAATACGATCGTAAATCTCCAACAATCGGCCGTCTTTATACCAAGCTACTTTCGCAGATGGATAAGACACTATTGAGCATTTGATTTTAGCAATTTTCCCTTCTTTGAATGATAAACTGTCAAGTCTCTGCCCAATAAACTTTGGTGGGATGACAACATTAAAAGTAGGCGGGGTTTGGAAACCCCTTCTACTGGATCTCGCTGATTGCCCAGATGAGTTTTTGTGCTTGCCACTGTCGTTATCGGGGGTCATGGTACGGTCGGAATCATTATCCGACTCGCCATTGTAAGATCTTCGTCCAACTGGAGTAGCAAAATTTGATGAAATAGATTCCCGGCCAGTTGGAGTTTTGAATCCGGTTTCCAACTCTGCGTCTCCCGAGTGACAGGACATATACTCCAAAGGCACATCCGATTCTGTTGCTATAGACATTGTATCATCCTCGTGAACGAAAACGTCATCAGCGCTCCATGCACTCGTATATGACTCCGTAGTCGATGCAACCGAGTCGGTTTCTACAATTTCACTATCACCTCGCTCGAAGATACAAATATCGTTGCAGTAGTCAGAGTCTAAAATCGTAACTGCAACAGCGTCTATCGGTTCGTCAGAATCATCACTTCCCTCTTCTTCTATTGTAGTCCCAGAGTCACGTGACCAATCTCGATGAAGCTTCTTCAAAGATGATCCAACGTTCGCCGATTCTTTTTTATGGCTTTCCTTGAAAACATTACACGCCAATGGCTCAATACCAATTTCCTCTCCCTTAACGTGTTCGCTACCAGAGCTACTATCCGATCCTCTTGGAGTGGAATAATTGCTATCGCTTGTTGACGACTTCTGTGCGGTGATTGGTTTCGGCGCTGATTCAGACGAGGAGTGATATTCAGAATCAATGCTTGAACCTCGGCTCAGTGTTCCGTTTTTAAAAACCAATGGTCTTCCCAAAAACGTTCTGTGTGTGATATCTTCGTCAAACGAATTTTTCGGAGTCAATTTGCCTCGTAATTTCTCGGCTGAGAGTGAACCTTTCAAATCGTTAATAATAGGTGGTTTGAGCGGCTCTTGAGCTAATAGCAATTTTTCATTGGCTTCAAAAGATGCGAGGGAATCAGCAGAATCCACAGCGTCGTTCTCAGAGTTCAGTAAGATCTTCACTCTGCTGAAATCGTCTTTCTCAGACGCTGAATGATAGTCATCATCAGTATACTCAAATTCCTCGACTTCTATGATAGGCGATAAGTCCTTTGGGGTTGGACAGCGGAACTCGATATCTTCAAGGTTAAATAATGGCTCTTCCGGAGATTTTAGCGATTCCGCAACCACGGATCCTTTAGTGACGGCAATATTATCTGCACAAGCTTCGCTGTCCGAATTTTCTTCCATGATCGGAGACAAAGCTGGCATCTCTGGAATATTGATATTCAAGTGATCTTTCCCTGGTTTTGAAAGCGACATATTAGACATTGGTTTTTCTTTCTGTTCCATAGCGACATCTCGCGGGATTGAAAATCTCGATGCAAGGTCGGCTGCGTCTCCAGATCCGCGACGCTTGTTTACACTTTTGTTCCCATCTGTTTGGTGAAGAGGATTGCTGGGACAAGAAGCATTTTGACTAGAAGTGTCAGTAAATCGTTCCTCAATGTCTGTAGTATCGCCATCACTAGTAATTCCATCAAATCCCATCGCTCTTGTAATCTCAGCGCTTAGTATTTTATCATTAGTGGGTGACTTGATATCTTCTTCAATGCCAATCGAATGTTCGGAAACTTGAGCGTTTGAAAACGCACTTTTAATTTGAGTCATTTCATCTTTTTCTAGTGTTCTGAGTGGGCATATTTCCGCCTCAACTTCGTCCGAGCTGAGACTGTATTCAGATATAAGGGGAGAGTCTTCTCTAGTGTTCAAAGTAGGTTCTTCCGGGCATTCTGGGGACCATGGTTCTGATAAAGCGTCTGGGGACTCAGGCTTAGTTAAGTCTCTTTCCACTGTGTTTTCAATACTTGAGAATTCATTCGTTTGAGAAACATGTACTGAATGCGATAATTTTTCTTGTTGAGCGACTTCATTTTTCATCTCCCTGGACAAGTTTGGCGATAGCTTCAGAACGGATTCCACATTCTGAGTCACGGTGAATCGCTATTTCGCATTCCGCAATATTTGAGAATTCACTCGTTTGAGAAACATGCATTGAATGCGATAATTTTTCTTGTTGAGCGACTTCATTTTTACCTCCTTGGACAAGTTTGGCGATAGCTTCAGAACGGATTCCACATTCTGAGTCACGGTGAATCGCTATTTCGCATTCCGGTCCAAGTGGATTGTCTTGCTCCCTTGGTATGCTGTACTTGTACCCTGAGAAAGCATGTGGCGCATCGTTGAATCTGCAAAAAGATAAAGAATGTTAATGAAAGGAGGGTGCAAACATTTCAATTAAAATATTAAAGTCAAATGGTAAAAATACAAGGCTCCTACCAATCGAAAAAAAATTGTCAAATCATTTTTTGATAAGCATGTGTCACGGATGGATCGCGCCGATCATACGCGTTCCATCTGTGGCGTATGCTTGACTAGATAACACTTCTGATTGGGATGGTACTATTGGCACAAAATTACCAAAATATGTAATTATAGGACATTTAATGAATACGCTTCGGTCGAAATCTTCCTACTTGGAGGAAAAATCGAAGATTGGACTTTTGACGAATTCTGTGAGACTATAGACCTTTAGTGGACATACGCCATTGGTACGCGTGTGTAAGACCCGTGAATTCGGATCGAATATTCGATTTTAATCAAATACTAAATTATTTAAATGGACTTATGGATTACTGGCATTAACACATCAGATTTCGCTAACAACTCATTGGAAGAATGATGAAATATATATTTTCTTAAGCAAGCCCAAGCCAAAGAGGGATCGCGTCGAGACGTTTATATCAGCCATTTCACAATCCGAGAGTTTATTTTGTCAAGCATGAGCCACACATGGACCGCGCCAGCTATCGAAGTGCTATGAGGTCTGTGGTCGGAAAATATCATAAATTTAGCTTCGGTTATGAATGGCGCGCAGATTGACTTCGACTCGATAAAAAATATAGGCAATACGTTCTATCGAACTGAACGAATTACTTATACTTTTCTATAAAGAAATTTGTAGTGCGGAGCAATGCGAACGAATTGCGCTTAGGCGGCACAGATTAGCAGAAGCCCACACTTCAGTTGGGCAAATTGGGAGCATATTACAAAAGAGATCGTGAATACGTTCTATTCTCAAAGAATTTCGATTCGGAAAAAGTTAGCCAAAACATGTTTTGTTAAGTATGGGCCACTGGTGGAGCACGCCGCAAAGGCGTGGTCCATCTATGGCGCATGCTTGACAAAATAAAGTTTCTCATTGGGTTTATGTAGTCAAACAGTGTAACACAATACAGCAAAAGCACATGTGTGACAAGACCTATTTCGCCGAATTTTCTCAAAAGGTGTGTAAAATCGAACCCACCGAATCCCTTTTGACTTGAAAATACGCGGATATCGAGAACAGACACCCGACTTGTTACAAGACTACGTCAGCAATGATCAAATTGATCACAAAAAAAACTCACCCTAGCGCATCAGTGACGTCATCAATCGCAGGATTATTCACAGAAGCTTGAGGTTGGTCTTCTTGTGGTGGCGTGATAACAATTCGATGCTGCTTTGGCTTTGTCTCGTCCGTTAAATCCTCACCAAAAGCCTGGCGATAAATTTTAGAGGCATCAGTTTCCTGACTCAAAAATCGCCTCGAAAGTTCGCAGATTTCTTCGTTGCTTTCAGTAATTCCCAATATTTCTTTCAAGTTTCCAATGCTAGCGTGTACATCTGAGCATAACTCCATTGCTTCTGCGATAACATTTTTGTTTTCCTCTGCATTCGGAGTGGGATTATCACTACTTTGAGAACTTGTAAAGGACTCTGACGAACCGTTTTCAGCTATATTTGATACAAGTTCAAAAAAGTCAGAAAATCTGCGATTATCCCGCCTCACTACGCCTTCTAGCGGAGACGAAGATCCTGAAGCGACTTCTAAATTTCTCTCCAGTTGATTTTTAAACGCAGAATATGAGCATTTTCGTTTCAAAACGCGATCTCTTATCACAGGACTATCTGTATTATCACTTGACGGTGATTCAGAATTATTTCCATCTTTAGCAACATATTGACTGAATATCTCCTTTGGGCTGATGCGCTGTTCAAAAACTTCCGAGGCTGGGAAATCTCTAGTGACGGCATGACCCAATCCTGATTCAGTTCCGTTCGAAGAAGACCAGAAACTCCCAGATATTGAAGTCGAGTCTGTTTGTAAGTCTTCATACCCAGGATCTGGTAATGGGTAAGAGAACGAAGGATACGAGCCTCGTCTTTCATATTCCGATTGAAAGTTTTCTTCTTCGGCATCAAACAGACTACCGCCCATGTCACTAGTAATTGCGTCATCAAATATGACGTCATCAATCTCGACACTAGCTTGTTGGAACTTACATTCTGGATTTGCGAAAGCCTTTTCCAAGACCTTGCAAAATGGAGGAATTTTAGTAACACAGCCATGTTTCACAGGCGCAGAGCTTTGTCGTATTGGGTTTCTGCTTATACCTGAGTATCTCTGACCTTTAGCGGTAGTACTTCGGTGTTCACTGCCCTTTTGTGAGTGTGGTTCCGGTTCGTAACATTGCCCATCGAAACTAAGTGAACGTACAACACGCGATCCCGGTAATTTAAGTAGGCTATCATTACTGGATAACTTTATAAACACGGAAGTTTTGAAAGTAGGTTCTGTAACTTGTCTTTCTAATCTTGGCCTTGAGTGTGCCGACTCTTCCGCTGCGCTGAAGCTAAATGACGGTTTCAGAAGTCCAGCCTTTTGCTTATATACCGCTGAAGGGTGCGAAGTCGTCTTCTCCCGTTTGAATCTTGTTACGCCATAATGAGGTGTGAAAGACAAGTTAGCTGATGTCGTCTGCGAATGTGAGTGACTTTGTGCTAATGTCTTTGCGCCATAGTCAGATTGATATGGCTGTGATTTACAGGCAGAGGTAGTTGGAACCGGCCTTTTGTAGATATCTGAAAATAAAATAAGTAATCATTAAGGTTGGTAATAGACGTAGGCAACATATTTTTATATTGCATATAATCGTGCGCCATGCAAAAACATGATAAAAACATATCGATAAAATTTATGTGGAATATTAGCATGTGAAAAGGTCAATATTGCGAAAAAATCATTCTCTGCAACGATAGAGCGCCTAATGAAGCACCTATTCATTCATCCAAATGGACGTTTCAGTGCCCCAGTCAGAATAAAAATTGATCAAACCTTTTTTTACTGTGCGTTAGCCACCGATGGATCGCGCCACCGAAGCGCAGTCTATCTGTGACACCTGCTTAACAAATAAAAATTTGTTGACAGATTTGGGATACTGGTAGTACCATATTCTACTTCGCAAAACGCAGAATTTTTAATAAGTCATAAAGTAGGTCACGCAAAATGATGCATTCATTGAAAAAATAAAAAATTGATAAATACCTTGAATTTAACATGCGTCTTCGTGCAGGCACAGCAAATCTCAATCCAATAGTTGAACGTTCCATGCTTCGTGCTTTTTTAACATCGAGAAGGAAAGTTCAAAACTCCGCATATGCAAACGCTGAAGTCTGCTATATGCTAGTATTCGCGTATATTTTGAAACAAAAAAATATCGTTTTGTTGAACATCAGCCACAGATGGACCGCGACTGTTATCGCGATTTTCAAATTTCGAGTAATTTTTAGCAATTTGAATTCCGTTTTACAACCACTTTTGTTTTGAGTAAAATATTTTGAAATGGCGTGTTGTTGCCATCTTCGAGAGACTTTCAAGTTTTGAACTTTCGCCCTCGATCCGAAAACAACTTATCAAGCTTATCTTAGAGAGTGAATATCTGAAAAACTTGCTGATACACGACAATCCGAAAGCTTCAAACTAAACTCAAAAAATCGCAATATTCATGCAAAATAGGTACTGACATTCTATGGACCATCACTGTGACAAAAGTACAGTAAATTTACTGTTCATTCGCAGAAATTTTACATAGATATTTCAACAATTCTGGGCGGCCCCTTGATGAGATATATACCAAGTCCGATTTACAGTTTTATATGGATATAACTAAGTAAAATTACTGTAGAACACGGCGATTTTAATGCCTTTACATTAATTACACTGAGTTTAAAGGTTGCGAATTTCGCACACAAATTATTCGCCGATTTCAGTCTGAGGAGAGCAAAAGTAGGAAGTAGGGATGCCATTTTCTTAATGTAAATCCGAACCAATTTGGATGCATTATTTGATTCAAAGACTCATTGATATAAAATTCGACATGAAATTTTTTTCATATTCGTGAATCTTCCCATTTTCTTTTGCAACATTATCTCGCCGTTTAACGATTTTTTAAACTTTCAAATGTAAAATCAGATTATGAGTATTTCGTCAGAAAATGGTAAACAAAAATTATGTCAGTTTGTAAATAAAAAATTTTGTGGAAAGTGGCAACCCGGTTAAGAAAGATGAAAGCAGAAATGAACTAATACATGCATATAGAGAAAATAACAAGCAAGCAATAACTGAAAAAACAAACAAAAGCAATATGTTCTTACCTTTGGGACTGTCGACGTTAACTCTCACGGTACACGACACATCACCGGCGACGTTTAGCGCTGAAAACGTATAATCTCCTGCTTCTTTTGGTGTGGCTCTTTTTACCGTTAAGGAATATACATATCCGGATTTTCCGCATCCGGATAAATCGGTTTCGTCAAATATATATGTTTTTGAATTTTCAGGTATCATGATTGCGTCTTTAAGCCAAACCGGTTTTGGTCGGGGTCGGCCAGATACTTTACAAATGAGCGTCAGTTGGTTTCCGGATACTACGTTCATTATATCCGGAAGCGGGTCTACTATAACTGGGGTTTCTTTTTTGCCGGATATGGATGAACGACGGCTACCGATAGATTCGTCCATCATAAAGACACCACTTGTACTGGCGGTGGAATGAGTCACTATATCGCTCGATGCATCGAAATCCGGTAATTCTAGAGAGAAGGATCTGGTTTCGTCTGAAAACCTACTTCGGCCAGTTAAATACTCATTTAAGTGTGAATTGACGTGGTTCGGCTGACGCAAAGTTGTCGTCGATGTTGTCATGGAAAGGGAACTAGCATCGCTCTCTAGCGCCATGTTCTGTACAGTTTGGTCGTCTCCAATACTGGAAATGCTGTCCACGCGCCTTCCTCGCAATGGGAACGTACCACCACGTGGTATATTGTTCATTGATGAAGCGCGGTAATTTGCGTTTTCAGCAGAGAGTGTTGAACGCCTGCTACTAGGCAAAGAGTACTCGAATGACCGAGTTCGTCTAAAGTCTTCTCGCAAACTCTGTGACCGCCCTTCCCGGCCCCGTGCTCTCTCGAGATAACGCTTGGGAGAAAACGGCATCCTTGCGGATCCGCTAGAGTTTAAACGCCCCTTTCTTTGACTTTCGTCTCCCAGCCCGTTTAAGTTTAATTTTGGAACCCTGGGACCGTCTTCGGGCACTGTTACGTCTAAATTAGCCGTTGATTGGCACTCTCCTTCCTTGTTTTTAACGACAACTTTGTAAAGTCCAACATCTTTCAGACTGCACTCTTGTATTTCCAATACAGCGAGGTAAGAGAACATGTCTCGTTCGACATTGACCTTCATTCTTCCCCCAGTCTAAAAAAGAAAGCAAATTTTTCAACATTTTGAAGGTATTTATATTAGGCAAGGCAGAGGCAAAGGCTTCAACATCGGGAATGGGTATAATAGGATTAGAAATTTTATTTCGTTAATCCCGAGTCACAGATGAACCGCGCCTCGGCGGCGCGATCCATCGTTGACCCACACTTAACCAAAGTACGTACCAATTATCTTTTTTTACTTCACATTTATTATGAACACATAAAATGGACATGCAAATTAAATTTTCATAGCAGGACATATAAGAATAGGATTAAATTTTTATGCTGCGGGAGAATAAGCCGAGAATAACCACAAGCCAAACCACGATTTCCGTTCCGAATCGGGGCGGAGGTTTTGGCTTAACATCCGAATCGGGGTGAAGGTTTTGGCTAAACATCGTAAGCGGGGTGAAGGTTTTTGCTTAACATCCGAATAGGGGTGAAGGTTTTGGCTAAACATCGTAATCGGGGTGAAGGTTTTTGCTTAACATCCGAATTGGGTTGAAGGTTTTGACTAAACATCGTAATCGGGGTGAAGGTTTTTGCTTAACATCCGAATCGGGGTGAAGGTTTTGGCTAAACATCGTAATCGGGGTGAAGGTTTTTGCTTAACATCCGAATCGGGGTGAAGGTTTTGGCGAAATATCGTAATCGGGGTGAAGGTTTTTGCTTAACATCCGAATCGGGGTGAAGGTTTTGGCTAAACATCCTAATCGGGGTGAATGTTTTTGCTTAACATCCGAATCGGGGTGAAGGTTTTGGCTAAACATCGTAATCGGGGTGAAGGTTTTTGCTTAACATCCGAATAGGGGTGAAGGTTTTGGCTAAACATCGTAATCGGGGTGAAGGTTTTTGCTTAACATCCGAATCGGGTTGAAGGTTTTGACTAAACATCGTAATCGGGGTGAAGGTTTTTGCTTAACATCCGAATCGGGGTGAAGGTTTTTGCTTAACATCCGAATCGGGGTGAAGGTTTTGGCTAAACATCGTAAGCGGGGTGAAGGTTTTTGCTTAACATCCGAATAGGGGTGAAGGTTTTGGCTAAACATCGTAATCGGGGTGAAGGTTTTTGCTTAACATCCGAATTGGGTTGAAGGTTTTGACTAAACATCGTAATCGGGGTGAAGGTTTTTGCTTAACATCCGAATCGGGGTGAAGGTTTTGGCTAAACATCCTAATCGGGGTGAATGTTTTTGCTTAACATCCGAATCGGGGTGAAGGTTTTGGCTAAACATCCTAATCGGGGTGAAGGTTTTTGCCTAACATCCGAATAAGGGTGAAGGTTTCGGCTAAACATCCTAATCGGGGTGAAGGTTTTTGCTTAACATCCGAATTGGGGTGAAGGTTTTGCCTTAACATTTCCCTCATTTTTTTTTTCTGTGCATGGACATGGTTAGTGAGCGAAGTCTTAAGCGGCGCTCACGTGAACCACCAGGCACCAGCGAGGCGTCGAGCAGACCACTCGCATATAATCATCCTTACAGGGATTCGAACTCAGGACGTTGGAGATGCGTGGCTCGAAGCGTATTGCCAACGTGAATTACACTGTAACAAACATGCAACAAAATCACTTGTCTTTGACAGTAATTTTACTTGGCGGTATTGAAAAAAAATTCAAAATTGACCGTTTTGGCCAAATATGGAGTGTTGCTGGAACGAACCGCGAAGGTGCAGTCCATCAATAGACCATAATTGGCATAAATCTCATCAACATGGCATGGAGCAATATACGAGTTAGCAAAATCGGACTCACCTTTATAGCATTCCCATTGTGATACCACAAGATTGCTGGCCTGGGTGCAGCAATGAATCGGCACATTATTTCTGCTGTGTCATCGGTTTCTACGGTAACGGGTTTGAGTTTTTGTGTGAACGCCGGTCGGATCAAGTCTTCTTCTATTTCTGCTGTCTTTTTCCTGGACAGGAAAGGGATGAATTAAAACACATACAAATCCTAACTCTGCCTGACACCAAAAAAATCGCGCTAAATCTCAGCGTCTAAAAAAATAAAATTGTCGTAAGTTATACGCGTGCAATATGGAAAATGAGCGACATTGATATCACACTGCTTTCCACAAGTGCAGGAGCACTTAAACAGTTTTGACTTTGTTCTTAAACGTGCTGTTTGCAACGTATATCCCAGCCAACTTAGATGGTAAATACCAGAGACAAGCTCGAAATTCAGGTGATAAGTTAAATTCTATAATGATAACAAAATAATTTTTATTTCAAAATATAAACCTACCTCAATAAAATCGGCGTATCTGGCAACGACGGATCAAACTTGGAATGTGTGAAATAATTTTCTTTTGCAAGTTTCGTGACGTCGGATCTCCGAATAGTAAATTCTTTGCCGGTCATAGAACTGGTAACAAGCAGTGTTTCTCCGTTTTCGTGCTGACAGTCCTCTTCGTGAGACGACGCGCTTTGAGTTTTGCTCGTGTTTTTGCTTTGCTTGTTTTGGTATGTTTTGACTTGATTAACAAAGTCTGAAATCTTTGAGTCGTTCCCTGAATTGAGTGTGATTTGAACCAAAGTTTAGTGCTGATCCGATCTGAATTCTGATTCACAAATTCAAAAACAAGCTCATACCAACTATACGATCATCACGAGGACAAAAACAAACAAAGAAAGCTTCAATCTGTATCAGTCGTTAAAAAAACAACAAAACTAGGCCTAATTCATACAAATTTGCTTTGTCAAGCCTGAGCCATCGATAGACCGCTCCACATAGGCGCGTTCTACCAAAGGCCCATGCTTGACAAAACGACTATTCAATCCTATTTTAAAACTCACAAGATACCAGTACATTAGTTATTCTAGAACGGATGCACAGACAAGAGGACTACATCCAAATAAGACATTTTATTTTGTCAAGCATGAGCCACTGATGGACCGTGCCTTGGTAGCACGATCCATCAATGGCTCATGATTGACAAAACTGGACCAGTCAAAAAATTTATGACTGGAACTACAGTAAGAGAACTTTCGAGTTAAGAAGATAGATACCAGAGTCCTAATACGTTAGAAAGGATATAAATAAAAGCATCTTACCGGAAGAGAGAAAAGCAGATAAAGATAGACCAGTTTCAGATCGAAGAATTGACGCGTAAAATGTTGTTATGATACCTGCCGTCTAATATACCTGTGTTGCGCTATACTACCGAAGATGAATTTTTGATGAATGTTTAGAAGTTTGTATGAGAAAACTGAGGTGTAAAAAACTCAATGAATATATTTTGTGAAGTAATATTTTTACAGGTGTGAGTCGAAGAAGCAATGCATTTGAAAACGTTTAAGAAATGGAATGTCAAGTTGATTCCGATGGAACGAAAATATAAAATATGCTTAGAGGAAAGAAAGCTTATTCGGAAAAGAAATATTGATATTCACGATGACTTGAGAATGATGATATGTGATTTAGCAAAGAATCTCAAAAGTAGAGTATATGAAAAGTATATGATTAAAAGTTGAAATAGAAAAAGTATGCAAGAAAATGTAACACACAAGAATATGGAACACAAAGACATGCAAGAATAACAAACAATATAAACACAGTTACACAGATGAATGCTATAAAACTTGAAAATCAAATTGCACGAGGTATGATACAACAAAAAATAAGGTATATTTATTAAAGTATATTTTTTGTTCCGCCACAAATAAAGAGTTTAAATATTACTTGCTCCAGCTGGAGTGCCAACTCCTAGGCCAAAATAATAACAAGTGCCAAATAACCTCAGACCCAATAATCCAGTCATACGGCGACAAAATCGCAGTATATTTACTGTTTATTTGCAGTAAATGCATATTTCGAAATTTCGAAACTGCTTTGTCGACGAGAGGTATGCCTAGTATGAGTTGTTGACGGATTGCATCTAGGCGCAGCACTCCACCAACAGCCCATAATTGGCCAAATATGCCGATTTTATAGTTTTCTTAATATTGACGAAAATTACTGTTAAAGAGAGGGTATTTTACTGCAATTTTGTTACAGCGCAGAGAAATATTGCTCAGTCCTGTTTTGTCTAGTACGTGACAAGGATCGCGCCACCAGACGCGCTCCATCATTGTCTCATACTTGACGAAATATTATTACCGATTCTCACAACGTCGACACCCCATTGCATTTATATCCCAAAGGTCGGTGAATATCTATTTATGCACAACATTCTTCCACATTTTTGTTGGCAGACAAAAAAACATGCCAAATGTAGCAATAATACTAACTATTTAAGCGCAGCAATAATAATATTTTTCCCTCCCAACTACCCAGTTTAGATGATCGACCCAAGCTAGGTTCTATACCAGCGGCCACTTATAAGTGAATACTTATCTAGGTTAAGTAAATAAAATGAGCAAGCAAAATCATACCTTGTACGACGACATCTTGTTCGCGCGTAGTTTCAAACAACCCTGTAATGTAATGAACGAATTTAGTTTCCATTCAACGTTTTTAGGATGATGATTAAATAGCATGCACATGAATCAAACAATCTGTGACGTAAGTGAGCGTACTTGGAGATGTGTATGAAAGGAAATTCATTTTGTTCAGATTTTTTAAATCTATTCAACAACCTAATTGCGATGCAAGATAGAGATATTCATAAAGGTGACACAGAATTGACTGAGATTCAGCATTTCTATATTAAAAAAAATGAAACTATTAAAACCTAATACGCTGTGTCGCGTTATGGCCAGACTTGATCGACCATAGATAGTGATGAAGTAAAATCAAACCACACACGGCCTTCGTAATCTTTCTCTTACAAACGCACTTCTGTGTTGAGAATTTTCCACATGTAGTTCTTAACGAACGTATCGTGTATGAACTTAACGCTAACGCGCCTCCTTTACGAATTTTATATATGACGATTATGAGCATTCCGATACGATGTACATGATATGGATGCCGATCGCGAAACGAAATTGCCACAGATCAATCTTCTACTGAGTTACTGAAACTGCAAGCCTATCTCTCTCTACACATGTTCTCTAGCCTATTTCCAATATAACATTTCTACTAATATATCATTCAATAACGGTACGTTCAAATTGGCCACATCATAACGTATATTATATATCTAGTAAAAAGCCTAAATTTAACGCGACTTTTATGGGCAATACCTGTGGCGAAATTTCCTCGATAGATTATATAATTCAAAAAAAAAGAGGGAGAAAATTCAAATCCGAAGTTGATTAAATAAAAATAATGATTAGCCTACTATTATTATTATTATTTAAAATGTTAAAGAGTCTCCAAGTGCAAGATTTCGACTTTCATTTCCGATGTCAACTGTCCTACAGCTTCACTACTGCATCGACGTAACCTCATTATACCTTTAGTTTTGTCAGGCATGAGTCATACATGGCCCGCGCCTTGGCGGCGCGATCCATATTAAAACATACTCAAAACATGTTTTTGTACTCTTTTCTAAAAGACAAACGGATCCGTGGCAATTCGCGCGGTGATTGATGAGTTTCACACCAAACTCCGAATCAAACCTCTTTTAGGCGTTTCTTTCGACTTTGTAACATCGACACTAGCACTTGACGTTGCGGTACCAGCTTCGTTTTTGGCACGACATTCGTACAACCCTTTATCATTGAGGGTTGAGCTTGAAATAGTCAGAGTAGCTGTGACGATGTTTTGATCAACTTGTACATCTGTCGACACGTTGTCCTTCGGGAGTTGGATTAGCTCGCCGTTAAAGAACCAGGAGAGTTCAGCTATTGGTCTACAAGAGACCACACAACGCAGGGTCGTGCGTTGACCCTCGTTGACCCGCGATGGATTCAATGGGACAATGAACTCTGGTGCTACTGCGCGACGTGGTTTCTCCTTCGGCTTTATATCTCCTGTAATGGGAAGTAATGATATATTAATTAAACACGAATATGATTCTTTAGGTGTATACATCTTTAGGCCTATACCTATTTTAGTCTATGAAGGCCTGTCTAGTATAATGCTCTTTGCAATTGACTTCTAATCTGAAAAAAAAAAAAAAACAGCAAAATCGCTGTTATTCAACTCGATTTTCGGCGGATTATGATCTGCGGAAAAAACGCGGATAAAACCGCTGTTCATCAACTGCTCATACTTGGCACAAATCTCATCAGAATTTGTGAAATTCACAATAATAACTGAATAGGTGAATGATCAATTTATTGAACTTGTGTTACAATGCAGTTCGAGCTCGCTTTTGCGAACAAATTTTGAAAAAACATGCTTTAATTCAAGATTTATATTTTATATATTTATATCGCTTTTGGATGGAAATGCTATAAAATTAGTGAATTTGGATATTTATTTTTACGAATGATCATACCTTCCCAGATACCTTGGTTTTTTTATCCATTAATACCTCATTATAGGCCTATTATAGCTTCCCATAATAACTACAAACCTTCAATCTGCAAATTAGCGCTAGAAACCGCCACGGATCCTTCCTTAGTGGTCACTTTGCATGAGTACATGCCTTCGTCATCAGGAGTAACCTTCAGTATATGGAGTTGATGTATATTACCTTGTTGAGTAATGCGGATTTTCCTAGAAATTGAATCATAATAAACAATAAATTTATAATTGAAAGTTGCTATAATGGACTAAATTATGCAGTTCTGTTGATCGTTTCCCGAAAATATGACTATGCTTGAAAATGAAGTACTGGTCAGATGAATTCGATCCTTCTATCTTAAAAGTGGTAACTACTACACAATCTCGAGGTTTTGGTTCGCAATATGCATCTCGGCTTTCCTCTCGCTGAATAACAATGATATCATATGTTCAAATTTTCTTAGAAACAGGTTTTGCTAAGTCTAGGTTACAAATGAACCTTCCCGGAGCCGCGAACGGCCTACCTGTGACTAGGGCTGGGCAAAACCGAATCAATTGGAATTCAAATCTGATGTGAATTTTTTTTTCGAATCGGATCGAATCACTAATTCTTTGTAAATAACAAATATCCCATTTTACTATTATAACTTGTCCACATTGTCAAAATAAAGAAATTTATAGTTTGTAGCGTATATTAAATTCACACTAAGAGTAACAATTTTCATATTTTAACGACGAAATGTAATCGATTTTGATCAAATTTGACCAAAATCGATTACATTTCGTCGTCAAAAATGAAAATCCTAGTTCACTTAACAAGTTTTTGTTGCTATGAATGATTCACGACTGATTCGAATAAATTGTGCTTCGAATCGATTCGAATCACCGAATCGAATTGCCCAGCCCTACCTGTGACTGATGCTTAGAAAAAAAAAGGGCACGATCACTAGTTATGAGTTATATATATTATAGAAACAAAATCCATACTAGGGAAGTCTAAGTACGAATGGCTACACTGTAACAAAAATGCAACAAATTCACTGGTCTTTAAAAGTAATTTTGACTGGCGGTATTGAAAAATTACTCTTTTAGGCCAAATATGGTGTGTTGGTGGTTCGCACCGCGAAGGTGCGGTCCTTCAACCGCCCATAATTGGCATAAATCTCATCAACATGTCGTTTTTTTAACTTTGGAAATACTGTACTTTTGTTACAATGTACCTAATATAGAATTTTAAAAAAAAATTTTAATTTAAATTCGAAAACATTAAATTTGCTAAATTACCACGTATAATTTGACATATATCACAATTTTAGTGTAAAATGAGACAAGTTAACTTCAAAAGCAATGATTTCAATAACCTGAAATTTTGAAACATTGAACTTTTTAAATCTAATCGAATTTCAAATGTAACATTTAAAGTATTTTTCAAACATCTACAAATTGATACCTTGATGTCTTAATTTCAACATCGTTATGCAACCAAGCCACACTGGATCCATCAGGAGCATGTATAGAGCAAGTAAACTTAGCAGAATGTCCTTTCTTCGCAAGGACGGATTCCAGCAATTTGTCGAATTTAGGTCCCTCCTCCGTTTCTGTGGTTATAAACAGTATAAAGGATATAGGTAAAGTAATGACACTATATGAATTATGTTCAGAAAATTCTGCCAAAGGAGTAAGGTCATATTTATTTTATTTAGCGAAATTGCTCTTCATATCACATATTTGTAAACTGCTAAAGAATCGAGGCTTGATTCGCAATAACGGGTAGTTAGAAATAGATTTTTTTTCGGGTTTTGATTGAATTATTCTCTGAATTTGGGAGCAAGTATTTTGATTGTATAAAAAGCTAGTAAAAAAAAATTACCTGTTTTCGTGGTCGTCTTTTCGACTTCAATAACCGTTTTGGTCTCGACCTCTTGATCGTCAGATTCCCACTTCCATTTTTGTTTTGGCTCTGGTTTGGGTGCCTTATCTGTTACTTGTTGTACCTCCGGGGTCGTAATCGGAGTGTCAACTTCTGGTATCGGACTCAGGATACTCTCATCTAGGTATTCCGGGAAGGTTTCTTCTGGCTGTGGAACAGATGGAACTTCCTCTACAAGCACCTCTGGTTTGGTTTCACCTTTAACCTTTGTTAACTCTTCCGTAATCTCAGTTTTCTTCGAAATAACTACTTTCGGCTTTGAGTCAGGTTTTTGTGTTTCAACTGGCTTCTCTTCAATGACAGTTTCATCAAAGCTGCGAGTTTTAGGATTCCAGACGCGTTTAATCCTTTTTGGTCTCGATTTTGACGGTTGTTTCTGTAGTGTCAACATCTTTTGCGACCTTCGAATCCATTTCAGTCTTTTTAGGAATTTCGATCAGTTCCTCAGGTATCTTTGGCGTTTCAACAACTTTCTCTAGTGGCTTCACTTCTTCCTTTTTTATTTCCGGTTGCTTTTCTACCGGTTTATCCTCAGAAGTGCGTACTTCTTCGGTTTCTACAACGATTTCTTCAAAAGCCCGTTTAACCGGATTCCATTTTCTTGTTTTCTTTTTAGTAACAATTGTCTCTTCAACAATGACCTTTTTTTCGACTTTGCCTGGAGTTTCTGTAACTTTGACATCAGCTTGAACTTTAACCTTTTTCTCAGGCACCTCATCTTTAGGTTTAACTTCTTCAGGTTTCTTTTCAATCGTTTTCTCCACTATAACAGTTGTTTCCTCTGTCACTGTTTCCTTTTTAATCGGCTTTTCAAGTGTCCGTGTTTCTGGCTTTTTAACCTTTTCCTCTGTGACAATTTCATCAGCCGGTTGAGTCTCTTTAAGAGGCTCTTCTGATGGTTTCTCATCGGGTTTTGTCAATTTGAGAGGGATGTCCTCTGAAGGCTTCTCTGAAGGCTTTTTTGGTACGGGTTTTTTAGTAACCGGCTTTGGTTTTTCTTCAGTTTTAGTCTCCACAGTTTCGACAACCACCTCCTCGAAGCATCGTTTAGAAGGATTCCACTTTCGTTTTGTTTTTATAATTCTAGTTTCTTCAACAGAACTTATGTCCTTCGTCAAAGTTATGGTTGGAACCACTTTTTTTAGTTTCTCAGCTGGTTTTTCTGGCTGTGAAACAGGTTTTTGTTCCTCAATTTCTGCTTCTAACACAGGCTTTTTCTCCTTCAACTTCAGGTTTTTCTGGTTGTAAAATGGGTTTTTCTTCGACAACTTCTTGAACTGGTTTGTCTTTCTCTTCCTTTGGATTTTTCTGGTTTCGGAACAGGTTTTTCCTCAACTTTTTCAGGAACTGGTTCTTTCTTAGGCCTAGGATCTGGTTTTTTTCCACTATTTGATCGACCTCTGACTCGGGTTCTTTTGCAACCTTTTCTAGTGCTTTAGTCTCTGGTGTTGGTGTTTCCGTAACCTTGGCATCCTGTGCTTCAGTAGTAACTTCTTTTGTAGTAATTTTAGTTTTTGGTTTTTCTTCCACTTTTGTTTGTTCTGTCTCAATAACAACCTCTTCGAAAGCACGTTTAACAGAATTCCATTTTCTTTTGGTTTTAACAGTTTTGATTTCTTCTACCGCCTGCTCCTTTTCTGTAATAGTAACTTTTCCTGTTGGCTTATCAGACACTTGTTCAACAGGTTTGGAGTCGACTTCATCAGGTACCTTTGGAACTTCAGTTTCCTGGGGTTTAGATACCGTTAGCTCGGACTTGGGCATTTCTTCCAAGGCAGGCTCTTCGTCGGGCTTCTTATCTGGAGTTTTTGGTTGAACAACCTTCTTAATTTCGACTTGGTCTTCGGTGATTTCTTGTTTAACCGATACTTCTGGTTTTAGTTCTGGCTTTGTAGGTTTCTCATCTTTTGGTTTTTCTTCTTCAATAACGATTTCATCGAAGCGCCCTGTAGCCGGGTTCCACTTTCGCTTGGTCTTAACAGCTTTAGTTTCTTCTACAATCATCTTTTCTTCAGTGATAGTAACTTTTTGTTGTGGTTTAGACTCATCTGGTTTGATTTTTCCGGGCAAAACAACATCAGGTATTTCTGGCTTTTCAATAGTTACAACATCAGCTTCCTTCTCATCAGTTGGTGCTGGTATATCTTTTTCTGGAGATATCTCAGGTTCCTTCGACCGTTTTGGCTTTTCGTCGACTTTTGTTTTTTCAGTTTCTATCACAATTTCTTCAAAGCAACGTTTAACTGGATTCCACTTGCGCTTAGTTTTGACCGTTTTTGTCTCTTCAACAACTGTTTTCTCTTCAGTAATCGTTACTTTCTTCTCAGGCTTCTCTTTAGTTTCAGTTACTTCAATAATTTCAGTGGTTGTCGTTACAGTCTTTTTCGTTTCACCGGGTTCTTCAGTGACTTCAACTACGGTTTTAGTGGTTTCACTTGGCTTAGGTTTTTCTACTTTCGGAATAGTGACCTCAGCTTCTTCACTTACTTTGTCAAAAATCTCTTCAATTATTTCGAACTTCACTTCACCCTCAAGTTCAGGTTTGGCGTCAGGAGTTTGCAAAGGTTCTGGTTCGATGGGAGCAGGAATTTCGACAACCGGCACAGAAACTGGAATTTTTTCAGCGTGTTTGACAGTGAATTTAGCTTCTTCGCTGACTAAGTCAACGTGCTCTTCAAATATTTCAAATGTAACTTCACCTTCAAGCTCGGGTCTAGCGTCAGGTGTTTCAAGAGGCATTCGCTGAGGCTGTGCTTTAGTTTCTTCAACAACTACCCTTTCTTCAGTAATGCTGACATTTTCCTGTGGCTTAGGCTCTTCTGACGTAATTTTTTCGGGCAAAACAACGTCAGATATTTCTGCCTTCTCTTCAGTTGGCGCTGGTTTTTGTTTTTCCGGAGCCTTTTCAGGTTCCTTCAACCGTTTGGGTTTATCGTCTACTTTTGTCTCTTCAGTTTCTATCACAATTTCTTCAAAACAGCGTTTAACCGGATTCCATTTGCGCTTAGTTTTGACCGTTTTTGTCTCTTCAATTACTGTTTGTTCTTCAGTAACAGTTACTTCCTTTTCAGGTTGCTTCCTGGTTTTAGACACTTCAGTAGTTTCAGTGGTTGTCGTTACAGTCTTTTTCGTTTCTCCAGGTTTCTTCAGTGACTTCAACTACGGTTTTAGTAGTTTCACTTGGCTTAGGTTTTTCTACTTTCGGAATAGTGACCTCAGCTTCTTCACTGACTTTGTCAAAAATCTCTTCAATTATTTCGAACTTCACTTCACCCTCAAGTTCAGGTTTGGCGTCAGGAGTTTGCAAAGGTTCTGGTTCGATTGGAGCAGGAATTTCGACAACCGGCACAGAAACTGGTAATTTTTTCAGCGTGTTTGACAGTGAATTTAGCTTCTTCGCTGACTAAGTCAACGTGCTCTTCAAATATTTCAAATGTAACTTCACCTTCAAGCTCGGGTCTAGCGTCAGGAGTTACAAGAGGCATTTGTTTGAGCTGTTTCTCCTCTTCAACCAGTTCCTCTGTAAGCTTTTCTTTCTTTGGAATCTTGACTTTTGTCCTCGGTTTTTCTTCGACTATTTCTGTCGTTTCTATCACAACTTCCTCGAAGCATCGCTTGGCAGGATTCCACTTTCTCTGTTTCTTAACAGTTTTTGTTTCCTCCACCACGACTTCCTCTTGAGTCACAGTGACAGAAGGTTCTTGTGGAACTTCTTCAACCTGTTTCGTGCATGTTGCTTCAGGTTTTATGTCTTCGTCCGGTTTCATTTTTTCGGGTTTTTCAATAGTCAAACGTACTTCAGCCAAATCTTCTGGAACTGGAGCTTTCTTTGTGACAGTGATAACTTCAGTTTCTGTGACAAATTTGGTTGTTTTAACGTCTTTCTTGGGAGCCTTTACCTCCACGGTAACATCGCCCGGAAGCTTCTGAACAATTCTTGTTTTAGTTTCAGGTTTTGCTTCTTCGGGTTTATCAGGAACAACCACTTCGTCAGCGGGTTCTGGCTTTCCAGGAACATGCTTTTTGATTGTTGGTTTTTCTGGTTCTTTAGGCGCAGGAGTTGGCTCGATCGGAATTTCCTCAAACATACGTTTCTGTGGATTCCATTTACGAATCGTTTTTACTTTAATAGTTTCCTCCTCAACTCTTACATCAACAGTAGGTTTTGGAGTTTCAGCAGGTTTAGTTTCTGGCACAACTTTTTCTTCTGTTTCCAACTTTGGCTCAGGTTCAGTTTTAGGTTTTTCCGGTTTCTTAACTTCCGTAGGCGCAACTTCTTCCTGCATTGGTTTTTCAGCGACCGGTTCCGGCTTCTGCTGTTCAGGCTCAACGGGAATATTTTCAAAGCAGTGTTTAGTAGGATTCCATTTACGAATAGTTTTGACTTCGACAGTTTCTTTAACATCGAGTTCAATAACAACATCATGTTTGGTGGTTGGCCTCGGCTTTTCTTCTTCGCCTTCACCTGCTGGTTTAATGATTTGGATTATTTCAATATCTGGAACTTTAGGTTTTTCTGGTCGAGAAGCTTGAGGCTCAGTAGCTGGTGATTTTGGCTTTTCCTCAGGCTTGTCGGGCCTTTTCAATAGTTCTTCAACATCTTCCTGCTCAACTTTTTGTCTTTCAGTCACCAACAACTTTTTCGCGGATTTCTTTGCGTTTGTCCGGCTTCGTCGGCTCCTTTTCTGGAGTCTTATCAACTTCAACCGACAATTCATCAATCATAGTTTTCTTGGCTTTTGTAACATCTCGTGGAGTTTTCTCTCTGTCTTCGCACAAAAATTACCGGTGCTTCTTCTTCTTTCGGCTCAGTAGATGAAGGTGCGTCTTCTACTTTTGTCGGCGCATCTGGAACGTCTTCAACAGGTGCTGGTTTCTCCTCCGGTTTCGGAGTCTTTTTAATTTTTATTGTCCGTTTCTTTTCTTCGGGTTTGGCCTCGGGTTCCATTGGTACCTCCTCAAAAATGCGTTTTACCGGATTCCACTTTCTTTTCGTTTTGACGACCGTAGTAGTTTCAGTAATTTCAACAGTCTTTGTTCCCGTTACTCCAGGTTGGGGTTCAGTAACGGTGGTTTCAACCGTTTTAGTTTCTTCAACTTCCGGTTGCGGCATTTCCGCTTCAACTTTGAACTTTATGTCGACTTCATCAAATTCGACTTTTTGCCTTTCTGTCGCTACGACTTCTTCTTGCACAGTTTTTCTGGTGTCAGGTTTTGTCGGCTTCTTTTTAGATTCGGTTTTAACATCAATCGACAAGTCGTGTATAATTTCTTTTTTAGCCTTCTTAGCATCTCTTGGCACCTTCTCTTTGTCTTCCACAAGCACAACAGGTTTTTCGGGCACCTCTTCATCTGATATTTTTGGCTTAGATTCGACCTTAGTAGGTGCAGCTGCTTCTTCTACCTTTGTTGGTGCATCTGGGATATCTTCAGCAAGCTCAAGTTTTTCCAGTTTTGGAGTCTTTTTGACTTTCAACACTGGTTTCTGCTCATCGGGCTTTGCCCCCGGTTCTATTGGAACCTCTTCAAAGATGCGTTTTACTGGATTCCACTTTCGTTTCGTTTTGACAACCGTGGTAGTTTCAGTAATTTCAACCGTCTTTGTTTCGGTTACTCCAGGTCGGGATTCGGTAACGGTGGTTTCAACAGTTTTAGTTTTTTGAACTTCCGGTTGCGGCTTTTCTCCTTCAACTTCGAACTTTATGTCGACATCATCAAATTTGACCTTTTGCTTTTCTGTCGCTACGACTTCTTCTTGAACAGTTTTCTTGGTGTCAGGTTTTGGCAGCTTCTTTTTAGATTCGGTTTTAACATCAATCGACAAGTCGTCTATAATTTCCTTTTTAGCCTTCTTAGCATCTCTTGGCACCTTCTCTTTGTCTTCCACAAGTACAACAGGTTTATCGGGCACCTTTTCATCTGGTATTTTTGGCTTAGCTTCGACCGTAGTAGGTGCAGCTGCTTCTTCTACCTTTGTTGGTGCATCTGGGACATCTTCGGCAGGTTCAGGCGTTTTCTCTGGTTTCGGAGTCTTTTTAACTTTCAAAATTGGTTTCTTCTTCTCAGGTTTAGCCTCAGGTTCTATTGGAACTTCTTCAAATATGCGTTTTACCGGATTCCACTTTCGTTTCGTTTTTACAACCGTGGTAGTTTCAGTAATTTCAACTGTCTTTGTTTGCGTTTCTCCAGGCTGGGGTTCAGTAACGGTAGTTTCAACCGTTTTAGTTTCTTCAACTTCCGGTTGATGCTTTTCTGCTTCAACTTCAAACTTTATGTCGACATCATCAAATTCGACCTTTTGCCTTTCTGTCGCTACGACTTCTTCTTTCACAGTTTTCCTGATATCAGGTTTTGTCGGCTTCTTTTTAGATTCAGTTTTAACATCAATCGACAAGTCGTCTATAATTTCCTTTTTAGCCTTCTTAGCATCTCTTGGCACCTTCTCTTTGTCTTCCACAAGCACAACAGGTTTTTCGGGCACCTCTTCATCTGATATTTTTGGCTTAGATTTGACCGTACTAGGTGCAGCTGCTTCTTCTATCTTTGTTGGTGCATCTGGGACATCGTCGGCAGGTTCAGGCGTTTTCTCTGGTTTTGGAGTCTTTTTGACTTTCAAAATTGGCTTCTTCTTCTCAGATTTAGCCTCAGGTTCTATTGGAACCTCTTCAAAGATGCGTTTTACCGGATTCCACTTTCGTTTCGTTTTTACAACCGTGGTAGTTTCAGTAATTTCAACTGTCTTTGTTTGCGTTTCTCCAGGTTGGGGTTCAGTAACGGTAGTTTCAACCGTTTTAGTTTCTTCAACTTCCGGTTGCGGCTTTTCTGCTTCAACTTCAAACTTTATGTCGACTTCATCAAATTCGACCTTTTGCCTTTCTGTCGCTACGACTTCTTCTTTCACAGTTTTCCTGATGTCAGGTTTTGTCGGCTTCTTTTTAGATTCAGTTTTAACATCAATCGACAAGTCGTCTATAATTTCCTTTTTAGCCTTCTTAGCATCTCTTGGCACCTTCTCTTTGTCTTCCACAAGCACAACAGGTTTTTCGGGCACCTCTTCATCTGATATTTTTGGCTTAGATTTGACCGTACTAGGTGCAGCTGCTCCTTCTACCTTTGTTGGTGCATCTGGGACATCTTCGCCAGGTTCCGGCGTTTTCTCCGGTTTTGGAGTCTTTTTGACCTTTTAAAATTGGCTTCTTCTTCTCAGGTTTAGCCTCAGGTTCTATTGGAAGATCTTCAAAGATGCGTTTTACCGGATTCCACTTTCGTTTCGTTTTTACAACCGTGGTAGTTTCAGTAATTTCAACCGTCTTTGTTTCCGTTACTCCAGGTTTTGGTTCTGTAACGATGGTTTCGACAGTTCTAGTTTCTTTTGGTTGCGGCATTTGCGCGTCAACTTCAAACTTGATATCTACATCGTCAAACTCGACCTTTTGTCTCTCAGTGGCTACGACTTCCTCCTGAACAGTTTTTCTGCTGTCCGGTTTCGTCGACTTTTGTTTAAGTTCAGTTTTAAAATCAGTCGATAAGTCGTCAATAATTTCCTTTTTAGCCTTCTTTGCGTCTCTTGGCACTTTTTCCTTGTCCTCCACAAGCAGAACAGGTTTTTCGGTAACCTCTTCATCTGGTATTTTTGGCTTTGTAGGTACAGCTGCTTCTTCAACTTTCGTTGGTGCGTCTGGGACATCTTCAGCAGGCTCAGGCTTCTCCGGTTTTGGAATCTTTTTGGCTTTCAGAACCGGTTTCTTCTCTTCAGGCTTTGACTCAGCTTCTTCAGGTACCTCCTCAAAGATGCGTTTTACCGGATTCCACTTTCGTTTCGTTTTGACGACCGTAGTAGTTTCAGTTATTTCAACTGTCTTTGTTTCTGTTACTCCAGGTTGTGGTTCAGTAACGTTGGTTTCAACAGTTTTAGTTTCTTTTGGAAGCGGCATTTGTGCATCAACTTCAAACTTTATATCCACATCATCAAACTCGATCTTTTGTCGTTCAGTGGATGTGACTTCCTCGTGAACAGTTTTCCTGGTGTCTGTCGGTTTCATTTTAGATTCAGTTTTAACTTGAACAGAAAGGTCTTCAACCATCATCTTTTTAGCCTTCTTTGCGTCCCTTGGCACCTTTTCTTTGTCTTCTACAAGCACAACAGCCTGCTCAGGAACAGGCTCTTTACTAGGCTTTTCCGGTTTCGGCTTGATTTGCTCAGCAGGTGATTTTTCATCTTCAACAGGTTTATCTGCAACCTGCTCTGGTTTGGGTGCCTTTTTGGTTTTCATAATCGGTTTCTTTTCTTCCAGTTTTGTTTCTGTTTCAATAGGAATTTCCTCGAAGCAGCGACTGATTGGGTTCCACTTTCTTTTCGTTTTGGTGACCGTAGTAGTTTCGGTTATCTCAACGGTTTTTTTCTCAGACACTTCTGTTTTAGGTTTTCCATCTTCAACTTTCAAGTTTAATATCAACATCTTCAAACTCTACCTTTTCTTTTTCTGTGGCCACAACCTCTTCTTCCACCATTTTCTTAATCTCTGGTCTAGGAGTGGGTTTCTTTTCCGGAATTTTATCATCAACTTCTAGAGACATGTCGTCAACAATTTGCTTCTTAGCTTTTGTCGCATCTCTTGGCGTCTTCTCGACATCTTCAACAAGTATTGTCGGGGTTTCAACAACTTCCGGCTTTTCTGGTACCTTTTCAGGTTCCTCGACCACCTTTTTGGTTCCTTTTGGAATCGTTTCTTTTATTTCTTCTGTTGTTATTACTTTAGTGTCAAAGGATTTTGTCTTAGGGTTCCAAACTCGTTTTGTAACTGTGGTAGTTTCTGTTATTATAGTCGTAACAGTCTTCTCAGTTTTGCCATCTTTGCTCACCACGTCATCAGGCTCGTCAGGCTTCAGCTCGGGCTTATCGTGAAGCACGGCTTCTTTTTTCTTAGAAACAACTTTTTCTTCCGCAACGGGCTTTTTCTCCGGTTGTTTCGAACCTATAGGAGTAGGTTTGGAGACTTCGTCCATCGTTTTAGCTTCAATTTTGGATTTAGGCTTTGGCGTGTCAACTTTTCTCCTTGGCACAGCAGTATACTCAATAGCTTCTGTTGCCTTTTCTGTGGTTTGCACTTCTTTTTTTTGTGTTGTGACTGATTTAACCACCTTTTCTTTGGTTTGAGTAGATACCAATTTTGTCGTGGCATCTTCGGTTTGTGTTTTGCTTTCAATTTGAACGTGAACTGTTTGAGTTGGTTTCGCTTCCGCTGGAGCTTTGATTTCTACCTGCATGGCAGCTACTTGAGTCGTCTTTTGATCTGTTTGAGTTTTTGTATCACTCTGCTCTGATACAGTTTGAGTTCTTTGAGTAGAGATTTCCCTTTGTTCAACGACTGTTTGAGTAGGTCTGGCCTCAGTTTTTGCCTTCATTTCCACCTGCATGGAAACAGCTTTGGTAGGCTTGACTTCGGTCTGCGTTCGTGTCTCTGCTTGCATAGTGACAGTCTGAGTGGGCTGAGTTGAAACATCTTTTTCTTCAGTAACAGTTTGAGTGCGCATTTCAACCTGCGTCGTTGAGGTCTGGGTAGGTTGAGTAGAAACTTCTTTCTGTTCTGTGGCAGTCTGTGTGCCGGCAATAGCGCTGACTTGCTTGGTTTGAGTCGGCTGCGTAGAGACTTTTGTTCCGTAACAGTCTGAGTTTCTCCTGTAACACTGATTTTTTTAGTCTGTGTTGGCTGGGTTGAAACTTCTTTTTGTTGCGTCATAGTTTGAGTACGAGTATCAGTTTGCATCTTAGTAGTTTGCGTGCGCTGTGTCGACACCTCCCGCTGTTCTGCAACTGTTTGTGTACCGACGAAAGTACTAACTTGTTTTGTTTGAGTCTCAGTAACTTTTTGCGCAGGTTTCTCAAGCGTAATAGTCTGAGTTGAGATTTGTTGCGTCTCTTCGTGAGTTTGCACATCAGTTTCCGCGGTCGGTTTTATTTTCGTGTCCGTTTGAGTAGTTGAAGCCGCTGTTGTTTGAACGGTCTGCGTATCAGTAGGAACTTTTTCAACTGGAGTTTTTGGTTCCTCTGGTATTGTTGTCGGTATGTCTACTTGTTCTTGCATTAGCGACAAACTACGAATATCAGGAAGAGTCATAATAGATTGCCTATGTTTGGCTAATTCAGCTTCTGTTGGTTGTAGTATTTCTACTTCTTCAAGCTTCGTCTTCTCAGTCTGTGTGATTTTCGCAGGTTGATGTGTACCAGACAGCTCGTCAAAGTACAAATCAGGCTGCTGTGTGTCAGGGCCGTACATCACTGAACGTCTATGTTGTGCTTGTCGGTGTTCGAACTCAAACGAACCAGCCTTTTCAACAGGTGTCAGTGGCTCATCAAAGATGTGCGGCTGGCGAATCTCACTCTGTCGATCTTTGCGGAGTGGTAGATCACGAATATCAGGAATGGTCATGATTGACTGTCTCTGTTTTGCAAGTTGAGCTTCGGATGGCACTAACATGGCAGCTTCTTCGAGCTTGGCACTTTCTTCTTGCGTCACAGTAGCAGGACGATGTAGGCCAGGCATGTCATCAAATCGAAGTTCGTGCATTTGTATTTCAGGGCCATACATAAGAGACATTCTTTTCTTGGCTTGACGATGATCGAATGCAAATGCACCGGTTACTTCTTCTAGTGGAGTACTCACATCTTCGGCTCTGGCATCCGCTAAATCAAGTGTTTGAATTCCAATCGACTCAGTATCATCTATCGTTTGGGAAAGCGTTGTTGCTACATCCGCCCGAGTTTGGGTTTCAAATGATTTCGAATCCGGTTGTTTACTTTGCGTTTGCACAGTAAGTGTTTTTGTTGTTGTCATAGTTTTCTTCTCCATTCTACGTGTCCTAATGTCAGTCTGTGTTGCATCAGACACTTCTTTGTGTTTCGTTTGCGTAGTTACATATTTCATACCGGCGGTGCTTGTCTGGGTACCAGTAGCAGCTTCAAACGTTTGTGTCTGAGTGCCTTCAACTTGTGTTGGCAGTTCTTCTTCTGGCGAAGTTTGTGTACCAGCTCCTGCAGCAATAGTAACAGTTTGTGTTTCAATACCTCTTGCTCTGGGTGGACCAGGTGTCATGGTTTCTGTCGAAATGTGAGTAATTTCAGTCTGTGTTTGCGTGACTTGCCCCACCACTGAACCAGGAGGGGAGGTTTGTGTTTCACCGACTGCCCCGGAGGGCATAGTCTGAGTCCCAATCAGTGTTTGTGGGCGACGCATATCAGTTTGCGTACCTAATCCTGATACCTGTTCCCTCGGAGTTTGGGTGTCACCAGACGCAGTTCTGGGCACATATGGCCCAGTTCCTACGTCAGCAAGCAACTGGACGCCTGAAACATCCGCGCCGTATACATTCGACATTTTCCGTGTTGGTTTTGTGAGAGGAGTCTCTTGCAAAGTATCTGGTTGCTCGGTCCTGGTTTCAACTCTTTTCACCTGTCCAGCTTGCAAATCCAGAGTTTGGGTTCCGGATACACGTTTAGCATCAGGAGTTTGTGCGACTCCTACTCGCACTTGTTTCTGCATAGTCATTGTTTGCGTTGATATGACTTGCCTTTTCTGGTCAGTTTGTACCTTCGAATCAGATTTCAAAGCAATATCTGTTTGCGTGCTGTAAGAGGGAGCGATCTTACGCTGTGTTTGAGTTGTCATAACTTTTCTGTCACGTTCCTGAGTGTCTGTCTGCACTTCAATATGACTACGAGTCGAAGCAGTCTGGGTTGGGGCACTGATTGCCGTAGGCTTTCGTACAGCACCGGTTTGTGTTCCCATGCCACGGTCGGTATCAAATGTTTGGGTTGGGGTCACAGCTTTCTGAGTTTGCTTTTCTGTTTGGACTTGGCCAGTAGAAGTGTATTTGGTAGTTTGTGTCTCAATTTCGTGCTTAACTGGTTTCTGTTTCAGCGATACTTGCACTGAACTGGTTGTTTTCTCTTTGCGTCCTGAAGTTTGGGTTGTAGAAGAGGTTTTCGGCTTTGTTGCCACTCTCTTTTCTGTTTTTACAGTGATTTTCTGCTCAGGGAATGCTGGCACAGTACCACGAACTTGTAAAAACGCCTCACTGCGTTTTGATTCGTCTTCTTCCAATATACCCAAATCAATTTCTTCAGCTTGAGGTTCACCTGTCGGTTCGCGCTCATAAGTTGAAACGTAATCAACAGGTTGATCTCTGGGAGGTTCTTGCGGTGCTATTTGCTGAGTACCAACCTTCACGACCATTTCGGGGTATTTCTGAACGCCTTTGACGTCCATTTTATAAGTTGAAATACCTCTGGTATGTACTTCTCTCACTTCTTCATGCGTTTTCTGATATAAGTCGAAAAACTTTTTAGTCGGTTTGGTTGCAATCGCCTCAACAAAAGTAGGTGAAGGCGAAATTTCATCATCATGGTCGCTGCTATCACTACCAAAGGAATCTTGGAAGGACTCACTGTCTGATGTAGGCCCAGGTGATATGAGCATATAATCGTCTCTTTCTGAGAAGGATACTTGTTTACTCATTCTGGATTGGGATATTGTTGTATCCACAATGCTACTTTTCAACGGATGCAAAGGCGGGCGTTTAGGCATGATGAATCTCATGCTAATTCCGCGTTTTCCTGGAGAAGGAGGTCGCATATCTTCCTCCTGTTTTGTTCTTTCCACCTGGCGTGATACCGGAGCTTTCTGGGGCTGACCGGTTTGAGGCGGTTTTGCCTTAATTAATCTAGTTGTAACGTGACTGATATGGCGCCTTTGTTCCACGGATTCAGCCTTATCGTGTTGAGCTTCCAGTGCTTTGTGTTGCACTTCATGCGAATCTGTATGGGGCGAGGCATCTAAGCCTGTAACGGCCGTGATGCATGACATGGTAGTTGGCGATTGGGCATGAAGATACGATAAAGGATAGGAAGAAATGAAGTGAAAATGAAAAGTGAACGAAAAAGAAAAAATAGATAAATTAGAAATAGCAGATAAGAACAAATAAATATAGCGATAGATGTGAGACTATTTCAGTTTTGAAAAAAAGAAGAGAGAAATATTAATGTCTTCTGGCAAATAATGCTACGTTTATTCGTTTATGAATTTATTAAATACAATTTATTATGACCGAAAATACAGTCAAGGTTAGATAAATGCATACTTTTTTAATATGTTTATTTAAAATTAGTCCAAACGGCATTGCACGAATATATTACAATTTACATATATCAATTACAAATTGTGGACTAATTCATTCGAGGTCAGCTTATTGCCTTCTATAGCTTTGATGCCAATATCTCGACGAAGAATAATCTTGCCGATGAGCGTGTTTCAACATTTGAGTGTTGTTGTGGATAAGCCCCCGACGAATGGCGCCACAGAGGCGCAATTTATTAGAAACCTATTCTGCACAACACTAGCTCATGGGGGTAAATTATAACAAAATGGATGGGCTGAAAGGCAACACATTTTCGATCGTGTAATGTAGTAAAAACATCACGAAATGACAATGGGCTCTTTATAATGCTGAATAACCCATTGGGCCATCCAGTTACCTTGCACATTGAGATTAGCTGAGCAAGAAGCACGACCGAGTCGATTCCATGCCCGGATTTCATAGTGTCCCACGTCACTGTGCCTCACATCAGAGATAACAATTCCTCTAGTATGAGAGTGTTCCCTTGTTCGATAGTAAAATTTGTATTTAGGGGAACTTTGGTCTGGACCAATGGGAGTTCCGTCCTTGTACCACGTGATCTGTGGCTCTGGCATCGAGGCAAGTCTGACTTGGAAATGGGCTTCTTGTCCTTCACGAACTGTGGTGTTTTTGCAGGATTCTGCAATCATTGGTGAGAACTCCGTCATTATCTGAAAATGTAAAATAATACAATAATGCGATTTAATCTTAATTTGATCCAAAATATTCAATATAGAAAGAAATTGGAGATAAATTTCCTGAGTTTGTATATATAGGTGTCATCATATTAAGCCTTATTAGAAATTCGTTATATAAATAGAATAACTCTTTCAATATTTCAGATAAGCAAAATTGCTGTTATTTTATTATATTTGCCAATTTTACGGCGAAAAGTAACGATTTATGTCAGGTTTCACAGCGTAAAAGTTGACATATATAATAACTTTATTGCAAAATTAATTCTATTTACGAATGATCAAAGCACAAGTAACTTTTAATCAGGTCATTACATTCAACCATTCTATTATTAGCAAATTGACTAAATTATAAACACTGTAGCAAAAATGCAACAAAATCACTGGTCTTTGACAGTAATTTTACTTGGCGGTATTGAAAAAGATCAAAATTTACTTTTTTAGTCGTGTTTACTCATTAGTTTATATTCCCTATTGTGTCTACACAAATGCCCTACTTGGAGAAGTTCCTAATTTCAACAAAGATAAAACAGATTGCCAATTTTCAAAAGCACGTGGGACATAATATTCTAGCTCTCCATTTAACAATGTACACTGTAACAAAAGTACAGTAAATTTACTGGCCATTTGCAGTAATTGCATATTTCCTAAGTTAAAAAGCGTCATGTTGATGAACTTTATGCACATGATATAAATCAGATAATACTTGAAGCTGAAAATCATACGTTAGGTGGCGCTATAAAACCATGAAACTTTGAAATATGACTCTGTTTTTATGCCATCGAAATTTTGCGTTTACATAGGCTATGATATTGAAAGCATGGGATCGACATTACGACTATTTTCTTAAAGATCCAGGGTTTTCACAGGCTCCTAAAAGTAATACTTTTATAGAAGATCGCATAATATATACAGTCTATATTCTTAGAAATGACAAAATCGCAAGATCGTAACCAACAGAGCATAAATATCATGCTCAAGATATTCCGTACGGTTTGTTTGTCTGACCTAGTGATGCCTAACTAGAGCGATTGTTCTGTCTGATTAGCTGGTTATTAGAGAGTTGATTGCGTCCTGTGGACTACGGTATTAGAGCCATTCAAAAGATCCGCGGACAGATTCTGCATTGCTCGGGTACACTTTATCATAATATTGCGTTTTTGTCTTGCTTGAGTCAATGATGGACTGCGTCGATAAGACGCGGCTGTGGCTCATGCTAGACAAAATATGATTTCTGTTGGAGATATAATATATAGTTTAACATATTTTCCGATTCCCAATCAGAAATTTCCTTTTGTCAAGCATGAGCCACAGATGGGCAGCGCCTGATCGACACGACCCATCAGTGACACACGCTTGACAAAAGATGTTTTAGTTTTTCTGCCTGTGTTCGGGGGGAGGTGGGGGGGGGGTAGCTATTTGGATACTGGCATCCTTAAGAATGTCTTTAAATCAGACGAACACTGTGAAAAATACGTACATTTACTATACATTTCCAGTAGTTAAATATTTCAAAAATTCAAAACTATCATGTTGATGATACGAATGCCAAGAATGGGTGTTGATGAACGCACCTCGGCGATGCGTTCCATCAAAAGTCCATAATTAGCCAAAAACTCGATTTATTCCAATATCGCCAAATAAAATTACAGTCAAGGATCGGTAATTTTACTACACTTTTGTTACAGAGAAGACACGAGAGACAAAACTTACGTTTTTCTCTGGCACAGGAACAGTGATCTCATAAACACCAGGATTTTTATCCAATTGCATTTCGATTTGATTTAAATAAGTTTTACGTTTTTCGTCAAGTTCTTCTTTGACTGAAATGAAATAAAAATTTTTCACCAAAAAGAAGAAGATTATAAGTAATCATTGATTTAAAAAATCAACAAAAAAGTCAAAATCTTTGATACAAGAGAAGCATGCACAAAGGTGAAAAGCAAAGAAAGTAGTCAAATAGTGACAAAATGAAACTTTGGCTAGAGCAACAAAAAGAAATTTGTAATATTAAAATAAATGTAGGCGAACACATTACCGTTCTTGCTCAAAAATTTCTTATTTAAATACAGTATGATCATCAAGATTCGAGAGAATAACCAAGTTAAAGTAACGCATTGTGTTTTCGATGTTTTTTTTATTATTCATTCGCTATTAGAAAGGTCGAGAGAATCGTACAAAAAAAACTTATATGGTGAAGGCTCAGCTAATACAAATGTAAGTACCAGTCACTATACTGTAAGCGGAAAACATCTCAAGCACGACAGAACCGCTATAGTACAGTCAGTGGTAACCGCCCTGGTCGACGGCGCAACACCATCGCCACTTAACAGTTTTAACTCCGTAAGTTTCAAATTAGCGATAATCAAAACAAAACAAAAGTTAGCCTAGAACATGCAAAGAATAGACTCACCATATCAAGTGTAGATACAACAAGCATATACACCATTTTGTTCTATACTTGCAATAAAGAGATGAAGCATTCCTCATGTTTGATGTCGTTCCAACACGCAATAGCAAAACGACGTGCACGAGCGAGCGTACATGCATGGTTCCACCATGTTTTAGTGTATCATGCAGATAGGTTAGATAAAGAAACGAAAATATTGCAGATGAATGAATAAGAGTTTGAATGTTAAAGAGTCGCGCGTACAGGTTCCCTAACATCCTGATTTAACAGATATTGTAATATCATCAACGTTTGATAGAGTAACGCCCTGAATTCCAAGCCTGTTTTGTATCACGTACTGTATATTTTGCATTTTGCAGCAACATCATAAGACATGCCAGATTTTACAATGTAAAACTTGGCCAAAACAATTGATTCTTGTCAACAACACATAAGTAAAATACTCCGTGTCGATATTAACGTTTTCGCTTTAATTTTCGGATAAGTCATACTAAGTCCCAATCGGTACTGGTGAAACATCACAGCGATCGTAGCCTTCTCAGTCAATGTTTCACTGATCTAGCAATGGCTTTATCGAGTAAAAAGCAATCCTTTGTGACAAGTGAGTATCCATGCAATGAGTAAAGAACTTAGCCTTAATCACTTCAAATATGACCTTCGATAACAATGAATAACGAAAAAAAGCATGTCGCAGCGATAACTCGAAGTTAACTCTAACTCTATCCCTTAAGCATATATTTAATCGCACAAAATCGTAATCAAAAATTCAGAAATAAAATATTTTCAAACTTCGGGTTGGAGAGAAGTTAATTCTTATTAAGTCTGTATGATCGATACCCAGATGTGACCAATTGTGAAGTTGGTGCGAACACAAAAACATAAATACATTTTTGATATATATAACCAGAGACATATACTCCTCAACCGTTAGATATGGACCTCTGTAGATATTGTATATACTGTGTTCAATGTTACAGCTACCCGCGAAGTGTGTTGCTGAAGAACATGCTTGGTGGTGAAACGACCAAGCATCGAATATCCGGCCGTAAATTTTACCCTTTCCATTTGTAATGACGTGACATTATGAATTGTTTGAAACACGGCACACCCTTAAGATTCTTGAAGCACTTGCTACCACTGAAACGCGGACAAGCAATAAAAGTTGCATGAAAGCTGTTTCTGAATGAGGTTATACACCTGTCGTACTCAATCCTTCCCAATGAAACAAAAGCCAAGTGTGCAAATAACAAACAAAAGCCTGCATAAAGAAAGGCATGCACGCATCTGTCCGCCTTCTATGACACCCAATTCATACCAATCGCTGTGATCAACATGCTGTAAGTGTTCTAACATTGCACTTAGAAACGCCAAAATTCAATACATTTGACAAAAATAAGGAATTGATATAATATTCCTTCGACATATTTCCACCATTTCTAGCAACAATAATACTTCAAAGTAACCTCAATAGAAAGTATATTTTGCCAAGTATAAGCCACAGATGGACCGCGCCTTAGCGGCGCGATCCATCAGTGCCTCATACTTAACAAAATATTTATCTAGCGATTGTGTACCAACGCATTCCCACCACATTATATTTCCTTTAATTCACCCAAATTTAAAACAAACTCACCAGATACAATAAGATCAGTAGAGCAGACAGCTTCACCAGATGCGTTAGATGAATGACATCTGACTTCTCCCGCGTCTTCTGTGCCGCATGCTTTGATGACAAGCCAACAATGGCCGTTTTCCTCAAGTTTCCACTGTAAAAAAGGGTTCGTCAGAATATGGAGGATAATCTAGTGATGCCAAACCTAGCTTATACTTGAACTAGAGGAAGCTAGCTAAAGCATTACCTAGTTTCACTCTCAAGACTTAGTAGTACTTAGATTTACGAGGTAATCTAGCTAATCGTCGTTTTGTTGCCTTTAAGACACGTTTAATAGATTTTTTTATTTAGCCACTTCTTAGAGTGGATCGCCCTGCCAAAGACCCTGTAACAGCGGCCACTTACAAAGGCACAGAGTTACAATTGCCGGAAAGATATTATCCTTTCCCCTTCGGCTTAGCCTACCCAAGTTATCACACCCTGGGTTGGATAAGCGAGCCGGACTCGCCGGAGATCGAGATTCTAACCTGCGATGTCAACATGTTTAACCACCAAACAAATGGTCTAATTCCAAAACATATACACAATGAATATGTGATTTACCTAATTTTCCATACTGAGTACCTACTTTTCGAACCAGATACATATTTAGTTTTTTCATGCATCTACTTAAAATTAGATAAATTTGACTATTTTACAGAATACAAAGATTACAAACCAGCTAGCTATTCGTGAAGCTAGGTATAAGTACTTTGAAAATAAATTCGGTAAAATAGGTATACTAGGTAAACTCGGTACTCGGCAAAACTTGTTATAAACGTCGTAGTGTGATAGACATGCAAAATGTTTAGAAAACAAAAAGACGACAAAAGACTCTTCGTTGAAATCGTTTACCACAATTAAGCATTTTTTTCATTTTTCAGGAATATATTAAATTTGACAACTTTGTATAATGTCTTAGCTTTTATCAGCCAAAACAGGACACTTCCGATTGCGTGACAAGCATCGAACCACCTTCCTTATGGATGGAAGAATCGTGCAGTTGAAGATAAGAAAATCAACATTCAGTTCATGACGTTCAAGTTAAACATAATAAAGAACATGATCATACCTCATAACGAGAATCTCTTGTGACGTCGCGACCTTCCAAATACCACCTGACTTCAAGATGATCACCGTGAATAACACATTCAAATTTCACAGGACTTCCTTCAATAGCATGTGCGGGTTGAAGTGGTTCTATAACCCGTGGTGGTGCAACTAAAATAAAGATATATTGATTAGAATTTTGTAATTAGTGGACTTTATTTGTATATGTACTATTTTGTAACTACTTTTATATTTATCCAAGCATCGTTCAAGCATAATCTAACGAAGCATTCAAAAACGGTACTTCATTAAATAGATAAATTGGATAACAAGACATTTTGTTAAGGTACATTTATGACTTCTACTTAATCCTGCTAGCCTATGATTATGAAAGTATGAAAGGAATACCTGAATAGAGCAAAAAGTTGGAAAGATGAAGAATGAACAGCAGATGGAGATGAAAATGAAGATGAAAGGAAATGGAATGAAAGCAGCGAGAACGCTCATAGAACAAGAGAAACGAACGTCGACGTCAATTAAGTTTGCAACAGTCATCCGGCGGAAGCAGCGTACGGCGAGATGAAGTATAACGATAAGCACGTAATCGTTCCCGTTTTTTAAAGTTCCTAATTTGCATTTCTTCTTCGTTTTTTCTACTGGATATGAACTAGTATCTTTTGAAACCAGTGCATGCGTGTAATAAACGCGTCCCGTAACTGCATACCAGAACCTAACTAATAGGTACTAATGCATACAGGATTAAATTTGTTACAGAAAAGGGTGGTATTTGAAAAACGGCTACTGTGGTCACAGCAAAATATCTCCTGTGAGCAAAATTAACATGTTTCATCCGCTAATTATAGCAGGAAAAGTCGAATTCAAATACATGATACACTGAATTTCGGCCCTATTTCTGCATCAGCAAATATCTATATAATGATATCGTGCCTCATGACTGACAACCTACAAGTAAAAATGGACTAATCACGTCATTCTCGAAAGAAGTAGAGCTGGACTAAGCAAAATGTTAGAGTGAGAATGAGAGCAGCAGAGTTGATTGGAAGCAATATATTACGTTGATGCATGCAAGATTAAATAAATGAAAAAGAAAAGAAAAAATAGACTATAGAATGAAGGATATTTGAGGTGGTAGGATCTAGGGCCCATGCAATTTAAAATAAATGAAGAAAGATATATTTAGAAAATAGCTTTCGTTAAGTATGTGTCACTGATAGATCGCGCCAATGAAGTGGAGTTCACCTGTGACTCACCATTGATGAAATAAAATTTTTCTATCAGGAAAAGCCTAATTTTCATTTTAATTAAATTAATTAAAACCAACATAATATGCCATTAGCGAACTGTAACAAAAGTACGTTAAATTTACTGGTCATTAGCAGTAACTGCATTATCCAAAGTTGAAAACCGCCATGTTGATTAGATTTATGACAACAAAATCGATTTTGAATTTTTTCAATACCGTCAAGTAAAATTACTGTCAAAAACCAGTGATTTTTTGCATTTACATGTTACAGAGCATGTAACATATTACGGGGATCATGCAATCAATTTCCGCTAATTTATATTTCAAGGTTTTGATAAACGTTGAATATAATCGTTATGCGATATGATTAAAAAAGCCCTGTTGTTCTTTACGAACTTTTTTAGAAAAGAGCGTTAATGCCATGTAGGTCAATAAGGGCTACTATTTATACAAGTTACGATTTAAAGTTTTAAAAAAGCTTCGAATATAATGTTTACGTGAAATCACGTAAAATATATACACTTTTTTAAATATTTTAATGAATTCCTAACAAAATAAATAAGTACTGCGTCGTTATAGTGAAAACATGCAAATTTACTGGTGCATAGATGATATGATCGGCTATCGTTGAGTAAATAGTGAAATGAATTGTACAACATAAAGTGACATGCAATAATACTTGATATACTAATCCTATACTTTGCTCTCCTACTCGTTGAGCACAAATATTAGTAAGTTTTATTGTCCTGTGCTTTTATGTTATCTCTTTTCAGCCATGCAATAACTGTAATCTCCCTGTCACAAATTCCGTTTTCCAGCTTTCTGGCAAGTTCAGCATGGCGTGTTTATCAGTGCATTTGAGCAAGTGTTTATTATTTAAACCTCAAAATCTACCACTTGTAATCCCAAAGTACGCTCTACGTCACAGAGAAATTTAGCTCTATACCTACTGCACACAATGACGGCTGCGTCGCTATCGGCCACTTGGGTATTGTTTTCGGTCTCCGAGATCAATTCGGAACCTTCAACTTCTAATTGTGTTTCAACCCCCTCGTACTGCGATTCGTCCCGCTCTACCACCATTACCGATACATACCCCTCTTCAGGTTTAGTTACAGTACATTCGGACTCTAACTTAGCCGAAATATCGACTGATTTGGCCCTTTCAATCGATGCCGTCGACTCGAAAGTTTGTACCGAAATATCCTGTTCCATGGTTTCTGACTCAGAAACTTGAACAATTTCAGTTTGCTCTATAGTTTCGGACTCCGTAATCACAGTTTGGGATACTTCGGTACATTCGACGAGGCTTGTATCGGTAATTTCGGTAACGGACCCTACAACCACACTACCATCTGTTACGTCGGGCGTACTTTGGGATATTTGCGGTACTATAAGCACAATTTCATCGGCTGAATGCGTGATTTCAACCGAGGTGACTTCGTGGCTAATGGCGACGCAGCCGTCGACATTAGAGTTAGTGAACTCACTGTCGAGTTGGAGTTTTGCTGAACTTGAAACTTCTCCTTTGGCGTTGCTGACGGTCACCCGATACACGCCTTCGTCTTCCGGATAAGCTTCCGTTATCTCAAGCTGACATACTCCATGGAATTGGGAGATTTTGAAGTACCGAGATGGCTGGATACGTTTATCGTTTACATACCAAGTTACTTTGGGATCTGAAAAAATATATACGAGGGTTGAATAAACGTCGGTAAATTATCTTAAAAAAAAAAACATTTTCTTGGTTATTTTTTGGATTGTCACGGCACAGTCACCATCATGGGTATATGTGTTGGAAAGTAAGTGCTAGTACGGCGAAAGAATTTATTTTCGGAAAATAACTTTAAATCAGGGGGAATCGAATCGGATAATTTGGACAGTTATGATTGGGAATTCACTGAAATCAAATTAAAAACATAAAAGAATGGACAGAAGAAGCCATCGAAACAAGATCTATAAAGTGGTACTCACCAGTTCCAGTAACTTTGCATTGGAATCTTGCACTCTGGCCCTCTCTAGTGATGAAATTCTGGATTGGTTCAACAATCTTGGGAGCCATGATGTCCGGTTGGCGGATGGCTGGTGTTTTGTCTTTGTCTGAAGCAAAAATGCGTAATATATCTAGAACATTACTTAATTTTACCAACTGACGATTCCCAATGGAACTAACTTTCGCGCCTCAGTGGCGTGGACCGTAATTGACGAAATTTTTGGTAAAATCGCGACCCATCTGTGGCGCATGCTCGATCTATACCGGCTTGATTAAAACAGGGTTTGGCATTTTTCTCCCGTGGAGGCATAAAAGCATCTTCTAAAGTAACTTTGGCTTTCATACTTTTAAGTTCATTTCACAATTTATAAGCCAAGCATGAGCCACAGACGGCACAGTGACTGAAACATGGATTCTCAATTCCTTTTCTATAGAGGCAAAAAAAACAAACGGGCAACACTTACTGTCAACTTCCAAAGTCGCTTTTGTTCTCATGCTTCCAAGTTCGTTCGTAGCTTCACAAACGTATTCCCCGGCGTCGGTTTCTTCGACTCCGATCACAACCAAGGTATGTTGGTCTTCGTCGTGGAGAATCTTGTACTTGAAGCCTAGAATGGAATTATGGGGATTTAGATCCAAGATTCGAATTAATTAGAGAGGTTCAAAGTCGTTGCTTCACACTTACACAAATTTATTCATGTAACGTTTCGTCTGATCAAAGTCAGACTTCTTCAGACAAGCATTTTAAAATCCTTTATCCTTGCATGTACTACATACAGATCCGCAAACACAAAGACACAAAGGAAGGATAAGTAGACCAATAGCATTCGGATTAATTGTAGTAAATTTCTGCTTCGAATGATTTGAGTTCGCTACCCGGCATCTATGGGATTCGACGGGACTTCATGACCAAATCGAAAAAAGTGAGATCGAAGTTTTTAGTATACATAATATACATAGTAAACATAATATACAACAAATCATTAACTTTGCTAAAAAAAATCGACAGCCGGTATTATTACTAATCAGTATTTGGGAAATCTCATCTTATTTTGCTGGATGTTTTTGTTAAATCCTTCTCCTGGCTGTGTCATTTCCCATTTGTGCACAACCAGGGGTTTTATTTTTCATACATGATACACATATGTTGCGCGCCTCTGCGGTGCGATCCATCCGTGACCCACGCTTGACAAATCATAACTGGACATAAATTTTTACTGTTTTTACATTACGATTAGCTATTGAAAATTCTGTTCCATAAGTTGATATTCAGATTTAAAATAAATATATCTGAAAAAAGTGGTGTTAGACAATGAGTATTACTATAGATAAAAATTACAATCTTACTTGGATTGATAGTTATCCCTTCTTTGTACCAAGTAATATTAGGCTCTGGTCTTCCAGTAACTCGCACAGTAAATTTAGCTGCTTCTCCAGCAATCACGATGCAGTTACGGAGTTCTTGCACAAATCGTGGTGGTTCAGGGGCTAAAATAAAATACAATTTTTTTATGTTTTTTTGTTCGTTTTATGGAATCTGGTAAGCTTTGTAGCGTAGATGAGAGCAAAGGCAACTTCATGATTATGTTAACGAGAGTATATATTTTCGTGTAAAATACGAAAGTCGGAAATGTGTGAGTAATGGCCTAGTGCTTATCACGGCGACGCCGAAGGTTGAAACTCCGGGTTCGAGTACCGGTAAGTCCAGCTCGTTCATCCCTCCCCACCACTCAACCCAAGGTGTAATAACTTGGGTAGGCAAAGCCATGCAGGAAAGATCATATTTTTCCAACAACTCTAACCCTCTCCATCTATTAGTGGCCACTAGTGCAGGGCCTTGATCAGGGTGATCCACTCCAAAAAGTGGCTATGAATAAAAAATACTGTCGTGTAAAATACAAAATCTGCAAGCAAAATCAATCAATAAAAGAGTATTATGATAAAGGCATTCCCATTGTCGGTATCCTGTGGAAGCATTCTAGCTTTTTTCAGTACTTTTGTCATAAAATCCACGCCAAGCAAACGAGAAACAATGCTGAAAGAATCTATCCAACAGCCTCATATGATAAAGATCTAGTAGAAATGTAACAACTGCACTTCAAGCGGAAACAATTCCAGGCAGAACTGAACCGCTATAGTAAAGTACCAAGTTCCGTAAAAAATAATAAAATATATCGGTCAGGGTGATATAATATCATTTTTTTTGGATGTCCGAAATGCTCATGTCATTTTCTTTGATTCAAAAGCATCAACACTGCTATTTCATAGCCCTTTTCTACACAGACACATCATGAAATATTGACCAGTTCCTAAAATTTCTTCTGATGGAAACCGTTTTCTTCGGGTGCCTGAGTATTTAGCTGATATTCTGCCAGTCTGATATGGCCAACTGAGTTTGCACATATATAAAAATCGTTTTCCGTTTGTAAAAGTACGGTATCCGGCTAAGTGTCAAATATTCTAAGACTTACTAAATAGATTACTAATAGTAAATATTATATGACGCAGAAGTCATCATTGAGCAAATATAACTATTACGCGTGTAAAATTTGATAGTAAAGAATCAAATGACGTGTAATAAAGTTCAAACGGGATTGTGGGAATATTTATTGAAGAATTAGACATACATATAAGTACGGAATTTCCTTATCTGGTGGGGAGGAATTCCGATTGAAAAAAAGGAAGTGAAATCATGATATATGCAAAATTCCACGTAGCAAAATTTCACACAAATATTGACTTTGCAGCAAAACGGGCAAAACAATGGCCATATCATCCTTCCTGAAAGAATCTGATTCGATTTTACAAAATAAAGGCAAATCCACATTCTGATAGGGAATGACGTATTTATCGGAAACTTTAAAGAAAGGGGTTCCCAGTTTTCTCGCGTTACTTCATTTTTTTATTTCTAATGAGACGATTTCGAATAATTTAAGTTTGAATTCGATTATAATTTCGCAGAATCACTTGCTATATTAATACATAAATTAATATATTTTTCCAAGGGTTTGGCAAACTTGGATCGACTCTGAAAAACCACGTAAATCTTCGATCATCCCCGTAATATTTTAACGACGAATATAGTCAAAGGGAAATTAACGGAAAAAACACCAATAAAAAAAAATTTTTACTTACGTTGTACGTATAAGAAAGTAGTTGCTGTTTGGTTTCCAGCTTGGAAAGTATATTCTCCCTCATCAGAGAATGACACTTCTTTCACGTATAATCGATGTGTTCTATCGTCTATCTCATATTGATATCTAGAAATGATGGACAAGATATAAATATACTAGTTATATATATAATAGAATATAAATATAATAGGTTTATAGATAATAATATGCATTGTCACAAATTGAGACAAATCCGACGTTCTCTGGAAGTAATTTTACTAGGGTTATATTGAAGGTAAAGTCACAAAATCGACTTTTTGTCAATTATGGGCTGTTGATGGAACGCACCGTCGAGGTGCGATCCATCAACAGTCCATAATTTACAAAAATCTCATTAACAAGGCTATGCCGTAATCTAACAATCCTAAATCCTCCTTTTATTGAAATTCACTAAAAGTGAGTGACCGGAAGTAGCCAAAAGAGACAATTCACAGCCTCTCACACAGCAATAAGTTACAACAAAAAGCAGTACTAGAAACTGTAATTTGAGCGGAAAACATCCCACACAGAACTGAACCACCAAAAAAAAGTGCAGTAAGCGGCATCTGCCCTGTGCGATGATAAAACATCTATACTATAACTAAAGCTCTATGATGCAGCATGGTGCGGTAAATAGTATCTGCCCTGGGTGATGATAAAGTCATCTAATAACTGTGAACAGCGCAACATCTCAAGCACAAGATAGTATCAAGTGTGCTATAGAAAGTTTCAACCTCCCAATACCGGCTTTATGAACAGGTAGGTCACGTACGTAAATATAACAAGGGCATTGCCCTGAAATATCAAAGTCAATGTTGGAATACAATACAATATACGCAGTACAATTCACTACACAAGCCTATATAAACAATATTGTAATGGTGAGTAAATAATTTATCCATTAACAATACTTTTGTGGATTGAACCCGGAAATGAACTTCAACCTCGGAAACAAAATGATATTGTTAAAATTTGAACTGCAATATTCAGAAATTAAAATCTTGAAAGACTGGCTTCCATTTTGCTCAAATATAACTTGGTTTAACATCATTAAAGATTTTATAAATTCGACTTCTATAATACATGATCAGAAGACTTAGACTATTGGAGTAAATTTTAGCTAAAAAAAAAATTTATTTAAAAATAAAAATGAAATATGAGGATAAATAATCTTGAAACCCGTACACAGAAATACGATATAGAACGTTGGAGGTTGTACCTAGTTTCCTAAACTCTTAACAGTACTAAACAAGTAATCGGCAAAGTCAAAACGACCCATATTCTCACATTCTTAATTCTTTACTCAGTGCATGGCTGATCTTCAAGTCATGCTTGACAAAATCGAAATGTTGCTAATCGAAAATTTAAAACTATAGACATGAACACGAGCTATACAAAGTCGGCAATTGCAACACGATTTCTAGTCTGCTACCATTGACTTATAACAGTAAATGCCTCAGCATATTAACCTCATTATATACTATAAAACTTGGCTTCTATTTTGTGTATTAAGAGTCGTAAATTTTTCATAGCAACCACACTCTTCCCGTTTCAAAACCAGCGAAGTATATTTAATATGATTTTTACGACGTGACTTAATTATTTGCTGTTAACATGTGTGAGCAATTTCAGTTCTGTCTTGGTTTTCTTCGCGTGTCCAAACTGTTCATGCCATTTTCTTCGAATGAACAAAAAATCTTTAAAACCGCTGGTATTTCATAGTAATATTAATGAGTTTGGAGCTTTTCATACATTTGGGTTGCTACCAGACACTCTATACTCTCGATATTCTAGTCACATATTTATCATGAAACATTGCCATTAGCTGCTAAATTACCTTCTGACGAAACCCGTTTTCTTCGAGTGTCTGAGTAGTGGAGAAGATGGCATTTTGCCAGTCTGCACGGAATATTTCGATCGATAATTTAAAAATAGATATTTATTAATTTTTTTTTATCTCATTTGTTTTGAATACGGAAGCAGAATTACATGATTCGATGTATCTAAAAATGGACACCCCAACATTAATATCCTATGATCCAATGATCCTACCTGATCCCACAGACCTATTTTTTGATTAAAATGCGTTGCAATTCTACAAGTAGCAAAGACAAAGAAGCTTTACTTCAAATGCAAAAGCTTTATGGGGTATGAGTCACAAATAGATCGCGCTTAAGCCCACCAAAGTTATTGCACCCTATTCAAGTCTATGTCTAATAGCACAGGTAATGCCACTGCAATACCAGTATGGGACTGTAAGTCTAATTCTACGCGACCACAAAACCATGTCCCCCGTACAGTCGAAACCCAAGTCGGTCTGACTAACAACTATTTAATGACAATAGGTTTCACGCTGTGCCATTATACTGCTTTCCATATTTACCTAATGATCAAACAAAGAGAAAACTACGTTTGCCCTGTCATGACTGTCATGTAATTACGTCTTGGCTTAAATTCCAACTAAGGCAATCACTTTGTTTGTAATAATCTCTGATCTTTTTTCATAACCAAGGCAGCTATTTGTTGTCTGTATTTCCTAGTAAAGCAAGTTTTCAAGATATTCAAAATAGAATCGCTGGGATTTTTTTTTTCGAAACAATTGTGAAATGAAAAAATTTCGAACCGATTCTGATTCGTTCTTGGTCGGGTTAACGTGGGACTAACTACTTATCCTTCTTCTATGCCTTTGCTTAAGTGGATCCGTATGCTAAAAGCAGGCATGCTATAGAAAGAGAATAAACTAATAGACTTATCAAATTTATTTCTGTAACATTTCGTCTGACCAAGGTCGACTTCCTCAGACAAGCATTTCAACAAGCATTCTCTCGGACAAGACTCTCCTTTTGCGAATCTGATTCGACTGAAATAATCTAACGAGCAAATTGGATGACTGGACACCAGACGTATACTTAAAACCTGAACTATGATCTATACAACTGTCCGATGTACAGCTAATTGTAAATTTCCTCTGGCGTGATATAAACCCGCCATTAAGTAAATACGCTAATGTATAAATAAACAATACACACTTTGTAATGCGCTAGGACCTAACATTACCCAAATAGGTACGGGCTTTTGAATAGTCCTAACGTATTTCCTGTGTGTCGTAAAAGGCGACTAAAATAAAGCAAAGAAGTGGTAGATGGTTTTACCATTGTCCAGGGCAGATACCACCCACTGCACTTTACCATAACAGTTCAGTTCCGTTTAGGATATTTTTCGTTTAGAATGCAGTTGCTGGCATCACATGTTTTAGTACCCCTCTGCTTTTGAGTGGCCTTTACTTGGTTTATCTAGCATGTACTCATATAGATTTAAATTTGTTAAATTTTAAATCTGTCACAGACGCCCCTTAGTGAGTACGTCTTTTAGAATCTATCAAGTTTCTTTTTAATTCAAAAATGATAATCGCCTGAATGGTAGCGATTACAAGAAACCTATATGTCAATATTATGCTACTTCCCACGTTTAACTAATGTGGTTACTTAGCGTTGTATGTAAACAAAAACCCCATTCACATTCCAATTTTGGTTTTAATGTTTTGTTAAGCATGAGCCATGTATGGATCGCGCCTGTTAGGCGCGGTCCATATATGACTCATGCTTGACAAAATCTAAATTTGTTCAATTTGGATAAGTGTCACGAATAGGGTATATTAAATAAACGATAAAAGAGATGACTAAAATCCTCATTCTGCAAGGAAAATTTTTTAGGTCACCATCCACATGTAGATTTTTTTGTCACAATTTTTTTTTCAAATGCTTGTCTGAAGTAGTCTGACTTTCGTCATACGAAACGTAACAGAAATTTGTATGGATTTCAAAGCAAAACGGAAGATTCAGAAACTGTCACCATAATATAGAATATATCACCATTCACAATTTCATATTTGATGTATGTATTTATAGGAGAATTGGTTTTATCAATAATAAGGGATCTAATAAAAATATAATATACTAGCAAGTTTTTACCAAAAATATGATGACGTCACAACAAATTTAAATGACCATAATTAATAAGTTCTATTGACGTCACAAAATATGCACTCCAATGAAATCGAATAGGAAATTTGTTAGGCACGTTCCTCGTTAAATTTATTACATTACCTCAACTGGAGGTGTATGTGTACCATAGTCATCGGTCGTAAAACATCAAATTATTTGAAAGTATAGTAAATATTATGATGCGCTGTGGTTACATGTTATAAAGAAAAATTCACTTTCAAAATTCAAATTGCCCCAATTCAAATACTGATTTAAAGCTCGCCCCAGGATGCCACAGAGGAAAATCATTTTAAGATAGTACAGGATTTTATTTTTCACCTGCGGAAGAGGACGGTCTAGAATACGGTTTGATCATTTTGCGAACCATGACCTCTTGTACAGATTCGAGTCGAAAATTGAGGTTTTTGCCCGATCGATTTACTGATTTTTCCTGTGATGTGACTTGAAAATCAGTATTTATTAATTTGAATATTCATTTCGTATCTCCACCCGAAAGAAATTTTATGGTCGTTTTGTTGAGCACGAGTTACTGATGGATCGCGCTGCAAAGGCGCGGCTATCAATGGCGCATGTTTATCAAAATAAAATAGATGTTTGCGTATACGTTGCGTTGTTTGTTTTATTTTGATCCTGTGTTTCGCGCTAGCGCAACACTGCGCGTGCGTTTTGTTACGTTTTCTATGACAAATGAAAAATTTGCTATGTCGGTGTATGGAAAGTGCTCGTTCCATCACCTGGGCTTTGTAGGCGTATCAGAAACGCTATACAGACAACTGGTAAGAATACTTAACGTGTATTACAGCCTTGAATTACAAATGATAAGTACACTAGCTTTTCTGTATTCCAAAACAACGATTTTATAATAAAAACCGAATAATAAATAACTAACCTTGGTTGGTTAACGTCAATTTCGATTCCTTGTCTAAACCATTGAGCTTTAACATTAGGTTTGCTGACTTTAAATTCCAATGTTGCCTCGTGTTTCTCAACAACACTGATCGTCTTCACACATTTTGTTATATCGACTTGAAGAACTGAATAAAGAAATCGTCAAATTTATGGAATAGGTAAAAGAGGGAGAGGAATTTATATTCAATTGTTTTGCATAGTTGTAAGAATATAAAAACAATGGAATTCGATTCCATATTTAACGGGTCCCGAATTGCCTTCGGAACCATTAATGGCTCGAAACAAGTAATAAAAAATATACATTCACTCATTTTGGGAAAAGGAAAGCTTCCGAAGTAGGTGGGAATATTTCAGAGTGAGAATTGCCAATTTTTTTTGAGTCAAGAAATTAATTACTAATGAAAATTATTCATTAAGAATCGTTTGTACTCGCTCTTAACAAAACAGTATCTTTCAAACATACAAAAAGTGTAATAAAATCTAGCAATATTTTGAGGCAAAAAATCTAGAAACAAACCTTCAACGTATAAAGTAGATGAAGTTAGTTCTCGTCCAGCGTACAAAGTATACACTCCTTCGTCATCCGCACTTGCGTCCTTGACTTTGAGCGTATGAATCGTGTCCTTTGACCTCGCTTCGAACTTCGAACTTGAGTCAGTCATGCGTGAACTAACGTCGATGCGTCGTCCGTCCTTCATCCAGAATGCTTTGACGTTCGGTGCGTCAATTAGAGCTTCGAAGACTACGGTTTCGTGAGCCATAACCTTGCGTTTAGGATTTAGTCCACGAACAACTTTGACAACTGAAATATAACAGAAGATTATAAATATTTTGGGGGTATTTTACATCTCAGAATAGAGAAATATATAATGAATGCCAGAGAATATCATTTCTTTGCTACATAACTGAAAACTATGAAAATGGTTATGGGTTTCAGAACAATAGACAATTTCAAGAGCTTGTCGACGAAAACAAAAACGAAGACGGATAGACCATGGTCCCTGCCTTTTGTCGATTTTTTATTTATTCATAGTTTTTTGAATCAAGTGTGAAATTTTGCATGGAAAATTTTGAAAATCATTTGTTTCGATGAAAACCTAAAATAACTATATAACAACACAATTGGGAAAATTAAATCTGTGTGTACTTTTTTTTATTGAGTGAGCCACCGATTGATCGCGACTTCAAGGGTGGGTATATCTGTGGCCCAGACCCGACAAAAAAAAATTGTGATTGAATGAAAAAAAAAATTCAACTGACGACTTTATCATCCGAAATTAGGTGAAAAATAATTGGCCTGATTTCTGAGTGCCCACTATATTATTTTTTTCGATAGCGATAAGATCGGAATTTTAAATGGAGTGGACATAATTGAAAACTAATTCGCAAATTCAATTTCGCGTTCAAATGCTTTTGAAATTTTTGATAAAGACATTTCCAAATTTTAAATTGTCTTAAACCCTATTTCATAAACTGATCTCGAGAGATTTTAGAACTCCAAATCTTCGAATTGAGAGACTAAAATCAGCTCATCGAATTTGCTCAACTGCAATTAGGCTTGAACCGTAATTGAAAAGAAATCAGCTTGACCAATAAAAAAAAAATATTCAAAAATTCATTCATTATCTAGCATGTACAATATACATATCTTGCGCGCCAACATAAAACCACTAGGCTACCACGCACAATATATCGAATTTCGAATGCGGCTAAAACTGAATTCTCTAAAAAACACTTTTTTTTCTCTTAAAAAGATGCTAACAAATCTCAATATTCGAATTTACCTTGCACGTCCAACTTAGCAGAGCATTTATCCTTGCCCGCTTCGAAAGTGTATTCACCAGAATCCCCTACCGAACAATCGTTGATCGTAAGACGATGTGTGTAGCCTTCGACGGTTTTAGAGATATGTTCGGATGCCTGTAAATAATGATAGTATATTATTTTTACATATTTAGTATAAAGGAATTTTACACTCCGCCAAACATGGGCGGTATATGAATCACATATTAAAATGTGATTCATAAACCGCCCATATTTGGCAGAGTGTGAATATTGTGGTACATTAGCGGTTTCCGAGGCAAATTTATTTTATTAATTTCGGCCCTTGGGGCAAAATTAAAGCGAATTTCATATTTTATTTATAGGCACAGAAATATGTTTTGGTAATTTGACGCCGGTTAATTTTATGGGTAGGAATTTGTGAATTTATTGTCCGCATTAGTAAAATTATTGCCATCTTACTGATTCATATTGTTTAGGACATATATAGACACAATTTAATCTTTATCTTTTTTTATTTCACACCGATGCCGAAGCAACGCTTTGGAGACGAACCAACGGAAGGCCACTCAGAATGCGAAGAACCACAATACATTTTATTACCGGCAAATTTACAGACGTAAAACATCCAAAGACAACTGAATCGCAGTAATAAAATGCAATGTGTTGTATCTTTTCCGGGCAACGGTAAAACCCCCTACCAATTCTTTAAAATTAGATTAAAAAATTATAAGAATATTAGGCGAACAAAGAAAAACGATGAAGGTTTTTGCTGTCCAATTTTAATGCGAAAAAAATGAGTATTAAAAGTAAATGGGAGGTGGTAGATGGTTTTGTCATCACCCGGGGCAGACACAGCTCACAGCACTTCACCATAGTGGTTCAGTTCTATTTGGGACGTTTTCCAATTAGAGTGCAGTTGCTGGTGCTACATCTCATAGCAGCTCAATCACCTTTAGTCGGTTCCTTTGAGGCCCTACTTCCGGCCTTGCTCAGAGTGAATTTCAATAAAAAATAATATAAGCATCATAAACCGCTCAAATCGAGCTCTATCTCAATCAGAAATGTTATTTTGACAAGCATGTGCCACAGATGGCCTTACGCGTTCCATAAGCGACCCATACTTAACAAAATATAATTGAGCAAAATAGTCTGATTGGAATATTCTGATTGGAATAAAATATAAAAAAATCTTTATGAACAAGAACACGGAGTCGAAGATATGAGGTCTTTATGGACTTATTACAATGTTACAAGTACAAGTCGCAACTTATGCTAACTTTGGCGCCTTATTTTCAGTCAAACCTGATGCCCTCAAATACACTTTTAACGCTTTGCTTTTGTTTATTTTGAGTCTGGGAATCAGTGAAAGTACGCAGACAGTAAGTCGAATATGCGGTTAGCTTATATTGTCATCAATTTATCAAGTTAAAGTTGATCCCGATCAGAAAACTTTGGCCTCATACTTGCTTGGCGAAGTATGAGTCACTGATGGATCGCGCTCGTGAAGCGCGGTCCGTCAGTGATTCATGCTTGACGAATATTAAAATTTCCGATGGGGCTGTATCTTGACAATAACCTAATCTACGTACGTTCATATAAGAATATAAATTATGCCCTTAATGTATGGACTTGGAGAGTAGTCTTAACGTATTTCCTGCGTGCCGTAAAAGAGAAAAAAGTGCTGGGTGGTTTTACCATCGCCCAGGGTAGGCTCCACTCACTGTACTCTACTATAGCGGTTTAGTTCTGTTTGAGATGCTTTCTACTCAGTTGCTGGTACTTCATTTTGCACCAGTTTTTACCGATCAAGTGGCCGTTAGATGGTTTTCTTTTGGGCGCTTCTTCCGACCTTGCAGAGAGCAAATATCAATGAAAAAATTATAATCAAATGATTCTGAATTCTCACTTGTATTTCTTTTCCATTTTTCATCCAGCAATACATGTTTGAAGTTATATCAGGATGAGATACGGTACATTCAAATGTTGCAGACTGAGTCTCTTTTATCGACTTCGGTTTCATTCTGCTGGTGATTTTTACAGTTTCAACCTGCAGTTTACCGGATGTTGATGATCGTCCGACTACAAATTTATAGACTCCTGTGTCACTTTCTGCAGTGTTTGTAATTGTAAGTTGATGGACTTTGCGTTCACTTTGGATCTGAATAATAATAAATTGTTTAAATATTGAATATTGCTTCACAATTCCCATATTCTACTTCATGTATATACTGGTTAATATAGGACTGGGCAATTTGATTCGGTGATTCGAATCGATTCGAAGCACAATATATTTGAATCAATGGTGAATCGTTCACAGGAACAAATAGTTAGTAAATGGAATAGTATTTTCATTTTTAATGCAATAGATTTTGCTCAAATTTGACCAAAATCGATTATATTTTGTCGTTCAAATATAAAAATTGTTGCTCTTAGACCTGGAGTGTGAATTGAATATACACTATAAACCAATTTTTTTATTTTACTTTCACAATGAAGACAAGCTGTAGGAGTAAAAATGATATATTCATTATTTACATAGAATTCGTGATTCGATCCGAATCGAAAAAGTTATTCGAATCAAAATCGAATTCGGTTTTGCCCAGCCCTAGCTTAATATGAATTTTAAATCTGTGCCCACTGGCTAAATTAATTCGAGCGGAAAATATACATTGTACTCAACAGATACCTTGCTTATCCTGCATGGTCGGAATTTCAATAAAAAAAAGAATCTTATATGAACGCGATCGTGGCAAATTTAGATTTATCATTTACAATTCGTTCTGTGATTTATTGCGTAAAAATAAGACTTACCAAGTGCTTGTCAGAAGATTGTAATTTTACTCCATTTTTTTCCCAATGTCCGGTGACATTATCATTGTCAATTTCAACAACGAATTCTGCTGTTCTCTTCTCCATGATATGCTGATCTTGAAGCTCACGGATGAATTCAATTTCTAGAAATTTGATAAAATTAATATTAGATGTTGGTAGTGATACTGAAAATAGATTTTTTCTCTTTGATTTTTCCTCTTTAAACATATCGGTGGGAGAGACCGATTTACATCATACAACTGTTGAAATTTTTATTTGCTAGATACACGACATAGGTAAGTAACTTAACCTCAATATCTGTTCATTTTTATAGAAATAAAAAAGTAAAACAAGCACTTGCACTTACGTTCAACGTAAATTCGCCCAGAGGATTTAGCAGATCCAGCAACAAAGCTGTACGCAGCCACGTCAGTATGGCTGACGTTCTTAACGGTCAAAGTAAATCTATTCCCTTCTGATTTCATAACGTATTTTGGGTCGTCTTTGCGTATTTCTACGCCGTTACGTTCCCATTTGACGTTGCGTACGTTGTCCTGTGAAACTTCAACGGCAAAGACAGCGTCAGATGCGTCGGCAACGTGGATGTTACGCAAAGCTTTCATCAGCTTGATGCCTGTAAACAATAAAACTTATATTTAGAAATTTAATAAGAAATGATTCGTTTGCTGTTCGTAATATAATAAAACGGTAGTTGAAACTCATTTTTCATTTCCTAATTAGAAATTTGATTTTGCCAAGCATGAGCCACAGATTGGCCGCGTCTGGTCGACGCGTCCATCAGTGACTCATACTTAGACAATGTGTTCGTACGATGGACAATCGTACGTGTGTGGGCGCGATGGCCTTGGTGGTTAAACATGTTGGCATCGCAGGTTGAAGAACTTGGGTTCGAGTCCTGGCGAGTAACAGCTCGCTTAGTCCATGCCCACCAGTCACACCAGGGTGTAATAACTTGGGTAGGCTAAACCGAACAGGAAAAGATCATATCTTTCCAGGAATAGTAACCCTGCCCGTCTATAAGTGACCGCTGTTACAGGGCCTTGAACAGGGTGATCCACTCCAAAAAGTGACTATAGAAAAAAATATTCTGAAATATTCTATCCGGTTAAGACCATCCTGATATCTAATGTTCCGGTCAAAACGTTTCTGCTCAAAACAGGTTTTGTTAAGTATGGGCAATTAAAAAATTTCAGATTGTGTTCAAATCAACCTATGTATCACGATCATACCTTCAATCTCCAGATGTGCGCTGGTCTTTTTGCTTCCATATTCAAAAGTGTAAGTGCCAGCATGATCTTGGTCTATATCGATCATATGCAGAATATGTTTCTTCCCATCCACTGTGTATGTATCCTTGCACCCTGGGGCGCCAAACTTGATTGGAACACCATTTCGTTTCCAGATTCCGCGCACTCCAGTACCAGCGACTTCGCACTCCATCGTGGCATCGCCAGTTTCTAAGGCTTTTGTGTCGTGAAGGGGTTTTGTGATGGCAGCACCTAAGAAATAAATTTATTATTGGTTGATGTATCACTGTAACAAAAATGCAGTAAAATCGCTACTCTTTCAGAGTAATTTTGCTTTACTATTTGGAACAAAATCGACTCTTAGGTCAATTATGGGCTATTATACGGATGGACCAAGGTGCGGTCCATCAACAGCCCATACGTAGGCTGAAACTTTATCATTAAAGACTACGTAAATGGACTTAAAGGAAACAAAGAAGTGGTCCAGGGCAGATACCATTAATTGCACTTTACCATAGCAGTTCAGTTCCGTTTGGAATATTTTCCGCTTAGAGTGCAGTTGCTGGTACTACGTCTTGTAGTAGCTCTTTGCTATTAAGTGACCTTAGTTGGTTCCTTTCAAACACTGCTTCCGGCCTTGCTTAGAGTGAATTTCAATAAGAAAATGTGTATCTTACCTTGTACAGTTATATGAGCAGATGACATTTGTTTTCCAGCTCGAAATTCATAAGTTCCCTGATCATCGACAGCAAGATTACGGATTTCTAGGAATCGAACTCGTCCGTCAGATCCAAAGATATGTTTGTCACTTCCCTGAAAAAATAAAAATACTTAGTTGCTACAAAAGGATGCATGCATTAAACTTTCTATTGGTGGTAAGCCTGAAGAAATGACACAAAAGAATTATTCAACAGTCACAACAATAGCAGAGACATATTACCAGATGTAGTACTAACAACTGCGTTGTAAGCGGTAAACAACCCAAGGAGTGAACCGCTATAGTGTGTAGTGAGTGGTATCTGTTCTGGGCGATAGTGAAACCAACAATCACATCTTTGTTCTCTTATTGCTTACCACTCATTTCTAATCGCCCCCTTACGACAGTCAGGAAATACGTTAGGTCAATTTTTTTCTGTGTCGAAAGAGGTCAATTATAGGATGGCTTCCTTACCGCCGAGGGCATATACCACTCAGTTCAGATTCAGGATGTGCATAGAATTATATTTTTCAAGTAGGGCCTCAAATAGACCGCGCCTCGGCGGCGCGATCCATCAGTGGCCCTTACTTCCCAAAACAGACTTTAGATAGAAAATTATTATTTTTACCTGTAATTGAATTCCATCTTTCCACCAAGTTCCTTCAACTTCAGAATGGGAAAGTTCCAATTCAAGTTTCACAGTTTTTGTTTCCGCGTCTGTGATATCGTGGAGAGGTCGTACAACTTTGATCGGTATGACCTCTAACTTAGCTTCAGTTCCGGTTCCACTTCCTGTGACGTAAGCATAAGTACCTGCGTCATCGTTTGTGACGTTTGTCAAAGTGAGCATTTGTGACGTAGCTTTTGTCTCGATTACGTGGTATTCGCTGTTTGTAATAAGTTTTTCGTTGTGGAGCCAGATTCCATCAAAATATCCAGGGACATCGATAGAACATTGTAGTTGAACGGATTGTGATTCAACGACAGATTGGTTTTGCAGGAATCCGGTGACAACAATTTCTGAAAAATAGTACGATATGGGATGTTACGAATTAAGGATAATTGAAAAAAGTATATCAAAAGGGATGAAAACCCGCTTTAAGAACAATAATCAACTAAGAATATTTCAACTTCACCTTTATAGCGTGTGCAAATTTTTGTGGGAAGTTGGTCAAGATCAGCCAAATTTAAATGCATCTATAACATAGTAAGTTAAAAATTACATTTTTTACGCGCGACCTCGGCGAGATAAATGGTTTAAGCTTTAACTGTATCTTGGATCGTACTCAAGCGAAGTGAGTGAATCTCGAATCAAATTTCTAACCGTAATCATATTTCTGTTGAAACATTTTGCAACGTCGGCGTCATTTTTAGCCATTGTCATGATTGGCATGTTCCTCCCCAAATAAGATACCTTATTCGGCGTAGAAAAGTCAAATAAACAAATATTTTTACTTTTGGAGGATATTGAATCTAAACTTACCTTGTACTACTAGTTGCGCAGAAGATTCACTTGATCCAGCTTTGAACGAATATTGTCCTGCATCCTCTGCATTACATGTTGTAATTGTCAAGGTGTGAGTTTTATGATCCGATGATATGCTGATTCTGAAAATAGATAAAAATTTATCGATTGATGTAACCTTTTTCAAATCAAAATTCACCCTAAGTGAGGTTGAAAGCAGCAGGAATGTGTAAGAACTAACTATAGCAACAACGGTTGAGACATCGTTCCTTCTAAAAGGCTGTTGGTTAGATTGTTGCCGAATATGATGATACGCAACTTCATAGGTGGCAGGAAAATGCATTACATTTAGTGCAAAGTAGGAAAATCCCCCACAAATTTATAATATTAATAATCAAAATTACCTCTCAGATGGAGTAATGGGAACTCCATTTTTAAACCAGTAAGTCTTTGCTCCATATAAAGAAACTTTCGCTTCAAATTTCACAGTGTTTCCGGCAAATGCGGTCTGGTCCGATAAAGTTTGTGTAATATTGCATGGTAAGGCTGGAAAAATCAAGAAAAATAATTTAAAACATACATTTGAAGCAATCAACGAAAAACAAAAATATACTGAGGGCTATAGTCTTCTTTTATCAAGACGATATTGGACGTTTATTAAAATGCTTTTTGGTAGCTTATTATAAGACTACCAATTCGAATACTCGACTGAATTCTTTAATCGTAAAATATTATAATATGGACAAGAACACATAGACATAAACTAATAAAACAGACACTTTTACCTATGTCGCACATAAGTCACTCATGTGCTTCTTTGCGGCGCGATCCACAGATAGTGGTGTATATTTAACAAAAAAAATTAATCAAAATGGATAGTCATTGTAATCCAATGGATAATGATATTCGATAAGATACTGGAAGTCTTTTAATTAGGACAAATAAAAAGGAGCACTGAAAACACTGTTTCAACTTCTGTCAAGCATTAATGACTATTGGCCTATTCTATAGGGCGAAACCGAATCATTTGGAATTCGAATCTGATTCGGATGTTTTCTTTCGAATCGGATCGAATTGCTGACTCCATAAAATAACAATTAATATCCTTCTTTACTTTAAATATCATTGTCTCCAATATGAAAAGCAAGCAAATTTTATTTACGAATTACTAATATTAAATTTAACAGAGTTAGATTCAGATAGACTTTTTTCAATTCCAAGAACGAAAATTTTCATTTTAACGACAAAACATAATCAATTGCGGTCAAATTTGGCCACTAAATATGAAAAATTCCACTTCATTTACCAAGTTTCCGTTCCTATGACCAATTCAAGATTGATTCGAATAATCTGTACTTCGAATCACCGAATGGAATTGCCCAGCCCTTCTTGACAAAACATGCTTAACCAATATGGATAGTAAAACTTACCAGTAACAGTGAGATTAGCAGATGAAGAGTCACCATTATATACATATTCATAAACACCTTCATCTTCTAAAACTAAATCATTTACATTGAGACGACGTCGACGTCCCACTTCACTAATTTCGTATTTTTCGCTTGACTGAAAAAATAAAATATTATATCACTGTAAGTCCCGGCGAAATGATTACTTACGACTGGTTCTATGTTGACTGTCAAATGCATTGGGTCGTTTTCATCAAATATTATAGTTTCGTTATAAAAAATACGGATTAACCATCATGTGGAGAACCACTATCTCTATAGTCACCAGTTTCAAGCCTGGAATACGACAATTAAGCCACATAAAAAAAATATATTTTGAAGTGAATAATCGCGAACCGAGACATTATTTATTATAATTTGATATCTCGTGGAATTGAGGCGCGATTCTGGACTATGTCACACAATGAATGAAATTGAATACAATTAATATACAAACTTGTAAAGGAATTCCGTCCTTCAGCCATGTCCCTGATACATTTTCATGAGAGACCGCGGCTTCATAATAAGCTTGAAGTCCTTCGCGTGAAGTCTGGTCTCGTAGTTTGGTTGTAATTTTGCGTGGAACGGCTGATGAAATAGAATTTTTCGTTCAAATTGAATTGAAATTTGTTTATGAACGAAGTACATGATCCACTAATGAGCAATACATCAACCAGTGTTTCAACACCAACAAGACATAAAAATACTAATTTGCCCCAATTTTTTCTTGAAATAATCTCAGAGCAAGGCCGGAAACAGTGCCTAAAAGAACCCAACTAATGGTCACTCGATAGCGAAGATCTACTACAAGATGTAGTACCAGCAACTGCAATATAAAAGGAAAACCTCCCAAAACAGGATTGAAGCGTCATGGTAATGTGCAGAGAATTGTATCTGTCCTGGGCGATGGTAAAAATCCTTTACCTATCATTTCTGATTAACATTTTGACACGGTTGCGAGTGAAAGTTCACCCTCAATATGTTTTACATGACTAAAAATAAAAACAAGCACAGTTCCGATTTGTTCATATCTCAGTAGAAACATTTTGTTAAGCATGAGCCACTGATGGATCGCACCGTCTAGGCGCGGTTTTTCAATCGCTCATGCTGATCACAACAAAAATCCTGATTTATAAAACATTAAACTTTGCCTCAAATCCATCATTTCATGAAACTTGAAAATCTACATTAACATTCCTTTTTTATTTTATTTTTTAATTTTCCTATATTGTTTACTAAAAACACTTCTACACTGCAACAAAACTGCAGTAAAATTATTGCTCTTTACACAGTTATTTTACCTGGTGATTTTGAATAAATCTTCAAAATCGACTTTTATTACCAATTATGGGCTGTTGATGGCGCGCACTACCAAGGAGCGACCATCAACAGCCCATACTTGGCATTCATTTTATCAACAAGACATTTCTGAATTATGGAAATTTGCAATTACTGGAAATGAACGGTGAATTAACCGCATATTTGACACAGTGATAAAGTACCTTCTACGACTAAATCAGCAGCTGTTTGTTTGTCATCCTGTCCGACAACTACGCAATAATAGGTTCCAGCATCCTCCATTATGATGTCAGAAATCCTCAAATAATGATGATTTCCCTCCGTATTCATGCGATATTTGTCCCCTTGTTTTAGTACGGTCTCGTAGCCTTCTGTGGCTCCATGGCGCCCAGCAGTGGTCCGCCATTCTACTTTCATGTAAGATTCCGATAATGCGCATTCGAATATGCAGGATCGATCGTTTTCCTTGGCTGATACGTCTTGCAAAGGCGAAGTGAAGCGAAGTACATTGGGTTCTGTGAAAGAGAAAATAAATACCTCAGGAAGCGGCGGGATATGCGATTACTTAAATCCCGAGGTTAAATAATTTTTATGCGAAATCAGAAAAATGGTTTACACGACATCGACTTTCGATGAAGTTATCTTTACGATGCTATTCGATTGCACAACTTTGCCGTTCAAAGCGTGTACGGCGACACTGATACAGAGATTCACACTTGACAAAGCAAGTCCTGGAAATACTTTTCAAAAGCAAAAGAATGAAAAATTAATTTGAATTTCTATTGATGTAAATTGGAAATTTAATGAATGGCTATATAAAACAAGATCGTTATTACAAAATTAATTTGAAAGAGAAAAATGCAAATTAAACAGAATATCTTAATCCTAAATTTTATTTTGTTAAGCATGAGCCACAGACAGGCCGTGCCGCCTGTATCAATGACTGATACTTAACAAAACATCTCGGGCGAAAAATATATTTTACTGGAGTAAGCCATTTGTATTTCTTTTTTATACATTTAATATTTGCATGAAATAGAGTGCAATGAGAAGATCCGAAATCGCCAAATAATTTTATTCGGATGTACAAAAAAGCTTCAAAATCATCAACACTGCTATTCTATTTCATAGCAGTATTGATGACTTTGTAACATTTTCTCCAGTTTGGAGGCTACTAGACACTCTAAAAAGAGACAACGCAAACTTCTTGCAAGAGATATATGATCATAAAAATGAGATAATAAATTACTGCTTATATTCTACTGATGGGACCAATTTTCTTCGGGTGTACAGTAGCAGTGTAGCTATCATTCTGTCGGTCTGCCGCATATTTAATACACATATAATTACTAATATCGATGTGTTATGAAACGGTTGGCGGCTAGGTAAAAAATTGCCAGGATTGGCAATTTACTTATATTACGTCAGAGTTTCGCATGGCTGGGCACGGATTATCCCGACAACCTACCTTGCACAAGCAAAAATCCTTGACTTCCAGCTTCGCCAGCAGCATTGCTTACGATTGCCGAGATACCACCAGCATCTGATTTCCTTGTGTTTCTGATCACAAGTTCTGACACATTTTCCTTGAAAAAATATATAAGAAATTTAGATAAGAATGTTTCAAAATAGCCTGGACCTCATCAATATGGAGAAAAATCGGTCATTGTTAAACTTTTGGAATACAACAGAGAGGGGAGAAGCACTTTCGATAAGTATACCTATATCGATTGTTGAAATCGAGACATTCCCCGAGAGCAATCATGAAATAAAATCAAAACAATCAAATAGGTGGAGACCGTTTGCCTCCGTCCAGAGCAAATACCCTTCACTACATCCCACCATGATAGATCAGTTTCCTAAATTTGTTTTGCTTCAAATAAAGCACCAAGCCGCGTCCAAACTGCCGGTAACTGCATTTTGAACAAAAACCTTCCATACAGAAGTAAACCAGCATGGTAAAGTGCAGTGAATGGTATCTACTCTGGATGATGATAAACACGTCTACCACTTCCTAGTTCCCTTCAATTTGCCTCCTACGAATAATATCTTCAATTTAGTCCCTCACGAAATCAGTAAGTTTGATTCGTGATGTTAATATAAAATGTTTAAAGATTGCAAAACCTTGATTGCAAATGCATCATATATAAATATACAGTACACCCCTAAGAATATGAGAGTTTCTAACCTCAATCAGAGTCCACGAAATGCGATCCGATGCTTCCAATGGTTTCCCGTTGAAGAACCACGTGACTTCCGGTCGTGGCTTCCCGTGGAATCTGACTTTGAATCTGGCCTCCTTGCCTTTGGCGGCTGTGACATTTTGCACCCGCTCAAGAATGATGGGGGCTTCGGAATCATCAGCTAATGCAACCTGAAGGCAGGACAAAAGTCTCACAAAGTATTTCTCCTCGGTTGTTTTCGAACTTCGCACGATTCGAATTTGGATCGGAGTTCGGTGTTCTTCTCGTTGTTTTCATTCCAATATTGGAATTATGTTTCCCACCCTCGAACACCGTAACAGTTTCGCAAAAACCTTGCCCTCCAAATTCCAAATTCGAATCGCGCGAATTCGAATATATTATAAGCGTTTTCGTACGTATCCTGAACGCATGTAAATTCCTAAAAGCTGCTTTATCGAACTACGAGACCTAAATTGACCCGGTTTGGAAAGAGGGGACACTAATTGAATAAAAAACGGCGAAATTTTTACTTTTGCACATGATTGACCCAGTGTGCGGCAACATATTTATTCCTACATAATGATATATCATTATTTGATTAATTAAAAACGAATCGATTTTGATGAGAAATCTCTTCGGGCAATGAGATTCCTAGTTCTTATTCGAAGATTGAGTTGAGGACGACGCTATCTGCTATTTAGGGTCTACCTCGTACTAAGAAAATCTAGTTAATAGTAACACACCAAAAACTAATAAAAATAGTCTACGACAAAACAACAGTAACTTATCAGGTTAACTTATGCAATTTTATTGGGCATAAACTGCCAAAAACTAGATTAATATTATATAGAATGCAATCAAACACACCGGAAAATGAAATAATAACAAGCAAGAGAGAATGAAAAGAAATATGTCCGTGCACAAATGCAGAAAAACTGAAAGAAAAGAATGTTAATTCCCTTTTAAAATCTACTCAGACAGTTAAAGCAAAGCTTGATTAATTATATACCAAAATGCACATAAATAGACTAAGAGTCTCCATTTCAAACGCTGGGCAGTAGTAACGAACGACCAGCATCTTTACATGATTATTTGGGCGAGTAGGTTCGTTGATCAAACCCAACTTATGTAATATTTTGCAAGACTCGCGCAATTATAGTTATTTTGGCAATCGTTTATTAATATGTATAATTTGTTACAAGTAATATATTTTTCTCTCCAAAAAAATAATTATATAATATAGGCCAAATCTGGCAACGCGATATGTTGTCAAAATAGTCTAAGTGAAATATAGGCACACCTTAACATTTTGATTTGAACTTACAAAAAAATCCAATATAATAATCTCCCCGAGAAAATTAAAACAACCTCGTTTAAATTTGTAATTGTAATAAACAATTTCTAAAAAATCTCATGCACAAATTATAAAAAAGAGAAAAGGTAGGTTCCGAGGTATTGACAAAAAAAAAGGTATTTCGTTTCGTTTTTACGAAAAATCTCTTGTTCTATTGCATGTTCTAATAAAATATAGTGTTTAAAAAAACATGCAAATTTGAAAAATAAATCTCTATGTTTCAACGCGACAGTCGTGTAGTATAAGACGAATAATCGACAAAGTTCTCTTAAACAAGATAAATAATAAAGTCCGAGCTACTTTCCCTCATAGTCAAGTTTATTTATAAATAGAATATTGTTACAACTTTTCAGATAAAAGGAGTTGCAGATATTTTACAATTTGTGGAAATTTGCAGTCAATTTTGTTTTTCGATTTTTTTCAAATCGGTCCAACGTAAAATTTGGCATATATCATGATTGCACTGCAAAATGAATCAATTTATTAATCCATTTTGCAGTGAAATCATGATAAATGCCCAATTTCAAAATGTAAAAATTGAGAAATATCATGATGTCACTGCAAATTGAATCAATTTAAAAATAATCGAATAACGAAATGATTTCTAATGATAATTTTGAAATAGCCTACTATACGGGTTAATAGGTAGAGTAAAGCTGAGCAGAAGTTTTTACAGTTCTCGTTCATATATTGGGTACGAGTAGTCGTATGTAGTGTTGCCACATTTCAGATTCATAATTCGAATCGACTCGTCTGGTTCGGGTGAATTCGACAAAAAATTGCAATCAGAAATTCTATTTGACAAGCATGATTCACAATTTCATCTATATTTCAAAATTTTTCAGCAATTTCGTAAAAAGTTAGCATTCGAGAGATCTTCCAATAATAAAAAAGAAGATGTAATTCGAAAATTATTGTATCTAAATGTGGCAACCCTATTAATATGTCTTTGTCTCCGAAGAAAGTTTCAAAGAAGAAGGTATATGAGTTCAGCCAAGCAGCGTTAATGTGAAAGGCAGAGCAAGGTTTTATGCGATAATGCACAGTGTGTATATGTGTGTGTGATCCAGTCCGCGTTTTAAAGCGTGCTTGGGTGTGATCAATGGTTAACCTTATCGGTTTGAAATCCCGGGATTGTCTCTTTAGGGCGTTCCAACCAAGGGATTGAAGCCTTTTCTTCCTTTTCCTCGTCCCAATGCGTCAAACTGCTGCGTGTCGTACGAATATGTTGGACATATTCGCGGTCTCGAAACTGGCTTGGCTGTATATGCAAAAAGGTTGCAAATCGTTCAAAAAGACAGAAAAAGAGAACATGCAGACATTCAGACGTCGATCAGAAAGTTAAACCAATCATGCGTCGTATAAGGTAACAGAAAAGATATAGAGGAATTTTAAAAAGAGAAAAAGTATTTGAAAGAGCGAAAATTCTCATGAAAAGAAAATAGAGGATTGAGGTTGAAGAATGCCAGATTGTAGGAACACCCTATCCATATACATTTTTCGAAAAATCTACCACGCTACACTACACGTTTCACTACAAGATAAATAGCATTTTGCCCAAACATGTTTCGTCAAGCATGAGTCACAGATGTATCACACCGTTGAGGCGCGCGGCCCTTTTGTTGCTTATGCTTGGCAAAAAATTCTTCCCCAAGCTTCTTAATCTTAGCACTTATAGATCTAAATAATTCTATGTAATATTTTCCGATCACTCGCTGTTAACCCCGTTGCAGTTCACACATGCAAAAATCAAAGTTCTAGACAATGTGCCGTTTTATCTTATAATATAGATGGTGCGTAAACAAGGTCCAAAGAAGTCTAAAATCTACAAAGCGCCAAATCTCAAAAGGTTTAGAACCATTATTCAATTGCTAGTATTCAATCAGCAAGGCACGCGCAGATTTGAAATATACTACATACTATACTATACCGAAACATAATTTTTTTCAAGCATGCGCCTCAGTGACACAAAAGATGCTCAGGTTATTTTTCCGATTGGATAGAGATGACTAAGATGCGTTCGGAGTCGTTGTTTGATATTATAAGTTGAGAGAAAGGTTTAGTTTAAACTATATTCCAATGCAATCTAATAATCGGCCTACTGTTTTCTCAATCGGAAAATTATTATTTTGTCAAACATGAATCACAAATGGACCGCGCCTCAACGGCGCGATTCATCAGTGATTCAAGCTTATCTGAATTTGTTTCTTCAACATTTTTCTGACTAGTGTAGTGTATGCTTAATTACTCAAAACTATATCAACAAATTTCATTCACACCGTTCTTTCAATGATCAAAATTCTACCTGGCTAATATAGATTTACCAGTTACTTACCAGTTTCTTTCCAACTTTGTAAGTCTGCTTGATGTGTTCTTCTTCAGAAAGTTGTTTAAACTTTGATTCGAGCTCTGCTTCGGTTTCTTTCTTCATTGGCTTCTTCTGTCCAGTCAAACTTGGTTTTTCGACTTGTTTCAAAGACGAAACCATTTTTCTTGCGCTTTCCTCTGTTGTAAAATATTTAATAGAAATGAGTCTTATAATTTGCACTGTTATGCTATATGCTATATATGTCTTGTAAGGAAGGAGGGATAATGACTAGCTAATATAGAGCAGCATTTTGCTACTGAATCCATTCTGATAATCCATTTTTGATTTTTAATATTCCAGGTATCTGCGGAGTGTTAACTGATATGCAAGGTCAGATTCCACCAAACCAATTACGTCATCGCGCAATCAGTAGGATCGGAGATGCGTGTTACGATAAGCCATGTCATTCGAAAATTATTATTATAGGCCATACGACATCAATTTTATTTATTAACACAAATCTCGGACGCGTGGTCCATATTTTTTGATTGTTACTGGAAAAAAAAATAATTAGGAATATTCAACATCATTTATAATTTCGAATAATTTAGTTTATTAAAGTTATGTAATAGTAATAGTAAAAAGTTAATACGTAAGAGTGAAAATATGTTACGAATTCAAAAATTCAGCCCAGAGTGATATATAAATACCGAGCATATTTCAACGTTCAGCTCAATTCATGTCAAATTTTACGATGTAAAATTTGGCGAAAAGAGCCTAATGATAACAGATTAAACAACAAAAAACTGGAAGATGGGAACAAACTAAATAGAAGTTGAAATAGTTTCCACAAATAAATACAATTTTATCGACCTCTCATTTGATCTTCAATAGCTCTAGATGTTCTGTATCTTTTCACAGTCAAGTCAGTTTCCCCATCAGTAGTTGGTACTTTGTCTGCGCGATGTAGTACAGACCTTAAGTCATCAGCCTGGTAGACTTCCAATGCAGCACTGCTTTCTACTGTGCCTTGTGAGTTGGTCGCAACCATACGGACTAGGCCGGTATCGTAGCCACGAACAGCCGCAATTTCGAAATAGTGAATGCCGTCGTACCAGAGTCGGAATCTGAAACGAAATGTGGAAAGAATTCATGTAAAAGAAGATGAAAACAAATATTTTCGTGAAGTTATTCGGTTCAATTGAAATCCTGTTTTGTAAAGAATGAGCCACAGATGGACCGCGTCTCATCGACGCGATCCATCAGTGACTCAAACTTAACAAACGACATTCTAGCAATATTTTTCGATTAGGCTATTAATTATTTTTTTTGGCGCAGTTGTACTTGCCACATTTTATTTAAACCAATTTAAATCCTTTGTCGACGATCGATTGGCTGGTGATAACTTCTATCTAAGTGCAAGCTATATAATATAATGAGTAAAGGTTCCATTTGGTAACGCCATATAAGTTTTAGCATAAGAAATAGTATTCACTAGCTTTGCAAAAAAATTGTCAAACATGCCACTGGAATTAGTGGATTTGACTTATTAATCAGCATTGAGTCATAATAAATTATATATGAAGCACATTCAAAACAGTTATTTATAAATGTAAAATTCAAGATAACAAATGCCAAATATAAAAAATTGGTTACTTGACAGTTTGATACACATACCGTTTACTCTTTCTGATAGACTGTTCATTCAAAAACCATTCGACTTTAGGTAGAGGATATCCAGTGAATGCGACATCTGAATCTTGCAGGTTCTCCTTCCTTCACACGAGCAGGGTCAATGTCCAATACTACATGTGGTGCGTGTGGCGGCTGATCATCGTCGGGGTCTTTTCTGGCGTAAAGTTCACCGACCTAGGGGAGTGGTCATCAAGTTAGTTCTCTTGTCTGTCTTATTTTCCCCACTAGCGCAGCACTGCTGATGAGGGCTTCTCGCACAGGAAGATTTACTTCAACTCGGTTATGAAAAAAAATTTTCCTACGTACTGGTGTACTAAATTCCTGATATACTAGGAATGTCTTTGTCCACATAATAGCTAACTAAGATTATGATTGGAAAATGCGTAAAATTGAACAGACTTTCAAAACAAATTTTCACAAAATATCATAGAAAAAAACAACCACTAACCCCTTTGAATTCCTTTTCCCGTCTTTCAATATTTTCCAAATGTTTTGTCTCAGGAAGTTGAGTTTTCTCTACAAGTCCTTTGGTGTCTTTCACAATCAAAGTACATGAAGTTTGTATCTGTCCATGGGCATTAGTGGCACGGCAGCTTATCACGCCTGTAAATATATAAATATTTTGAGAAATCAAATGATATATTTTACGTCAGCACACAGAAGAAATTTGTGAGCAAAAGTTTTAAAGGACTATCCAAATTATTAGATTCGACTCGTGCTTCTCGAAATCAAGAAATTTTGGATTCGATTGAATGAAAAGAATCAAAAAAATATATATTCTAAGTTATGAATAATAAGTCTTTGTTTGTGTGTTATAGTAAATTTTATTCAATTTTTTCATTCGATGGTGAATTTAGAAGATATTTGATATAGCAAAACTTATGATTGATGAATCAAGTTCAAGTTGTTTAAAAACACTAAAAAAGAATCTTACCCGAATCTCTGGGATACACAGCACTTATATCCAATGAACAATATCCAAACTCATGTGTTGTCATAATCCGGTTTGCAAACTCAATAGGTTTTCCATCAAGAAGCCATTCGACCTGAAGGTAAACATTAAACGATATTGAACTACGGTATAACAAAATGTTACAATTTTCCACGGCTAGCTAATCACCCCTCCCGCCATTTATAGATCCGTTACTGCTAATATGCATAATACTATCACTTTATATTTCATGAGAATGCTCTACGGTCGTTGACTATAATATCGTTTTCATTTTTCATTTCTATCGCTTTGTTGGGATATAGCAAGTAAATAATTATTTAATTTTCTCGAATATCTTTTTCTAATATTGTTTATGCTAAATCGGCTACCAAATGTTTGTTTTATAATGAGAAGTAGAATTATATTATATCAAATACGCAAGTAAGAATCTTGATATAAATGCTGACGAACCTTCATGGTAGGATCACCAATAGGAACAACATGACATTCAAAATGAACAGATCCAAGTAATTTTTGTTTGACTGAAGACAACTTCTTCTTGAAGCGAGGCTTCTGCATACGTTTCTCGTCATACAAGTCGTGCTCGTCAAAGTTGTCGATCTAAAGCAGGAATAGAATAAGTGAAACGCTCAGGAAGGCTTTACCATTACCCCAGCGCAAATAACACTCCCTGTACTTCATTACAGCGGTTCAGTTATGTGAGGTCGTCTCTGTTTGAGGTCGTTAGTCAGTCCATATAAAGCTATACTTCCAGCCTAGCTTGGAGTGAATTTAACGCGAAAATGCGCAAACTAAAATATCAGTACAAAATTTAGGATAGAAATTAGCAACTTAAACAAAAGTTTAACAGAAGTCATTGTGAACTGTTACAAATAGAAATCCATTTAAAAATAATTTATTCGGAGGTGTTGCTTCGAATTCATAGGCCATGGTCAGTGATAGAGATCACTGTGGTTGATAGATTAAAGTCGTCAGTTTTTTATATGATGGTTCAAATCGAAATTTGGTCATGTCCATTAAAACAATATTTTCTATGCAAATATCTACACTAACGATTATCAAGGGACACATATATCCAATCTCGTATTACTTAGTAGAAGTCGTTTAATATATGAATAAAAAAACATCGAAAATACCTTTCTGGTTTCAACACGATCAGGAGATGGTTCAGGAGGTTGAAGTCTTCTAGCAGATTTAGGTATGTACAATTTCCTTTCCGGTTCCGGTTCCACGTCACGTGCTTGAACTTTGACTTTACATCTTGTGAGATCACGACCCATCTTGTTGACAGCTGTAGCAGTATACCATGCGTCATGCAAAGCGCGGTTTGCAACGGGGATGGTAAGAAGTCCGTGGCCGTCGACGCCTTCAATTCTGTGATAAAAATGAATATGAATATAATAATATGAGTGGAGAAAGGGGTGAGGGAACGAATCTATAAGAGAGAATGGAATCGTTTATGATATAACGAATCACGATTCGAAGCGTATAGTTCGGACATTCATGGTTACACTGTGTCATAACAAATAAAAAAGCATATAAGCATTACCTTAAAAAATTCTTGTGTACAACATGGCAAGTATGAGTCATTGATTGTGACCCATACTTGACATAGTGGAAATATATCTATTACATATACAAACCTGAGTTCAGGATGCTTGTCCGGTATCAATAGTACATTATCCTTAAGCCAGACGATCTCAGGAGTTGGGCGTCCAACGGCGAATACTTCTAGTCTGACCATGTCTCCCTCGTTCACGTTTACGCTCTGTGGTTTCTCAAGGATTCGAGGTCGCTCAGTACCTTCCTTGGCTGTAATACGGAAAAAATTATTTTTTATATATAATTACAAAATGCTACCCATTGTTAGTAAACTTTTACCGCATTATCACGAACTGGCTAGAATTCGCCATCCGAATCAACTACTATATTTTAAATAATACTGCAACAGTGTATTAATAACGCGATGTATTAAACTTCGAATTCTAAAATGCAGGTCTTAAATGTTGAAATTGTTTTCACGTAGCATATCGAAGAAGCAAAACTTATGGGTCACAGTTCGGTATACGACTAGTACCAATAATGGATACTTTTAGAGCACCTCGGTGAATGAAACAAATACTCACGGATGACAGTCAACGTAACGCTGCTGACAGCTTTTCCAGCTTTATTATGAGCCACAACCGTGTATTCTCCGCCATCTCTAGGTGTAGCAGGAGATATAATCAATGATCGGACGCCATCTTCTTTCACCACTACTCGATGACTGTAGTCCTCATGCATCAGGGAACCTGAAATATAAGTATTAGTTGTATGATTTAAAAACAATCAAGTATAATGTACGATAGAAATCATAAAATTCAGATTCCAAATTCCCAATCATTTTTGAATAATCAACTTGGGGAAGGGGGGGGGGGGGGTGTGCTTATACCCAACAACAGTTAGACAGGCCCTTTGTAGTGACTGTGCATCTGTCCTGCGCCACAACTGCTCGAAAAGTGCTTTGCTGAAGAGCTTGCGCGGTGGTGAAACGGTCAAATATCGAACCATCGACTTTCCGGTCAAAACGATCTCGATTAAACGACTGAGCCACCGAACCGGGCTACCATGCAAGTTGTAGATCGCGTCATCGGCCATCTGCGAATCATAAGAAGTCCGATAAATTTTCTGATTGTGCCAATTAAACTCAGGCACTGTCTCAAACTAAATAAAAAATAGACCGGTATATTTGTGCCTTCTACCTTCAGGGAAAACACAGACATAAGCATGAAGTTCACATTTCAGCCACGACGATCCAGTATGTGGCTGAGTATCATCAATATCCCTTCGAGTTCGTTCACCATTTGCTAGATTACTATTTTGTACGTCAACATTGTTACTAAAAGGCTCCGTTTTATGACTAGTTTGATATGTACATTGAAAGCAATCGCCATTTTTGTCTTTACTATTTGTTTTCGTTTCAGCGCAGCGTCCTGTTTGTAGCCCATTCATATCGCGTATATGATGGCAAACTCCTTCAAGTAGAGTTCTTTTGTCTTCTTGAGCCGTTATTTTGTCAACACGGCGAGCTTTGAGGTGCTTTTCAAACGTTCTCCATTTGGTTAAAGTATCTATCCCTTTACGGTGGTGATTTTGGATCAAAGATGGCCGACTTTTATATTTATTTGCACTTGACTCTCCGCCATTTTTTGTCCAGAAATAATTTTGGGTCTTTATATACGGATGGTATCCAGCAGTTGTTTTGAATTTTGTTCTAAATCGCCTGTTCCGAGGTGTGATATTGTCAGTGCTAGATACAATTATTTCAGTCGGGCGTTTTATTAACTTTGTTGTATAAATAATAGCTTTTTTGACTATAATATCGTTTTCATTTTTCATTTCTATCGCTTTGTTGGGATATAGCAGATATATCCATTGCAACGCAAAATAAAAACCAGGCTTCAACTTTTATCCCATATTGCAGATATTTAAATGTTAGTTTTCACAGTGAATACGGAATTACACTACTATACGTTGTTTAAAAAGACAAATGAAATAAAAAATGAACGACTAGGGGCTTATACCATTCAAAATAACACTTTTGGCGGGTAATTGGAGCTGTCTAGGATGATCGATTCGATTTGTGATTCGTGAATTCATAAATAAAATTTATTAAAATATTTGGTTCGATTCGCAGAATTATTCGATTCGATTTTTTTGAATCGTTCGACACCCCTATTCGCAGAATATAAAACTAAAAAGGACTCCCGTCCCTAGCCCGATATGAGATGTGTCGCCAAAAATAGTGCTTTATGAGCCACTCAATATCTACTTAACTGAACCTTATCGCGTTGCCCAAATATTTGACCCTTTGATCAAATAATCAGACACATCCGCAGTTGTATTATATTCTTATTCATGTGACCAAGCAATCATATTAAAAGTACGAAATTATTGTGATTGCTCCGTCTACTTCTTTCGAACAGTCTGCGCTATTGGTTAGTTTGTAAAGTATTATCGTTGCTGACTGAAAATCACATTAAATAAGCACAGATTCGCGGTTAATTTTTGAACAATTTTACAAATCTGGCTCGAATCCAAGGTTCGAAAAACTGAATGTCTTAAGTAATTTATGCGCGAGAAGATGCACAAACAATATAAGATATCATACTGTCCCAAACGCCCAATTAAAGTTACCGGTGTGAGCAATTCTGTCGCAGCAAGCATTTCAGTAACCCTCGAGGAAAAGGGAATATACGCCATTTTACTATTAGCAGATTATTCCTTTCAATTCTAAATAAACATCACTGAATTTTAAATAGCGATAGTAGAATATCCACCATATATAACCCATGGTATTCTAAAAGCCTAACTATGATTTCAAATGATCACAAATCTCCTTAATACTTTCTCAAAACGAAACTCACACTAAGTGCACTGAGCTTCCAACCACCACACGAAAGTAACGAAATGATTAAATAACTCATACACACACCACTCACACAAACCTGATGTTTGGCGTGTAAACAGGAGTATTGTAAACTTATGCTGTTTACCGTAAGTTTGTTGATAGAACTAACTAATGGGGTAATAAGAAAAATGTAGTTATTTTGATCTTGAGCCACTGATGGACCGCGCCTTCAAAAGAAGCCTTGGTGGTATATTTTCTACAAATTTAGATACAAATTGCCTTAATCCCTGTCAAATTAATCGTATAAAAAAAATTTAAAAAAATCCCCAAATATGGATCCCTGAAGAATCTGCGGCAATTTGTTAAACAAATTAAAATATCTAATTAGGAAGGTATAATCTACACTTGGTCGAAGTAAATCGGAGTACTATTAAGCCTTTCTTAAAACTTTCTATCAATGACTTAGCCTTCAACCCCAATAAACTACGATATAACCGTGTTCCCGAAAGTTCAATCATTCAAAGAGAAGACGAACAATACATAAATAACTCCCGCGTACGACAGTTCTACAACCTAATTAGCGACATTTATTGGTTTGTCCTGTATTATTTGTGAATAATCAGACTCTCTGTTCCATCACCAAACGTCGCCACAAACTTCTATTTTAACAGACCCCTCGCGCCATATCAGTTCCTCCACACATTTGACAAAATATAGCAAGTGGTTGCCACAGTGTAGTCCCATATTACTAATATTTAGACTGGTGAAATACACACGATGTAGTTTACCGAGACATTCAAAAGGTGGGCAAAGTACATAGAACCATATTTTGACAGAAATACAATTCGTCAAAATTTCGCCGTTAATGCGTGGCCCATTTATTGATCTTGCTCATGTTAAGCTTTCGAAAAAAACATATAACATGCCCTAATATACGCCCGAACCTCGAAAATTCGCATGGCAAAAAAGAACTAAATATACCGAGATCTAAATTGTTGCGCCATCACAAAATTTCGCCAATAAGTCTGATGATATGACCACTTTAACATAGAGCAGGCCCAGCAGGAATGTCATAAATAAGCAAGCAAGTTGAAACATGCCACAATAGCAATAAATAGTCGAATGTAAGCAGAGGAAATAGTTTCTAAACAGTTACGGCATCGTAACAATCACAAATTTTATTTTGTCAAGTATGAGCCACAGATGGCCCGCGCCTTGAGGGCGCGATCCATCAGTGACTCATACTTAACAAAACATATTAGAAGAAAATTTTTCTGACTGGGATACGCGGTAGACTCTCCCAGCTAGAACGGGTTTTTTTAAGCATTTTGTAAAGTACGGTCCTTTATGGGTTGTTTAGGTCGTCGTTTTGCTACGTTTGGAACAGATGAAAAATTTTTCGTTGATCGTCTTATAGTTCATACTACAGGCCGTCAAACGTAGAAATATCATTTACACAAAACAGCTGTATTTTAAGCCACTTATTCGGCATTTCATAAATATGCAGTGCCACATTTATGCATAATGAAGCCTGGTATAGGAAGGTGTGGTATGGCTTTTTCATCTACAGCGCGATTTATCGGTCAGTCCCGTATGCTGCGATGTTTTGTCCGTTTGATAAATAAAATTGGTACATATATGTATGGATCATATTTCGTCAGTCTAGTTTATGCCATATCAAGCATGAGACGAAACGTGGTTCATACGCTGACACTAACAACGAACAGATTATTTTTCGAGCCTAAGTCGCGCCTGAGAGCGCTATTCATCAGTCAATTATACTTGACAAACCGTATTCTGGTAATTCTTTTTACCTCTGAAAACATGTAAGATCATCTATAGATCTCACTTGTGAAAATTATAACGTTCACAAGAAATATAATATTACTTGAGACGAACACAAAGTATAACAAATCGGCTCCATGTAGGTAAATATCGAATGACATAAATGATGACAAATTGATTTGGATACAAAAGACGATTTATTAAAGTTTTTTTTATGAAATTCAGGTTTCTGAACAAAAGTAAGTAGATGTGACATGATTGTACAGTTGAATATTCCGATAATAAAAATTTGACCAAAATAAGTTTTTAAAGTGCGAGTCATCATCCAACCTATCTATATATAGCTAAAGCTTTCAAATTCGACATAAATTATGATATTACTGCTAAACAGGCACAATATATTGAAATACCAGCAATTTTGTTTAACTAAAATGTTTAAACATTATTCTATTTGTATTGTGTTTTGCGCTGTATGAGTTTGAATATTGTTTGAGGTATACTGTGAGTATACTATGAAGGCAATCCTAGCAGACATATAGACGTTATTCGAATTGCGGCGAGGGCGACCTTTTTACCAAAATCCACTTTATCCGGGTGGGCTCACAATATGGGCAATATTTGACCAATATCTATTTCATTGTGTCAGTAAAAATGAAAATTCCACTTCAATTTACAAGTTCTTGTTACTATACGAACAATGCATGATTGATTGAAATAATCTGCGATTCGGATCGATTCGAATCTTACTCGCAATATCAAACCTAACTTTGTCAAGCCAGTGCTGCAAAGCCTGCACGTTCCAACTCAAAAAATTTTGCTTCATCGAGCATGGCCCTATTCACTCGCTCTCCAACCGCGCAATCCATCAGAGACATATACTTGACAATTCATATTTTAACAAACAATCATGAACCGGGTTCAGCGTATAAAACCAATATCCGTGTTGATTATTATATTCATAGATCGACGTCGAAAATATCAACTGAATATTTACACTTTGTCGTAACTCTTAATGATGGATGTATTGACTGAATTCAAGGGAAATGTTTAAGATATCCTTCTGGGTGTTCAAATCGGTCTATAACTAACGAAAAAATTAAATCATTTTTGTTAAGCATGGGCCACTGATGGATCGCGTCGAAGAGACGCGGGCTATCTGTGGCCCATGCGTGACAAAATGAAATTTGTGATCGGTCCAAACTAAAATAATTTGTGAACATGAGAAAGTGATAATAGATCGGTTCTCGTCGAAGCGCGGTTCATCGACAATTTGTTGTAGCAAATCCTGAATGCGTTTCATTGACTGAACATACATCACGATTTTCTTTAAAGAGGGGGAGAGAGAGGGGGAACAGAGAGTCAGATTTATTATTAAAGATCAGAGTAGAATAAAAAAACGTAACATTTGACTTATATCATGATTTCACTGCAAAACGAATTAATTTAAGAACATTCGGAAATCAAATTACTTTTAATCAGATATCTACAAACTTGACCTTGATTAAGGACCTCCTTAGCATTATTAACAATGGTCATGATTTAACACGACTGTTTATATTGGAAATGGGAAAGTCAAATATCATATATTTAATTAATATAAGTTTTACACATAAGACGACAAACCGCCATTCATTAGGCAACACGTAGGTAAATAATATTCTGCACGAAATCAAATATATATCAACATTGCGTGACGTAAAGAATCGGCAATTAGGACTTGTAAATTTCCACGCGGTTGGTGCTAAAAGCTGTTTTAGTGGGAAAGTGGTATATGGTTCTACCACTATTGCCCAAGGCAGATACCACTTTTTGGACTTTACTATAGCTGTTCAGTTTTGCTTGGGATATTCTTCTCTTAGACTATAGTTGCTAATGCTACATTTTAGTAGCTCTTTGCTATTAGGTGGTCGTTGTTATTTTTTGTTTAAGGCGCTGCCTCCGGTCTTGCTTGGAAAGATTTGAAAAAAAAAATATTATCGATTATTATTTCAAAATTGCGTGTTTCGATAAGTTATAATGAAAATAAATACATCTGATTAGAAAACACTGGTGGACTACCAAATCACAAAAATGGAAACTGCCAAAGCGTCCCTCAAAGTCTGTAGATAAAATCATTTATCTGTACATCCGAGAATAAATTACAGCACAGATCTCTAACAAAACACGTTATTAAACAAATAGTCCCATTTTTAGTGCAAATTTCAACACACACAAACACTATAGATCATCCTACCTTTATGAAATTTCAGACTTCCGTAAATATTACAGTAAAACTCTTTAAATATTTTCAAAAATAAATCATATTATTAAGCGCTACTTATACAAGTGGCATATTCCGAGTTGTCCAATTGGCTTATATTTAATTGAGATATAAAGTCATGATTTTGATGCATGTTTGCGCAATGCGTCGCAAAATTCGATGCACATCAGTAAAAAGGTTAATTTCCTTTTCAATCTGCAAATATTCAACACACACAAACGCTAAAGATCATCCTACCTTTATGCAATGCGCGTTCCGTTACTAAAATCCTTTGTCGCTTCGAAATCATGAGCGGTATTATTGAGATCCTAACACCAGGCACATGGTTTACTATATAAAACAACGGCAATTGCTTATCCATACGCACAACAGTGACTAGGCCATCACCGTTTTCCATTGAAAAATCGCCAAGTTTTGTTGGCAAATTTGGCCAAGATAATACAACCAGTAACCCTATCTTTCGCGATATGAATGGTGTCACTATATCCCAAAACTGCGCGTTAATTAGATAATTAAGTCCACAAAAGCGGGATTCCTCCATTCAAGAAACATATGTCCCGCCGCCTACTCTGTTATCTTCTTCGAAATATCAACTTATTTCTATACATGGGTCTTTGATTTAGCGTGGGCGAACGCCCCGCTAAATCAAAGTCCCATGTTAAAACTACCATATCTCACACATAATAACCAACTCAAAACACAGCTACACTGCAAGAAAAATGTAGTAAATTTGCTGTTTTTCAAAGTAATTTTACTCCGTGATATTAACATAAAATTATAAAATCGCCTTCTCCGTCAATTTTGGATTGTTGGTGCAACACACACATCTCATCAATCGGACGGTTTCGAACTTTGGAATTACACAATAACTGCATATAGGCAGTAAATTTAATGAGTTTTTTTATAGTGTACAGATGTCATTTTCTTTATCAAAACATACAACAATGCATATACTCTATTCTATCCTTCAAAATATGAAATATGAACTACGTTTCTGACCCTACGCCCGACCCCGTTCTGTTCAGGTAATGCTGTTTGAAGCTACGTACAATAGTGCGATGAAATCCTATACGGGACTAAAGTAAATACAACTATCTTTGTTGTGGTGTGGAGACTTAAGATAACATATTTATTTTGGAGTTGGTTCAATATAACAATTTTGCTAAATATAAAGTATATGCGATAGAAATGATAAACCGTTGGTTTCAGTGTTTGAAATTAAAATTTCTCTGCCCCAATCCCAACCCGATGCAAATTTGTAAATCAGGTCCGATTTTAATTTTAGTGATTCAAACGCGCCAGGGGATTCTGGAATTTTATTAGAAGGCCGTTCTTTTCGAATAACATTAGGAGGGCCTCACTTTTGTCAAATTAACTTATAAAATTTTGGACTTTCCTAAATATTGCAGTAAAACTCTCAATATTTTCAAAAATTAACCATATTATTTCAAGCGCTACTAGTAAAAACGGTATATTCCGAGTTGTCTGATTAGCATATATTTAATTGAGATATAAATCATGATTTTGCTGCATGTTTGCGTAGCAAGATGCGATGCACATCAGTGAAAAGGTTAATTTCATTTTTCAATCTGATAATGCCAAATTTCACGTTTCATATTCAATATATGCATATATCACGATTGCTCTGCACAATGCCAGAATAAATGTAAAAAAGATTATTTTGAATTTCTAGACCGGAATATGAATATTTTTGAAACACGCGTAATGTAGGTAAATGTTTGTAAATATTCTATGTTAGAATATCACCGTACATTTTATATTTGTCGCTTTAGTCAAATACAAGCCACCGGGCTATATAAATAGTACCATATTTAATAAACTACATCAAAACGCAGGAGATTGAACACACGCTCAGTCTATTGTTACAAAACACTACCATTCATTCGTTGAGGCATTGTTACGTGAATAACAAAGAACTATTAAATCAGAATGGCTTAACAATGTTCTTAAGTGTTTTTTGGTATTTGTATTTTAATTCAAATAAATTTGCTTTGTCAAGCATGGGACACAGATGGACCGCGTCTTGCGCGCGGTCCATCAGTGGTTCCATACTTGACAATGTTTTATGAATTGGAATAAAGTTATTTTTATATCTGATAAATGTTATAATATATTTAAAACTTAGTATTATTATCTATAAATCGTTTTCAAATTGCGTATGGAATTCGACTTAGGAATTGAGGTGTTTTAAAAATCAAATATGTTTATGGGGTCATGGAATAGTGATATAGGATTCTCAATCAAAAGAAAATGTCAAAATGACATTAAAATAGCTTTTTCATCGTAAAGTTGAAAATAATTTATCTCTTTTATCTTCAACAAAAACTTTTTTGAGTATTGATTGTTCATGAATAAATGCTACGCGTATGACAAAATTTGACAGGCCTCCTGAATTAGGTATATACGAGCATTGCCAAAACAAGAGCATGATCTCACTTTACATGTCAAGTGATTAATTAGTGAGCGCCACTGATGCGCTAGCCCTTTTTCGTAGACTATGTTCTGTAACAAAAAACTATGACACGTGACATATATCGCAATTTACTACTTAAATTAACAAATATAAAAGGTCGACCATTAAAAGCACGCGTCACATATACAGGTGCATGCCCGGAACGGGTCAGAAAGGTGCCCTTTTCGCGCTCTTTATAATCCCGTGTAACTTGAAACCGGTATTTACAACGTATTGTTGTGTTGTGTACTACTTTGGGGGAAACCGTGTAATAGTGTATGTTACTTGTACATACATGAACCATAGATAAAGCGTGCTTAGGCAGCGCGCTTTATCTGTTGATGCTGCTTGGCAAGGGGATTTGAATAAGTCAAAAACGTCAAAAGTGACTGATTAATTTGAAATATATCTTGCGTTATGGGTGGGACAGGGGATGTTTTAGTGTGTATGGAGCATAGGTCAATTGGGGACATATCCATGAGTCTTTTTCTAGCTATATTATAAAGTATGAATATAATACACTATAATACTACAAAGCTAAAACGGATGAGAACAATGTGCTTTTTTCGATAAACTCAACAGAACATAGTGCTCTTTCAGTTAGAATTATAATCTAAAAATATTGGTAAGCAAAAGTTTTTGACGAGAAATCGCGACAACTCCAGAAAATACATTCCTGAATTCAACCTCGAACCACTAACCTAAAGATAAATTTTATTTTGAAAGGTATGGGTTACAGATGGATTGCGCCTTGGTTGTGCGATCAATCGATGACCTATACTTTGCAAAACACTCTCTGTCGAATATTTTCAATCGAAAATCACGAATTAAGACGAAAGGGAACCGATCAAAATCAGAAAAAGCAAACCAAATAATTACTATGCATAAAGCACTGTAAACATCTCATAATTTAAATGTAAAATTAGTAAATTACAAATCGCGTATATCTTTGTAATAGGAAGACACCCAGACGGACTACAACGAAATCTTGTATTTAATAAACACAGCGAAACAAAAGACGAACCTCATTCAAACCTGCGTGGAATTCAATATATTAACAAATACCTTCATCACATAACTAACATTTAATAATGTGATAAAAAAATAGGAAAAATAAGTGTGAATTTTCACGTAAATTTAAACTGATAAAATGATGTTTTTGTTTGTTCACTATATGACGCCCAATCCAAATATTAGTTTCGATTCAATTTCAAAAAAAGTATTAGCTTCGATTCTATGAAACCAAAAGATATCGGACTCCGGCCATCCCCAATTCTGATCTTAGTTACCGTGGTCTATACCAATACAAAATAGTCCTATCCCAAACGAACGCAAAATCATTCTCATAAATTGAAAAAAAACGCACACTCACCATTATGATACCACATGACATCAGGTAATGGTCTTCCCGTAACTTTACAATCCAGTCTTGTAGCCGTTCCTTCATTACATTCAGTAGATTCTGGTTTGCGAAGAAATCTTGGTCTGTAGATCAATAAAAGTGTATGAAATTTCAAACGTTGTTTAAATAAATACTTGGCGTATTAAAATAATTTTGAAAAATGAAATTGAAATGTATTTCAAATAGGCATAAATACTCAAAAAATAAAAGTTAAAAAACAAATTGTTTTTGGCGAATCATTTCTAATTGTGCTTTCTTCGGCTGAAGCACATGACCTTTGCTGTTTTTATATGTAACATACCTAACAACAAATTTCCACTGATCAATTTGACTTTAAATTATTTAAAAATAAATACGTACATAATCAAACCCAAAGATCACTGATTGCTTTTAAACTAATCATACAAATAAGGATTCCAAAAAAACAATCTGCCCTACCTAACCTACTGTGTAACAGGAAAAAAGTTTATGCGGATTGGAAATATCTCTACTTCTTTCATTCTGTTTTAAGTAGAAAGGAGAGATGTTCCATTGTTTTAATTCAAGGCGACAAAAGGTTTGAAAGAACACCTAATAACAAATAAATATTTTGAGCCACTCTATTGCCAAAGTAGGCAAAATCCACAAATATTTCTAAGCTCAAGAACCTTGTCTATTATTATGTATAATATATGATACATGACAAAGTCAGGGATGGGGTGCTATTGGATAGCGTTTCAAGGCGAGGTCTATCAGCAGTCCATTCCTGACGGAACTTTATCATGCTTGTTTAATTAATGACATTAGCACAACGATGCCAGTTGAATTTACCGTTCTTTTTTAAAAGTACACTCAAAAACGGTGTTATGGACTAAAGTGTGTATAATATTCTTATAAGGTCACTCGAGATGTGCTTAAAACATAGGCTGATATAACTTAACACCTACTTAAAAATACCTCAAACCGAGTTTGGAAGTTTTGAAAAATCATCGGCTTGCCTTACATGCACTAGTTATATGTTTTTTTCATTGTACTTAAGAATATTTTTCAACAATGTAAAAATGTCGAATTTAGGAAAAAAAACTTTTTGTTTGAAACGCACACGGCGATAGGTATTTGGGAACTAAATTATTGTCATGACGTAAGCTCGAATACCGTGAGGGATGACAAATTTTTGCGAATTATATATAAAATTATGATGATGTTTTATACTCACTTGAAATATTTTTCAATATCCAGTTCATCAACTTCCTCCAATCTCTTAGAAGGAGAAACGGATCTTCTATCATTGAGGTCATATCTAGCAGGACTGAGACTTGACATTCTAGCGCCACCCGGTGACACTGGCTGCCTCTTGCTTGTCGGGGTAAGATGACGCGCTTCACCCCGACCCCTATGAAATAGGAAACTCTTAGCTAACAACAAGGATCGCCCGAAAAAGTCAGTTGAAAACGATATTCAGGATGAAGATTCAATGCATTTGATCAAACTATACTTGTCCTATTAGATATAACTGTTTTTTCGCCTGTTGAGAAACTACATGCCACTTGAATCAGCAGCATACTCAGCGCCAATCAGAAATTTTTTTTGTAAAGCATGAACCACTGATGAACCGCGCGAATCATCAGTGACTCATACTTGGCATGTGACATTTTGCCAATAATTTTCACAATTGGGCTATATACAATTTCACTCACACGACATTTATGGACACTATTAAATAGTAAACTAACAATAAATATTTAGCACTCGTGTCCATTTCTCACAGCATTACTCTAAATAAATATAATCTAATCTCTTTCTCTACAAACATTTAATATCTCTTCGATCGAAAAAAAGTTAGGAAAAGTATTTACCGAAACGGTAACATATTCGGTGCACTGCGTTTCGACATGGCGTTTCCTGAGCTACGTAACTAGCGAAATGTTGAAAAGAAAAGACCAGATGTGAATAGGAATATTTAAACCTTTATCACACGTTGGGGAACAGTGTGAATGCGTTCACAGGACAATTAGCAATCAACACTTCATTATATTATGTATATTGAGAAATGACGTTACTATTAGAAATACTAGCTAAATGGACTATTTACTGAATACAGGATCAAATTGAATTATTTTTTCGAATATCGTTTAAAACTTTGTTGAATATACCTAAACACACGTATTTTCTGAGAATTTTTGAATGCTTGATTCTGCCAATCCCGCCTGTGTCTTATATTTAACAAAATACAATTTCTTATTAGGAACTTACCTAGAAACAGGTTGTGGAGCCAATGTATGTTGTGCAGTATATGTTGATCTACCTGGAACACCAGTCTGTTGCTGAAGAGCATGGCTGTTCTCTTGGTTGATTTTGTATTCCTCTGTTGAATAAATATTAAACTTGAGAAATGAAATATAACACACAATAAACTGTTGGAGCATCTACGACTAGGGCTGTAAAAATCTAGGATTCGATTCGCGTAATTCGAATCATAAAATGATTTTTTTCGAAAAGAAGTGCGAATTTCTGCGCAAATTATAAGCCTCTGAAGGAATGCCTTTGTTCGTTTATTATATGACTTCTGATTCGAATATTCGATTCGGAGAATTTATTCGATTCGATTCGGAACCCAAAATATATTCGATTTTTGCTACCCCTATTTACAACCAATGTAAAAGACATGATAGATTTTCACATCGCGAAATTATTTCACATGGACGGTAGTAACACTATCCTTATCAGAATTTTATTTCGTTAAGCATGGGCCATAGATGATCGCGCCTTGGTGGCGCGATGCATCTGTGACCCATGCTTAACGAAACTTGTTTGGTGCATATTCTTGTGATTGGGAGACTCGTGTATGCTGTCGAATAGGACTATCATGAAACCATGTAGCATATTGTTGTTGCTGTTGTTTGTATGATTTATGGTGCACACAACTTTACGTAGTTCTTCTGTAGTAATAATCTTTATCTGTTAACCAGGAAGCGTATGACTTGCCGGCAACACTGACAATGCAAATAGGTAACCTTTGATAAAATTAAGGCGCTGTTGAAGTGATCCGCCAAAATCACTGACTACAAAAATACATCCTTACCTTCCGATAATAGTTGAACGGTCCCGCGTATGAATCCAAATCTATTGGTAGCTGTGATAGTATATTCACCGACATCTTCGGGAAATAACATGCCAACATACATTGTGAATGTATCTGAAATAGGTGAAGAAAGTTTAATAAACTTTTTGATACATTTATTAAAAAACAGGAAACTTTAATGCATTTCTAAAAGAAATGTTTCGTGTATTTCTAAAAGAAAAGAATGCGTATTGCTTGACTACTTTGTTCATCAAGGCCATATTATTTTTCCCAACAAAAACGCACATAAAAAAATATAGAATATAAAAATTCACACGTAAAAAATTCTTTTATAACATTACACCAAGACCTAGTTACTATTTTGATCCACAAAATTGAATGGCGGAATTGGGCTATGGGCGTACTTAACTCGTTCATAAAAGTGACTTCGTGTATAACATGTATCATATTTCGTCTTTACGTTTAGGGATGTCTAGAATATCCATTCGCGAGGTCATAAATACTCGATTCGGTTCTTACAGCATTGCGAAACCGACCGAATAAAAAATCTTTAAATTCTCAGAAATAAAAAGTAAATTTTAATGTATAAAATTTTTCTGGAAAGATCTCCCTGTTTTATTATCAGGCTACGCTTCGAACATTCGATTCGTAAATTAAATTTGTAAAAATTACTCGATTAGATCTTGAATCCAAATCCTATTTGATTCTGGCCCTTCATTTCCGTTCATTTCCCCGCGATAATTTCATATTATGCATGTATTTTAGCCAGCGCTTACGTTTCATAATATCCTCTTCCAGTTTGAATCTAAATCCATGTTCAATCGCTTTCCCATTCTTTGCCCAAGTAACGTTGGGAGGTGGAGATCCCGGAAATAACAAAAGATAGTCTCAGCGAACCTCCCTCTTCAAGCCTCATATGAGTTGGTGGAGAGCTAACTAGAGCTGGGGCAGCACCACTGATGGTTTGCTGTCCTGGAGCTATGGATGATTTAGAAGACTGCTTGCCTGTGTGAATGGAAAATAACTTTATATGTCGTGTTCCAGGGAAATATTCATTAGTTATGCGCAGCCGAAAAAAAGCGAACTAAAGGCCATTTGTATGGAAAATAGCTACCAGAAAGTACTTCCGACAATGAGCGACACGTCCAACATGATTGAAACGAAATAAAGTGCAGCGAGTGGCATTAGAAGTGGTAGATAGATTTAACATCGCCTAGGGCAGATATCACTCACTGCACTTTACCATAGCGTTTCAGTTCCGCTTTGAAACGTTTTCGGCTTAAAGAGTGCAGTTGCTGGTACTACACCTTGTAGTAGCTTTTTGCTATTGAGTCGACGTTAGTTGGTTTCTTTTAGGCATGTTTAGACCTTGCATAAAGTGAATGTCAATAAAAATAACTTTTTCCCTGGGCAATAACAAAACCAACCTAATATGACGGATATGCATTTCCTTCTGACATCTTATACCTCAAATAACTATAATAGACTAATAGAGCTTGTGCAAATTTTCCAGGAACACTTACCTGAAGGTGTCGCCGAAGTTTCTTCGGCGACTGGGGACAATTTCTTAGCTTGTTGTCCATCGATCGCATCAAGATGATGATGGTGATGGGCCACAGCTGATGCTGAAGGTTTAGTCAGTTCTGTGTCTGTAAGTTCGACGTCTGATACACCGGATACAAAGTCCAGTTCGGTGCTGTTATATAAAAAGAAATATTTATATTGAATGGAATAATTATTATTATATCAAGGATAATTATTAAAAATTTGATGCAGTAACGACTCTCTGCAAATCTTTTTCTTTGGTCATTACATAACATTTTATTTGTATATCAAATCCCTTCTGGAAGAATTACTTTTTATAGCCAGTAAATTCTGCTCTTGTGTATTGGGAAAATTCGAGAAAAATAAAATCCATTGAAATTTAGATTTTTATTGTGTACCATAGAAGGACCATGTCACAAAGGTGCGTTCACTGAGGCATTGAGATTGCGGAAATTTAGATTTATGCCAAGTATGAGCAAGACATGGACCAAGCCTCGATGATGCGTTCAAAGGTCTACACACAACCAAGTGCGTATCGTTTTTTCTTTAATGCTGTAAACCAAATTGATTTTGGATGCAAATTGAAAACGCGATAGAGATTCGGAAAACCGAGTATCGGATTTTTCCTATCGAAGTTATCCGATCTACACCATATTCATGGATCAGAATTTGACATACCTTTCGAATCCTTCATAATCGGTCATTGATAATTCAGTTTCCGATATAGATCGAGCAACTTCTGGTTTATACGTAGGCCCAGCTTCGTCTTCAGTTTCAGGGACGTTGACCTGGTCAGACAATGAGTATTTGAATCATGGCACATGTGGTAGTAACATAATTAGCATGCCTGTCGCATACTGTCTCCCGGATGTTGGTTAAGTTAGGTCCCGATTTTTAATTATTATCTTACCGGAATTTTGAATGCAAGAGAACAGACACGCCTTTACATCCATCAGACGTCAGTACTGGTAGACGGTATCAGCTAAGGTTGATCGAATACTAATGTCCACTAAATCAGAAATTTTAGTTTCGAAGTATAATCTACAACCGCGCTTTGTCGGCACGATCAATCATTGAGACAAAATATCAATAGGCACGATCAATGACGCTTGACAAAATATGAAAAATAAATTTTGATCCGGTAAAATATCTGTCAACGACCCATCCCTAATCCTGCGCAAATTGGCATTTCTTCATGCTTCAATCCTTATCAAACACAAAATAATATAAAATAACGTACAGTCAATAGAGCACTGCATGATGTGCTTCCAGCTTTATTCTGTGCGGAGCAAGTGAACATTCCAGCATCGTCTACGTAGGTTTCACGGATAAGCAATGTACTCATCCGTCCATCGTAGGTTATAAGAAAATCCGGTGAACTTTCGATCAGAGCTCCTGTGCAAAGAAGAAAAAGAGAGAGTAAAGATTAAATTTACTTGCAATGAGCTTTGAAATAATATCGAAATGATTAACGAATCGTTGCGTTTTTTAGCCAAATAAGTTTAAAAAAAGAGGTACTATTTAGCATATCAAACAAAATATATAAGTATGAGAAAAATATGACAATTAAATTTGCAGCAGTTATTTTGAAGTTGACTAGTTGGGAACATTTTAAAACTAAGAAATACTATTATTCTTTGAACAAATCAATCCGCAACTCGGAAACCAATGTAATAACGCAAAGTTCCTATTCTCTATATTGAATTGATATTAACTAAGAAAGGTCATCATTAAAAAATTCACGGCGCCCAATCAATCCGAGAGCAGAACTAATGACACTCACCTTCCCGGTACCATTTAATGGTAGGTGTAGGATTTCCGATCACGTGACATTCAAATTGCGACATCTCTCCCTCCACAACCTCTACGTTCCTGGCGGGAACTTTGAAAAATGGCGGGAAGACGGCAGTTTCCTGGAAATTGTAGACAACGTTAATAGATTTGCATATAAACTAGAGAGATTTGAAACAAGCAAGAACAAAAGCAGAGAGAACAAAAAACTGATTGAAGAGTAAAATATACACATGCAAAAGTATCACGAAAATCTGAATGATTGCCATTTTATGTGTTAGAAAACCAAAGATTTAATCCTAAATGTTCATGCAAAGATAGTTGCATTCAAATAGCAAAAAAATGTAGTGAGAGATTTTGAGAAGTCGGTTTTGATATGAAAGTGTGCCGATTGTTGTACGCATTACATGAACCGGAGGTAGCTTGTCAGTCATTCGAAAAACGGAAACATGCTACACAAAATAATATTTTTAATTTGAACTACTTGGAGTATACGGCAACATATCGTAACCAAAGCTGTGTGTGAATAAATAAGGGTTTGAGCTATGAAAGGGTTATGCTGATATGGATATAAATGGATGAACAATTTCCATTCATTTTTATTCAAGATTTTATGTCACGACAATAACATAGATTTGAGAGGTCAAGATTTAATATCCGTACACGTAAAAGTTTTGAAAAAGCGCGTCGAAACCATGAGAAAGTATTCGAACGCCAAAATAGTAAAATGCTTGATTGGTTTACATAAACTTCGAATCTAAATTTAATTACCTTCTTTTGGAATAAGAGGTTCCCATTAGGGCTTGTTGAGTGGACTAAATAATCAGATTCTATATTATCCGGGTCATGGAAAATGAATGGATTGATTGTTCAAATGGGATGAGGTCACACAAATAACCTTAGTAGGTCTTATAACAGTAACGGGAGAAGGTCTTCTGCGTAACATCTGAGGCGAAGTCAGTCGTTTTGCTTTTGGACCATCCTCCATTTTGTGTCTTGTCCTAAAGCCGCGGTACGCAGCTTGTATTTTTGTCGCACTTTCGCGTTGCTTGTCTAGGTCTTTACGCGTTTTGTAGCCTTTAAATGACGCTTGTATTTTTATAGCTGCGTCTTCTTCGGCAGACTGATGCAATGTGGTAAAAAAAATCGGATAAATTGTCGTCAGAGGGACTTGTGGGATTTCAACACAAGAAAAAAAACGTCAAGTATGAGCCACTGATGAACCGCGCCTACGGCGCGATTCAACACTGGCACATACCAGTTGTGTTTAAATATTTAGTTTAAACGATATTTTGAAAAGAATTTGTTTTGTGAATATCATTATTAATAAAGATAACCCAAATTACTGTGCTGTTTTTTGTCATATTTTTGCAATTGCAATCGCAAAATAAGGCATAAATCATGATTTTGCTGCCAAATGAGTCTTCTTTGAATAATCGGGAATCTATATGAATTTCAACAAAAACTTCTGAAATATTCAACACTTCGGGAAAAGAAGGGATGAATTTAGTTTCAATCAGCTGATACTCGATTATTGTACTCATAATTTTAGTAAAAAATTGTAAAATGAGCAAAAAACATAGAAGGCTGTAAGTCAATATTAATCGCAAGTCAAACAATCAAATACATGCTCTCACCATTCGACACTAACTACAAACCTGTACATCGTACCTATCTTAATAAATTCACCTTGACAATTTTATTTAAACACGTTAACATGCAGTACCCTGATTTCAAACCACGATATTCTACCTCGCTATTTTCTTGCGCTTCATTTTTTTCTTTAATTTCGACCTTATTCTGGAATTCTGATGAAATGTGTTGTTCAAATTTCTTCGAAATCGCTGCAACGGATTCACTCTGTTCTGAAGTCGCTACAACGGCTTCACTCTGCTCTGAAGTCGCTATAACGGCTTCACACTGTTGCGACGTCTCTGCAACAGTTTCACTTTGCTCTGAAATCGCTGTAACGATTTCAGTTTTCTCTTCAGTGAGTGAGGTAGCGGAAAGTGATTTGACTGAAGCCATAGAAGTAGCAGAGGCCGATGTAAGAAGCGATGTCTTTTCTTTTTCACAGGCAGTTGTGTTGGTTATGGTTGAAGATGAAGCTTGTGCGGACTCAGAGGTGGATTTCTACGTGGAATGATCGTGATAAAGAGTGTAAAATGCGTGCATTATGCTTGAAATCAGTGCAAGAGTGAATTTTACGAACAACAAAATGGAATAAAAAAAAAAACTATTTGCTATTGCACACTTTATGTTCAAAAGCAATGTAACGTTATCGCAACATTTAATATTTAGAACCGGCAAGTGAAAACCTTATGTACCAATAAAGTTTGGTACGTAGTTGTAGGTTGTTAACATATTTAAAATTCGACGTACCTAACATTTCAGATGATCAAAAACGTTTTTTCATTAAGTCTCTTATGCAAAAATCATTATTTTATGTTTAGTCATTTACTGATCCAATATTCATACTTACATTTATGACAGATATCTCATGTCAAATAGGATATTTTTAATAGCCAATTCCATAATGATTCAACGCTAATGTATGTTGTTATCAACAAGTTTCAAGTCACGGCGCCGTTGTTATGTCATACGCCATAATTACCCAATCACGAGGAGTTCATATCTAATCGTCTGCATTTCGACAGCTGGGAATCGCGCAGTTAAAATAGATTTACTTAAACAAACAAGAATTAGATTGCGCCTTGAGAAAAAGGAGAAATTCTTAGACGAATTTGACATTTTAAAGATGTGGAACATCGGAATGGCTGGGCTATGTTATGAAATAGCGTACGTGATCTATCAATGGCTTATGTAAAAAGTTTTATTAATAATACTTAACACTGATTTGAAAATCATTTTTATTTTATATAATAGTAAACGTTGTTGGTTATTAGGGATTTGCTGTCCACGCTCGTCGAATGAATATAAAAGAAAAATATTTTTTATGGGAAATTTGGACGAAATACATAGATTACTAGAAATTATTGTACGTAGTATTGTACGTAAAATTGTTGATGGGTTATTAGGTTTTGTTATTCTTTTTCTAAGGAAATCTGTCTCAATGTCACAGGATTTGAAAGAAATCTTACTTATTTCCCATCAGAAATTCTATTTTGTTAAGTATGCGATACAGATGGACCGCGTCTCGTCGACGCGATCCATCAGTGACGTATATATTCAACAAAAATAATATGGCAAAAATTTTCTGATTGGGTTTCAGAGACCGATTACAAATGCATGTCTTTTGTAGATTACGTCAGAAAATGAACAGATTGCTTGTGAGTAATGCTGTGATTGTACATTTTCGAGCGAAATTGTGAACATGAATTAAAAACTTACCGTGGGTAATGGACGTTTTCTAGACACCGATGACGGTCTCACGCTTCTCACACCGGGAATCGTACGGTTCGGGTTGTTGCAATGCTCGATACTCGGTGGCAGGGTTGGCAGAGTGGGTGGAGGGGCAATTTTAGGTGGTCGCGCAGCGGGCACCGGGGCTGTGGCCAGAGACGAATACGATGGGGGTTTTGTGGTGGATGATTGTGATGATAATGATGCAGTGGCCATGTTTGATGACGCAGAAGCGTTTGATGACGATCCCGATAACGATGCCATTGACGATCCATGTGACGTCATCGCTGCTTCTTGTGACGTCATTTTAGCCGATTCTTGCAAGTATGATGATGATCCTTTATGAGATGAAAGTGCTTGAAGTTGTGAAGCCGCAATAACATCTTGTGAGGTCATATGTGCTTGTTGTGACGTCACGTGTGCGGATCGTTCAAAGTATTCACATGACTGCATCGATGACGATGAATGAGATTGAATATGAGACGATATCGATAAATCATGTGACGTCATTGCAGCATGTTGTGACGTCATAGCTGCTTGCTGAGACGTCATATGAACATTCTGGTCAACTTCCATATGTTCTACTGCATGTTGTTCTGCAAATGTTTGGGACACTGCCATCTTTTCATGACTCTGAGCTGCTTTGAACTGACATGAAGCCTGGCTAGCCTGTTGCTTAACAGCCAATATACCGCTTTTCTGAGCTATTTCAGTGTTTCTTGAACTAGCTACTACCGAAGAATTTGTTACCTTTTGTTCTTGCAGTTTTCCTTCTCCGGTTGCAGCAAGCTGTGAAAAATATAAAAAAAATACGCCTAGAAAAACAGTGATATTTCAATACAATCTCTTTTATAATTTATTATATGGATGAACAGATAGATATTAGATTACGAAACCATGTTTGCTAAGGGGCTGCGGTAGTTCATCAGGTTTACCTACTCAAATAAATAACCATTCAAAATAACAAAACTGAATTTTGGGCAAAATCAATACTTATGCTTTCAGTTATTCACCACATAGCTTAATAACTTTATCGGAAAATATTAAATGTTCAATATCTTGTTTTATATTCAAAATGATACCGAGAATCGTCAAATAGTATTATAATAATGCAGTCCAGCCGGTGTTTGAAATTTAACATCATAAACAAAACGCTACATATACGTACACTGTAACAAAAGTACAGTAAATTTACTGATCAAGTGCAGTAATTGCATGTTTCCAAAGTTAAAAAAAACATCACGTTGATGAGATTTATGCCAATTATGGGCTGTTGATGGACCGCACCTCCGCGGTGCATTTCATCAACACCCCATATTTGGGCAAAAAAAACTCAATTTTTCCAATACCCCCAAGGAAAATTACTGTCAAAAATCACTGATTCTGTTGCATTTTTTGTTACAATGTAAGTTAATGTATGCGTAGTTAAAATTATGCTGTTTTTTTGGTGTTGGTTATCCAACTGCTAATGTGACGCGAAAATTAAAAATTCTTTCTATTGATCTGTTACCGTTTGAATCTTAAAGTATTCTTACCCGTACGCCAGACCCACGAGGCGGTGATGGTGTCGGGGCCTTCACACTTCTTATTTGACGACGCGGTAAAGGTGATTGCTGGGAGCCGATAGCAGGATGCATCTGGGGAAGGAGAAGAGAAGTTTGAATTAAATAAGTTGGGGAAAAAGTAGAAAGCATTTGTTGATAATTTATTTCGATTTTTTTTTCAAGTATGCACCATAGATGGACCGCGCTTCGGCGGCGCGATCCATCAGTGGCTCATACCTATACTTCCCGAATCATCATTCATGAAAATAAAGTTGAAAATAAAGAACGTTTGAATTGGATCGTTCAGATGCAACATAAGTGAATGAAACAAAATTACAAATCACAAAACGCTTCACAACACTAGATTGAATAAAACTTTTTCACAAAGAAATTTTTTATAGCCACTTCATTGACCGGATCAACCTGAACAAGGCCCTGTACTAATGGCCACTTATAGACGGACATGGTTAAAATTGTTCGGCTTTGCTTACCCAAGTGTTGGGTTGTGGGCATGGATTAATGTGCCGGACTCGCGAGGACCGGAACTCGAGAACTTATCATTGTTCAACTTCCTTGCGTTTCAACTTAGCACAAAATTGATTGATAGCACAATTAAATCACTTAGATCGAAATAAATTGTTATATATTTAGCACGCGAATAATAAAATAAATAGTTTTCTTGAAATTACATAAAACTAAAGAGAAAAAAAGTGAAATTCATTATTATTGATAAGTTTCAGTCAACTTACCCTAGGCGGACTCATCCTGACCTTCCTTATAGGGGAAGGGCTTTGTTTCCTTGTAGGTTTAGGTGAAACAGCAGGAGGTCCTCTCATAGTAGTTGAAGGAGCTGCCTGAGTTTGCACGAAGTCACTGTCCGATGGGCCGTCTGTAGACGCATCAGTGCGCTAAAATAAAAGAAGCAATAATTATAGCGTAATACCTCAGTATCAAGAAGTGGTTGATGATGTTGCCATCATCTAGGGCAGATACCCTTTAGCGCAGTTATTTTAGCGGTTCAGTTCTGTTTCTGCTCAGAGTGCAGTTGCCGGTACTGCATTTTGTAATGACTGTTTGTAATACTAGAGGCCGTCATGTTGGCTCATGCTGTTTGGTTTTTACGGAATCAGTTGTGAAAGTGGTTGGCGTTTAAAACATTGTGAAGTATTCTCAATATATATTTTCAAACTAGAAATATAGTTGATTCAAAAACAAATCTTTTTTGATTTTTGTTCACAAATACAAAATAGATTGTTATAAAGGGCATCGTACACCAATACTGAGATAGAAGGTTGTTGTAATTTAAAAAGTGTACAAATATAAAATTTATATATTTTTTATTCTTTGGCAAAATTGTTGCACACGTTACTCACCCCACGTTCAGCCTGATAAGTAAATTTCTTTTGTCCAGAACTTTGTTGTACTGGTGGCGATGCATCGACACTGCTTGCGACAGATCCCTCACCTGAAAAATACATACTCGTACATAATCTAATTTAAGACATCAAGACACATTTAGATTTCGAAATTGGTAAAATCAGCCACTGTAGGAAAAATCGTCAAACAAGAAGTATCAAAATTTGGGGATTTTCGAAGATTTTGATGCCTATAAACCGCCGAGGTTTATCCCAATGAATTAATATTCTTTCTTAGTGCATATTGGCACAATTATGAGCGACCTGTCTTTATAATATTGAACATAAATGGAAAAGTAATAATGCAACTTTGTAATTTAGACAATCAAGCATCGTTATCCGATTACGCCTATTGCACAGGAGACAAGGGCAGGCTGCACCACTTCCGCAACCTTCAGCTATTGAACCAAAATTGTGCCACTACCTAGGGCTTAGTGAGCTGAACCTAGGAACGAAGAAATTTAACCTTGTCGAGCATGAACTTCCTTACCTGATACTGTCAGCATAGCGGTCGATGTTGCCTTTCCAGCATTGTTAGTTGCTGTAACTGTAAATCTCCCTGTATCTTCTTCATAAGCCTCTGTTATAGTTAGGCTATGTGTGTCACCAACACTGATGATACGAAAGTCGTCTGAGTGACGAATCTCAGCTCCCTGAAAAATAGTCACCGTTCGTGATTTTTTCTAATTTAGCAGGGAATGATTTATGGCGCGAGGAACGTAACAACTTTACAAAGCAGTGAATTCAAAAAAATATAAAACGTTGATGCCTTAAACGAACGAAATAAAACAGCAAACAAACTATTTTAGGCATCCAATAATTATTTTTGGGCAATTATCATTTGTATTAACACTTATATTTGTTTAATTAGTAATTTCACGAGTGGTTCCCAGTAAGAAATTGTTTGACCAAAAAAATATTGTTAAGTGTGAGACACTGATGGATCGCGCCGCTGTGACTCTGCGCTTGACAAAGTAACATTTCTGATTGGGTCAAGGCACGATTCATCTGTGACCTATGGTTGCAAAAATTTTGTTTGGGTAACCACTGATCATTTATGAGATTTTAATTTCGGTTTAGCCTGGAAAAAGTATTCTCCCCGAGGCTAAGTGAAGGCTGGTTGGCGTGAATCTTTGATCAGCGATATCCAAAATAGAAATTTAATTTTTCAAGTTCAAGTCTAAGAAGGACCGCGCCTCGACGGCGCGATTCATCAGTAACTAATGTTTGACAAAGGACGTCTGGACAACGTTTTTCTGACTGGGACCAACGTTATATGCAGTCATTTCCAATGAATTATTTTTTATTGAAATTCAATTTAAGCAAGGCAGGAGGCTGTACCTAAAAAAAACCAATTATCGGCCACTTAATGGTGAAGAGCTGCTAAAAGTTGTACTCCACTCCAGAAACTGACTCTAAACAGAAAACACCACAAACGGAACTAAACCGCCACGGTAAATTGCAACGAGAGGTATTTGTCCTGGGCGATGGTAAAACCATCTACCTCTTCTTTGTTTCCTTCTAGTCGCCTCTTACGACACACAGGAAATACGTTAGGACTATTTTCAATTATGAAGCCTGTACCTGGGGGGCTTGAATTAAGGTTCTTACCTCACGATACCACTTCACACGTGGCGCAGGTAGTCCTGATGTTTTCACTTCGAAACGAACAGATTGTCCTTGCTTTGCAAATGCACCGGATAGATGTTGCGTAAATTGCGGTGCGACTGTTTTTGCTGAGAAAATTATTTATAACGCATTACAAGTTTGTAGCGTTTGAAGCATTAAATATAAAATAAAGTTGAGAGAAAAAGGAGAAATGAATTTTTGCCAAATCTTCCTATTTATCAAAGTGAATTGAAGTCATGATTTCACTTCACAATACAGATATTGTTAAAAGCATTAAATTAAATATAATTTATATATTTAAGTGTTTTCATGTTAATGTGGATTTAATGTTACTTTGTGGTTATCGTGGAGATTTATTCCTAAATTTAAAAACAAGTTAAAGGTAAGTCAAGTCACAATAGAGTATACAGCAATCTTGAACCCTACGGTGATAGCGGAGCTCAAAATCAATTCAAAATCTTAATAATCAAAATATTGAAAGTCCTTACTGTTGACAATAAATTCAGCCGATGTATCCGCTTCTCCAGCACCGTTGATAGCATGACAAGTGAATATTCCTGCATCTTCATCGAACACTTCAGGTATATTCAACACACACCTCCCACTGGCGTCGGATGTTATCTCGTAATTAATCGAGTTTGTGACGTCATTTCCGTTGTGAAGCCATGTGACAGCGGGGATTGGAAAACCTAGAAACACAAAAAAATAATAAATATACTATTGAAGTATAATTTCTCACGATATTCAGAAATGATTTTCGAAAATTTCGATAGTGACTAGTTGCTGACAATTCAATCCATTTAAACCATATAAAAACGGCAACGTTATTAATTCTAATTGAATTTCTCTCCGCGATTTCAAAAAGTTAAAAAAATTGATATCATCCACATTTTTTATTCAAGTAACACTTTTTAATTGTCAAAAAGTTAACGACGGAGTTGTCCATTACGCCAAAGACAATTTGAAGTGACAGCCATGAATGACTATCAGTAATGCTACTTCAAAAGAGCCTTAAATAACGCTCTGTAAATTGTTAAAAAAAAAGGAGCTTTCACATATACAAATGATAAAGCAAAAGTACGATGTTATCTCGTGACCCCCATCAGAAAACTATATTTTGTTAAGTATGAGTCACTGAAGGATCGCGCCTGGGCGGCGCAATCCATCAGTGACCCATGCTTATCAAAAAAGTTTAGAGTGAGAAAATATTCTGTTCGTGGATATAACGCTAACAACAAAAACATACGGACCTGTCACAACGGCTTCAAACTTTACAGTTCCTCCTTCGTCACATTTGTTGCTTTTCAAAGGGAGAGTAAAGCGTGGTGGATGAAACTCAATCCCTGCCATTATTTCTGATGAACTGGGTGATTCTTTTGGTCTGAAAATAAGTTGGAGAGAAAAGTTAGTCGATAGAAATTATGGAAATAAAAAATTATTTGTTAAAAATTGTCGATTTACATATTTGTATTTGTATCATAAAAAGATAAAACAATTCCTAATTATTTGATATTTTTTAAACTATACTCTCGTAGAAACTGTAATTTAATCTAATCTAGGTGAAAAGGCTTAAACTGCTTATTTACAAATGTTGGCCCATATATACGATGATCGACTGTAACGAAAACTGTTTTGTTATTGAGGCATGTGCATTACACGTTTGCATTATACTTGAATAATTATATTTTATGGACAGCGTATTGAGGCATGTGTATATAATCACTTATGAACAAATATTTATCAAAAATGTACATCTAATTTTTTTTTTCAATTTTCATTGTATCCCTCAAGAAACAATTGTGTTAAAACATGTTTTGTCCAAAATGGATTTAGAAAAGGATCGCGCTTTTTTTACCGCGTGTCAAGAATTTTATTCGATCGCACAATTATAAATATCTTAAGAGTTTGCACAGTGTGCCATCGCGATATTACGAGCAACAGTTTGTGAAATAAAGTCCAAAAAATATGGCAACTGGTCGATCATCGGGCACAACAGCAATGAGTAATATCACAACTATCATTGGAAATCCCTAAGGATCGTTTGATGACAAAAATAAAAGAATCGCTATATATTATAAAAGGAGTCCTTCTCATTAACATCGTTTGACCTGTAAACTTGGTAATTAAATATACAATTAATTAAAATATTCTCAATCTTATTAATGGATCGCACTTCAGAAAAACGATTTATCAGTGGTCAGTCAATGTATATCAATATTTTTAAACTGCGTTGGCGCACGCTCAATTTATAAATGAAACAGGTTTGCTTTTTCTGGAATTTTAGCCTATACAAATCTCAAAACCAAAAAATATATCGTTTTTAATCTGCTATTGTGAAGTATACGAGCGGGAGATTATATTTGATTATATTTATAGAAATGTTTAATTGGTTTGGTTGAGTTACACTCTTCTCAATAACGGTTTCGTCAAACATAAGCCAAGTGAGAATTTTTACCATCATCACATAAAACCAACAAAATTTATATCTCTCAATGTTTTTTTTTTTTATTGAAATTCATTCTGAACAAAGTCGGAAGCAGTGCCTACTACCAGCAACTGCACTCTAAATGGAAAATATCCCAGATGGAACTGAACCACCATGGTAAAGTGCAGTGAGTGGTATCTGCCCTTGGCGATGGTAAAACCATCTATAAATAGTAAATCAGATTTGACTTTGAAATTCTATTTCAAAACGTATTTAATAAAAAGCCGATATCTTGAAGTAGATTTCATTTTGTCAAGCATGAGTCACAGATGGACCGCGTCTCGTCGACGCGATCCATCAATGACCTGTACTTGACAGAAGAAAAATTTAGAGAGAATAAGGGAGATAATCGCCAAAATGTTGAATAAAATCGACAAATATTGACAGGTCGCAAATATTGAAAAGTGTATTCGAATTCAAAATGTAAAACTGAAGTAGACGAGGATACCTTCAAATGATCGTAATAATCAGACAAAGATGTCGGTCTTAATAAAATATAAACATTATCATGGGGTAGCATATTCGGTTGAATTATAACACTATATACTTTCATCCCCATAATATTAACAAGATAGGTATTAAAAGGCAGCGAATCATATTTACCTTTATGTTATATTCAATTTTCAATTACCGAATTGACCAATAAAAGAGGGTGCAATGGCTATTCATGTCACAATATTTCTGTATATAAACAACAATGATGTCCCAAACCTTCTAAATCGGCAAACAACTTTTAATTGAAAAAATAATAAATACATAATGTAAAAAAAAATTTATGGACATGAAAAGTATAATTAATTAATCAAACAAAAAAAAATCACATACCTTATAGAATCAGCACAGTTTCAAAATATTAAAGTCTTTTAAATCGTATTCCTCTAACCGTCGATTTATTCGTATATATAACTTATAATTAAAATTAAAACACGCGAGCAGATCTCGCCACAACCGGCTAGGAAAACTAAACCAGCAGAAATGACTGGATATCTTAAGCAGACAGCGTTTATCTCCCTTGGGAAGAGGTTTGAATGTTTAAAAAGCTTGCATCTGTCTTTCTCTTTCGTCATGAGGCGTAATCGAAAAAAGATACTATATAAATCGCGCCATGCGTGTTGCTGCGTACCTCGCGCTTTAAAAGCGCGAAGTACGCAGGAACAGGCATGGCCCGTAGTTAATTTTGACTTCGAGAAAACTTAGCCACACGATAAGTGCGATAAGCGACAAGAGCGAACACAACTGCATATGTAGAAGGTGACAAGTATATTCGCACTGTTCGTCTTTCCAGACAGCTCAATTTGAATATGTGAACATTCAAAAAATTGTCGTAATTGCCAGAACTGATCTTATATAGACCGAATATATATAAAATATGAACTATCTGATTATTTTGAGAAGATAGCGCCTTATACTGCACAATATATAACGAATATGCACAAAATTGAAGACAAATACAATTTGAGTACGTTGTTTCGATATGGTATTACTGGGCCAGACTTGTTTTGGATAATAAATTCAACCTTAAACGCAAATTATCAATGAATCTTGAATGGACCAATCGTGCGTATAGAATTACATACTGTAAAAAAAGTACAGTAAATCTCCTAGTCATTTGCAGTAATTGCATATTTTCAACGTTAAAATGCCATGTCGGTGAGATTTACGCCAAGTATAGGCTGTAACAGCCCATAATTTATAGTTTTTAATTCAATATCACAAAGCCAATTTACTGTAAAAAATCAGTGATTTACTGCATGTTTATTACACTGTAGTTGCGATATGTTTTTTGATTCAAAATAGCAATTGACGTCTTTGTCTGGTCATAAAGGTTGTTAAAATTATGTTCCATTTTCATCAACACGTGATGATGTATTTTCAAAGTGATGATAAGAACCATTGGCACATCAATCATACAGGCCACGTTATATATATATATTTTTTATATATAACATACATATTTTCGAACCTTGCATCTGAGAGTGGATCCCCTAATGTTATGGTAGGAGGGGGGTTAAAATAAAAATAGGACATCCACTAACCAGTCTTAATATACAATTCGGGAAACCCATTATTATGGAAGCTTTTCAGATTCATTCATCTGAAAATCGAATCTCGGAGCATAGATACCATTCGAATCGAATATTTTAAAATCTAGATCTATTCCTCTGAATGGATTCGAAATTTGATTCTAGGAGTAGCCTCCCTAACCATTATCGATAGAAACACATACATATATATGGAACGACTCTCCGTCGCCAACCTGCGTATCACCTGCACCAACAAAATGAGATTAAAGTGGAGATGTACCATATTTTTGTTATTGAAAAAAGATTCTTCGGGCGATTCTACTATACATACAAAGAAGAATGAATTGCATGACACATGAGTTTCTGTGTTAATCAACCATGGTCGATGCAACAAAACATTGCCAGCACACCAATCGTTTTTTGTTACATTGTTTCGATATTCTGCTTGATAAGAATTTGTGGGATGGGCCATTCTGTGCGGCATATAACCGTCTATGACTTCTCTAGACGCCTCTTACAACAAGCAGTATAGACCTTAATTAAGATAAATTAAAACCTATGATTCTTGAAACTTTTTGTAGTTTTAAAGTTGTTCGATATCTGTTCGAAAAGGTTATCGTTCTCGCCAATTTGAACCCGTTAATGTGAATCAAAACAACTGCTGCAAATAAATAGTACAACTTTCAAATTCGAAATTCGAATCGATTCGGTCACATGTTCGATTTGGATAATTCGAACACCCATTTCTGCAATTTGGTTTATTTCTAAAACTGTTTTAAGCATATTTTTTTAATTCATTGCGGCATTTTTCACAGGGTGTTTTAACTTTGTAGGTTAAGACGAATCGGGGAGATCATATCTTTCCAACAACTCTAACCCTGTCCGTCTATAAGTGGCCGCTTGTACAGGGAGCTGGTCGGGGTGGCACTCTAAGGTGTATCTATAAAAAACAAAATATATTTTTTGATTTGCAAGCACCTGCTATCAATTGTATTTGTATTTACCATAGTTGCAAAACGGTTTCCAAGGATTGGATACATATCATCTGACGACAACACAATGCCTCTCTGTGCAGTGTTATTTCATACATGTTGATTATTGCGTCATCAAAGGGCTGGGAAATTAGATTCCGTGATTCGAAGCACAATATATTAGAATCAATCGCAAATCATTCATGGGAACAAAACGATTTTGGTCAAATTTGTACATTTATTTCGAATCAAATTCGAATTCTGAGGGATTTGGTTTCGCCCAGCCCTAGTCATCGAGCATCGATACAACTTAGTTGTACTTTTGCATTTTGAAGAGCATTTTGAAGACATTGATGCTTAGTAACGATATGATCGGTGTATAGGTATCGGCACATCCCTAATTTTACTGTCAAAAATTTATATTAATAAATGATGACCTTCTTTCACTTTCCTTTCATAACGCACTCTGTAGGTTTAGATTCATAAATACGTAATTGGGTTTAACGATATAATCTCTCGGTTTTACTATGATAAATATTTAACAAAAATTACGAGTATTTGCTGCGGGGCAGCTTTTGTTGCATTGCTCCAGAAGTTACCGGCCACAGCCGGTTTAATCGGCTGATCACCTTTTATATTTTTGATACTTCCAACCTATTTCAGTACGTTTATGGACCATAGCATCCATCATAATAGAACGGCGAATTTTACGAACGAATTTTGTGTATATTGGCGATAAAATTATTCCTTTCAAATATCATATTATGAGTATTGTATATTCTATTTTATGCAAAGTGGGCGATAGCGTTTAAAGCGGGTTTTTATTTTACTTTGCGCAGAAAGTGCTATCCGCTGAATTGAACCGCTATGTACTACTGAACTAACCTATTTTACGTTGAGGCCAAAAATACAAAAAATACATGTTTTAGCTTCTCATCCCTTGGCCACGATTGAATTGTGTAGAATGAGGTAAGTATGTCTCGCTTTAACCCAACAACCAAGAAAATAGTGACACTTTGAAACATTATTTTTTTCTTCAAATTAGTGAAATTGGGCTGATTGATGAAATTACTGAAGATGACCAAACACGGGAGTCCAGTGTTGTCAAAGCCTAGGTATAATATGTAATGGTGGAGTAGATATATAAATGAATTTACAGTACACTGCACTGCAAACCACGAAAATCACATTGAAAAAACGTGCAATTCTGAAGAGTAGCACCTTTATGTCGTCGCGTTCGAGTTTAGTCTATAACGCTAAATATAGTAATTAAATGTACCTACACACATACAAACACACACATACACACACAACCAAATCAAACAAAAAAAAAAATCAAAACGCGAAAAGTACTCGCCGCTCAAACGATAATTACTTTGAGTGATGGAAATGATATGTTATGTCATTTAAGAATTAAGATAATATTATTGTTGTCTCCTGAGATTAAACTTAATGATAACACACAGTCTTCATCGGCTAACCAGCAGCTCGCAAACATTTCTCCATATGTACAAACAAATCATAAGAATTGTAGCTCCATTTACCCATTATGAATATTTTCACTGGAACTGATTTTGTCTTTATTGCTCGCAACTGAGATAGTTTTCTCCGACTTGTGTTTGTACTTTTCATTGACGACGCTGGACTGAAAAATAATATATTTTTTTTGTGATCAAAGGTGAATGAATCACTGCTGATTTGTACTGGGGTGATGTTTGTCCTAAATTTGACTTTTTTAATTACAAGCCAAGCTCAAACTAGAACGTCAAAAGAGATTGTAAGCGAGAAGCTTTTTCCATGTAAGAATGTCAGCTACACAGTAGCCCGAAATCAGAAGAAAATAAGTATATTTCATGGTAAATGTTTTCTAAACGGTAACAATGACTCCATTAAATGTCTGGTAGCAACAAAACTGTAGAAAAATATTCAAAATCATCAATACTGCTATGAAATAGCAGTGTTGATGGTTTTGAATTTTTTTTGTCCATCCGAAAAAATGGCGCGAAGATTAATATTCCCGAAGAAGAACAAAAGCCTGTCACCCTGTTCCATGTATAGTAAAATTTTTCACGTAAAGGTAAACTATCGAACTAAAGGCCGGCAATGATTCATTCTGAAGATTACAATTTTGTCAACGCAATAATTCTTCTGCATATATCTATTGTTTTTAGGGCTGTCTAAAATATTCGATTCGAGATATTCGAATCATAAATTATTCGATTCGATTTCTGCAACAATTCGAAATCATCAAAATGATAATTTCAATTTTTTTCAGATACATAAGTGCGAATTTTCACCTAAGTTATAGGTTGAAAAAGAACCTATTTGTTCGTTTACTATATGACTTTCATTCGAATATTCGATTCGGAAAATTTATTCGATTCGATTCTGAAACCAAAAGATATTTTTACATCGAAACGTCTCAGTAGAAGGGGCACAGGGATAAACAGATTCAGTTCCAATTAGCAATTCGAAGGTAAAGCATCATACCAAAAATGATGCACAACTAGGGATGGGCAATTTGATTCGATGATTCGAATCGATTCGAGCCACAAATTATTCGAAGTAATCGTGGATCGTTCATAGGAACAAAAACTTGTCAAGGTGGAATAAGGTGGAATTTTCGTTTTAACGACAATATACAATCGATTTTGGCCAAATTTAACCAAAATCAACTGTATTTTGTCCTTTAAATAAAATATTTTGCTTTCGGACTGGAGTGTAATTGAATACGCATCACTTTTAAGTCTGTTTAAGCTAATATTTATAATTTGTAACTGTAAATTTCTTAATTATCATTATCATAATGGAGGCTATAATAGTTGAAATGAGATTTTTTTATGTTTATGGAATCTGCGATTCGATCCCATTCGAGAAAATTATCCGAATCAGATTCGACTTCGCCCGAAACGAATTCGATTTTGCCCATCCCAATGAGCAACAAAATTTGTGTTGAAGCATCCATTTATTTAAATATTTTAATCTAAACCTTGACAAAGTCAGCTTTCAAACCTTGCTCAGAATAACAGTATCCTTCGATGTATTGAAGAAATCTTGTTCTACTGTAGTATCGCTATCCGTAGACTGGAAGAAGAAAGCCTCGTGTGTTGGTTCAGTAATGGATGTTTCTGCGGTGTGAACGACGGTAAGATTCCGCTGTGTAAACGAAATGTCAAAACTATTTATAAACGTTCAAATGAGAAAAGAGACATTCGGCGGTTATAACCAGTGTTACCACTTTCGAATTTATTTTGATTTATTATTTATTTATAATTTTAATTTATTTGAATCGAATATCAAATCGGGTTATTAAATTAATTAATATTTATTGAATGGACATTTCCACAAAAATAGAATTTCGAATATTTCGCTAAGGAAAAACTTTTTCAATTTTCCCTTTTCGAAAATATTAGATTCGATCCCTGAGTCGCGAATCACGAAGTATATGATTAATTATTAAAGTGATTCGGAAGCAATAATATAAAATGCCTATATTTTATTTATAGCTGGTTCTGGGAGTGGATCACCCTGTCAAAGGCCCTGTAACAGCTATTTTAAATAATTCGTTTATACTTTTGAATGTATTTTTTAAGAATGTGACAATTTCCATGAAAAAAGTTTTTGTTAATTTGATATAATACTTTCAATTCTAATATCCGTTTTGGTTTCAAAATAGGTTATTCAATACAACAGTGTATTACCCACGCGCTTATTTTAAAAGCATAGCAACGATTAATACCGAAAAGTCATAGAAAACTTACCCTCACTTCAGGTGGATACATCATTTGTCTTCTTCCATCTCTTGGAAACTCAGACGCCAGTTTGATTCCACGAGCATACGGGTCAGCTCCAACTAATTCCTCTGTTGGCGCATCGCTCAACTCGTCAGGAATTTGGCCTGTGGTTGGATCGGCAACAATAAGGCAATCAGTATCACACTGCGAAGGGAGAGGTGATTGAGTGGAGTGATGGGTAACGTAACGAATTCCAGGATTCTGTCCCCGAGTCTGGCGGACTTCTTGCGAATCCTGCGAAACCCATGAGTTCGGACGTCCCGCCTGATGTTATTGAAGACGCCGGCGAAGGCGAGCGAATTTCTTCTGAAGGTACTCTGAGATAATCTGGAGCAGAGTAGTGAAACTCTGGTCGTTTAAAAGTCTTTTTCTCAACTTCTGTACGAGAATATCTGGATTCGGAAAAGAAATTAGTGTCCTCATTTGTGGGGGTATTTGAGGATGAAATTGGGGATAAAGAGCGAACACTCTTTGTTACGATATTTAAAGTTGCAGGAGAATTCAACTTTTTCTGCATCTCTGGAGCGCCGACTACTTTTGTGTTAGTCGTCGGTGTTCTCTGATTGTTTGTGTATATTCCAAGGTCTGACTTTTCAGATGACGTCACCGATGATGTAGATGACAACGATCTTGCTTTTGTTCTAGTAGGTAACAACAAAACTCCTGATACTTTTGTTGAAGCAGTATATTTAGGTCCGCGAGTAGGACTTTTTGTTCTGCGATTCACAGCAACATATTGCGGCTCTGGGACAGTTAGTGACGTCATGTGTCTGGTAGGGGATGGCGACCGAGGTCCTCGTCTAACCACTACAGTTCGCATTGGTATTGGAGACACAGATTTGACTTGTTGCTCGCTTCGTTTCGCTACTTTTATTGAAGCAAACGTTGGAACGGGAGACAGCGAGCGATAATCTGGACTTCTAGCGACATCTCCCGGTTGTGGAGTCAAGGATCTAATCCTAAGGGAATTATGGAAGTTTCTCGACAAAGTCTGAGTGTTAACGCTTCTATGAGTTGCTTTTGTTACAACGATTGAATCGGATGCTCTTCTTTGTAAAGGTCTTCTTGAGATAACTATTTCTGTTGGTCTATGTTCGTTCTTGTAAACTACACCTTTGATAGGAGGGGACTTTGGTTTCTTCTGTACGGTAACTTGTGCTCTTGATTTGAAGCCTTCCACTGAGTAAATAATTGAAAGTGTCAAAGTGCATTTAATGAGCAATATTCAAACGATGCACATGCGACCCATTTTAAAAAAAAAACATACATTCATCTTTACATCTTTAAATAACCAAAGACAAGAAAAATGGGCACGTTTAAAAGTTAATGCCATGTGCGGTACTTAGGGCTGGACAAAACCGAGTCATTCGGAATTCGAATCTGAAACGAATATATTTTTGAATCGGATCGAATCACTAATACCATGTAAATAACAAAGATCCCCTTATTACTGTTAAAACTTGTCTCCATTGTGGAAATCGAGATTCTATATATAGTGTATTTTCAACTCACACTACATGTTTAAGAGCAACAATTTTCAAATTTTAACAACAAAATGTAATCGATTTTGGTCAAGTTTGACCAAAATCGATTGCATCCTGTCGTTAAAATGGAAATTCTACTTTATTTAGCAAGTTTTTGTTACTTTGAACGATTCACGGTTTATTCGAATAAATTGTGCTTCGAATCGCTTCGAATCACCAAATGGGATAGCCCAGCCCTAGCGATACTAGAAGATTTTGATTAATAGAGTAGCCTTACAAAACGTTCTACTCGTACGATATTTCGCGTTGGGAAATCTCGCAAAATGATTTAAATAAGTAAAATACAATTCGTTTGATGATTTCGATTATCTTTCTATAATCTGATTACTATCAGACACTAAAAGGAGAGGCATTTTATTCTTCTAACATAAGATATATCATGAAATATTGCATATTTGCTCAATTTCTTCTAATGGTACCCATTTTCTGGGTAGCAAAATAGCCAAAATTCTGCCAGTCTGCTCACCGGTTGGCTTCACGTCAACGTTCACCCGGAGCGGCAGTTCCTTCTTCTTGCTCGTCCTGACTCGCTTTACTTTGTCAAAAATCATCGTTTCAACTTGTTTTACCCGCATGTCAGAGTAGTATTCATCTCCTACAACACTGCCCGGTCGTATTTCTATCGGAACTGGAGTTTCTGTAATAATTAAAGTGGAGGTTTAAAGCAGAATGCCAGTATAAAATTTCTTTTTTCGTTTGGGTGTGTGAAAATTTACCCTGATTTGGGTAATTGACCCTCATTTGGGTAAATAAACAAAGAAGGAATTGAACGACGCATCGTTACTGATATACTTATGAATCGATATCGACGTATTGTCCACGTTACGTATCAATGGTTTACGTAAATTTTGAAGTTTTGTAGTCAAATGCTGGAAAGTCAAATCCAGGGGTTGCGAGCGAATCAACTACATACACATACACACGTACCCAAAGGCCTCTTTTCGATCTCTTTCCCTGCATTATATTTTTGTTGAATATTCATCTCCAAATTTTCCTGTTGTCGTTGTGAAACAGACGATTCTTTACCAAAACCAGTTGGAGTCGGTGTTCTGAGATGCTTCTCAGTGGATTGAGTGTTAGATGGGAATTTATCAGCTTTCGATTTAATAGGTAGCCTGTAATTTGAACGCAATTTTAGAACCAAGAAAGTCGAACCACATTTGGGTCACTAAGGGACCACGTGGCGAACGCGCTGCCCATCCATAGCGCATGGTTGACAAAAATAATATTTACTTAATTAGTCAGTGAACATTTGTGCACGATATTCATTCGTGTGCTTTTCCAGCTCGCAGCGATGGAATTCTTTATCGGAAACGAATCTCAAAAATAGCTGTTTTCGGCACGAATCTGAGATTAGATTCCAAATCTTAACTTATCCATATACGTTCGGACATCGATGTGAATCACTTGCACCAACAGATTCGAAATGGAACAAACGAAATGAAATCAGGTCAGTTTTCGCATCGACATATACTGCAACGGTTGTATTCGGCTAATGGGAAGTTATATGGCATACTCTTCAGTCGTTCAAGCACGTTATGTCTTATGCCTATTGCTTCACTTACCTCTTGTCGAGACACGTATTTGGTGGAGCTACTTTTCTGTAACTTGTTTTACTTGTGTCAGGCCTAGATTGTTTGAACGAGTCTTCGGTTTCGATAACCTACAAAATGCAGTTATATTACTATTAGTATACAACGGTGCTAAGGTCTTGTATATATGATTTATTAAAATTTTCTAAAAATTGATTGTCGAGATATACAAACCTGAAATGGGATCGAATTAGCGATAAAATCCGGATTTGGTAGTTTCGATTTTCTTATTGTTCAACTGTAACACGCAGTCGCAAACAACAAAACTTAAAAACCACATTGTTACTAGACATTACCGGCATTTATTTAACAATTACATAAAATGGTAGTTACGAAAAGTAGGTTATTGCATATGACAACGACTAAGTCGAAAATTTGACAACATCCCCGACTTAGATTGGTTAACAGACATGATAGACTGAGATTCATCAATTCAGACGTTTTTTCTGTTTTTCTATGATAAAATTATGTTATATCCAACCTGAACCTAATTTTGAAAATTCGTCAGAGCGTTTCTCTAAGTTTAATCTATATATATTGGAGGTCGCGACCCTTCCAAAACCAGTAACAAATTAGGATAAAATCGCGAAAAATGGCGAATTTCCCTTTTCTACGTCTTAACGATCAAATTATATCATGAGAATATAATTTTCCAGCTAACTTTTTGTCGTTTTCTTACAGAATGGCGCTAAAATTAATTGGGCGCCTTCGTCGTACATTTTTCTTAGTATAAAAGCTGTTAATTTACTTCGTCAGCGAGTCGGCCCCCTCAATGTCGAAGATCTTATGGCGCAATCGATGCACAACTTATCGGTGACGAGTGCTTGGAAAAGTACATTCTCTTATAGTGAAGCAATACCGCATCCCGATGTTGGCACGCATTAGGTAATGGCGATACTTCATCTCTGGACAATTCATAACGTCACAATATGACAACTTTGCCGATAGAAGACATTCCACAGGAGTTTATATTAATATCAACAATGGCATGTGGGAACCAGCAAACCACAGAAGGCTAAATACGTCAGCGAAGTCGATTCAAGAATGTTAACCAACACAATGGCCGGAACGTGGCACTGCCAGTGACGGCGAAAGGTGGTAAATCTTGTTGGAAAGACATAAAAACGGAACTAAACAAAATTTGGCAACAAAAACCACAAAATTTGGGGGGGGGATACACGATTTCGGGAGAAAAGCAATGAAACGCTGTATTATAAGTGATTACACGTCGAAGGCACACGTAAATTTTGTACATTCAGGATATTTTTTTATAAAATCCTAAACTCTTGAGTAGTTGTATACTCTTGCAGTTGAATACATCCAACCAATCAACGCAAATGCATACATTTCGTTTGTTTTATTATTGGCAAAAGATTTTTCGCCATCGTAGGTTAAACATACAAAAAACTCACGACAACGACCACTAATATGGCAATGGGTACATAAAACGTACAGCGTGGGAATGCACTAATCGAGAAAAATTCCACACAGAACTAAACCGCTACAAAAGAGTGAATTTCTTAGCACCTCTTGGGACAACAACCAAAACGATATGTAATTAAATGCACAACACTTCCAGAAAGTTATACGTTCGATAGTTTTTTTTTTCAAAAGACGAATTGCATTGTAACCAAGACCGGAAGCAAAACTCACAATGAACTAAATAACGAATACACCACAAAATGTAAAACCAACATTCGCACAGCAAGCGAAAAACATTTCTAACAAATCTGTTACCCGCTATAGTAGAGTGTAAATTAGTGCCGCTGTCCAAAATATTCGATTCGTTTTTCGATTCATAAATTATTGAATTCGAAATAAAAAAAATGATAATTTCGCTTTTTTTCAAAAAAAAAGTGTGAATATTCACGTAAATTATAAGATGACAAAGGAACGTCTTTGTTTGTTCATTATCTACCTTCTGATTTAAATTCAACATTAGAAACAAAAAACATTAGAATCGATTCTGATGCGAAAAGATGTTAAATTTTGGTCAACCCTGGTGAGTGGCATCTCCGCCGAACGATGGAAAATTATTTGTTAGCATTTGACTTTGAAGCTTTGTACGTTGCATTCAATATATTCAATGGTAGCACTACACGCACACGCGCGATGGTCGAATTTCATCCCAGGGGATTTGTGACCACAGGCGCTTCATCTGACTTATAAGCAAACTAATGAACTGCCTTGATTAATTCCACAGTTTAATATACCGAATACGAAACCATACCCTCTATTTTGCTATACATTTTATTATGACGGAAGTATGATTCGCAGCACAAAAATACTGATAGCTTTTCTTCGAAATTTTGATGATCAAACTTAAAGCTTAGTAAGTTGTCTGCATTTAGGTTTCTAAAATCTCTAAGTTAAATAAAATAGTTCTTTTGCCAATAATTTGTCCGCATTTCCTAAAGTAAAGTATTCCTGGCACAAAATAATTCAGTATAAAATAACAGAATGTCGTATGCTAAGATTTCTAATTGAGTCATGGCGGGTTCACTGGCTGTACGTAGCGTTGCGATTTCTGTTCAATTTTCCAAGAAGTTCTGTGCGCGCGCAAGATGAATTTAAGCGCGCACAAAATGTGGAGCGGTGCAGGTGCATTAATGGGATATTGCTGCACATGTCGAATAAATACATATGTCTCAATTCATCGTTGACAATCATTGGCATCCTACGTAAATTTTCACGTAGGTTGTGCTTCGTTTAGATGTGTGCGGAATCATTGATTTACCTTCCTCCTTACGCTATAAAATCTGACATAGGCTAAATTAGGATTTACTGTAAATTAGCAAAAAAACATGCATTCATCTGACCTCGCAGGTGTGGGAAGAAGAAGTTAATTCGTTACTGCGTAAGTATTGGCCGTCTCTGATTTGAAAGTTTCAAAACGGCGTTTTTCCGCTTTTGAGACATAAATATTTCGAAGCTTTCGTAAATATCCGGCTTGTAGCAGCCTCTATTTAGTGGTTTATTGAAATATAATCCTTAATATTTGCCTATCCCGACCAGAAACATTTTTGTCCCGTTAAATTCTCGCTGTACACAGAACTGGCGATGCTCTAAGTTTTGTCCTTTCTAACCTATTAAAAGAAACTAGAAGGTGGCAATCTGAATATTTTATCCACCACTAACGTTTCGAACTGAATCATATATGCAAGCCCATGCTTAGACGTTTATCGATCTGCAAATAAAAATGTGCATCTCCTTGCGGAAATTCACTCTTTGGACTGCGTCCGAAACTTTGCCAACGAACTGGCATAATGTACGATAAAAAATAGAAATATGTTGTCATAATCAAGAGGTTGCAAATGCGCATGAAAAATAAATGACTGAGTAAATTTGTCTCCTAATTTGTACATTGTCCCCCCAAAACATGCTTTGACGACTGAAAGAGAGACAATCTTTGCAAACAAGCGGATTATTGGAAGGCGCTTGTGCAGCATATATTCATCCGAAATGAAACAAATATTGTACACACTGCAGGGCAAAATAATCCAAACTGTGTGTATGATGCACCATGGTGAGGCAAACTTGGGTACAAATGCTTGATTCGCCACTTTCATTCTGCAGTACATGTTCATCTCAGAAAACCTAACAGGGACACTCACCCAAATCCAGCCTTCAGCATCAGATTGCAATTAAAAGTAAATTTCACACGAATCTTCCAATACCATAACACCACTGTCATCTACCCTGACAGTTAATCAGTCCCGCAAGTCTCCGCCGCCCGAACAACCTCTTCCGTTATCGCGCGAAAGACGATAAGGCGGGCTTGTGGACAAATAAATTCTCGTGGGAAACGATGCGGAAAATTATGACGTAATAAACAATTCAGCTTCTGTGATTCCGGAAAACGTTACAAAACCATGCGTGTGTTTCAGTCGGGGTTAAATTAAATTAAGTATTGGAATTCTATTTGAATCGGAAACCTATCTATATTTGACCTACCCACTGGAACAACAACTTCAAATGATGGGGATTTTTTTTTAGAATATGTTTGTTCAAAGTAATGTTTTTTAAATTCCTATAAATGTATAAAAGACCCTGTGACAAGTCTTAGCTGGGGTGAATTATTTACTTACTTGCATTGAAAGATAATTTTGCGTGGAAATGAGCTGACCAATTTGATGACTGTATTTTGAGCGCTTTTAGCATCCTAGGATACACAGGTCTTTGGCACAAATCAAAGAATTTTTATGCCTTCGGCGTAAGCTGACTGATTTTCGAACTCACATAACTCAAGTAATAGTTCTACCTTACCCGATTTTCAAATATGGAATGTTTTATTCGGGGAGTTGTGAATGTGAAATTGTAATGTATGTGGAAGTACTTGCATTTTCGAAGCATCGTCCTAGCAAAAGTTGTGGCATCGATGCAGTACGTCTCAATAGTGTTGTTATTCGGCCTTGCCTCAGTTTGCCTGTACATTCACTCCAAGCAAGGTTTGAAGCAGTGATAGCAAGAAACCAGCTATTTATAAATCGCCTTATATGACAAAGAGCTGCATATAATGAAAAAAACCAGCAAAAGCAAAAAATATTCATATGGATCTGAACCGTTTTCCCTCATTTGTATTCGTTCTACTCAGGGACCGAAACAGCGACCAAGAAGAATCAAGCTACTTACAAGCAAAATACAGCATTAGCAACTGCAATTCTACGTGGGAAAAATCATTAAAAATGAATGACCCTCGAATCTCCATAATAAAATTCAGTTAGTGATATCTACCGTGCGCTGATAAAGTCATCTGCCACTTATTTACTGCATTTTAGTCGTCTCTTAGGACGCCCGGGAAATGCTTGTTGAATGGAATGCTTGTTAAATTCTTTATAAATCGGGAATGTTTCACTAAAACGAACCCCTCTAGTGTATCCCCGAAGCTTATACATTCATTTATACCATTCGGACTGTTAATTCATATATGAAGGTAAAAAGAGCAATTTATAATAACATGCAACAATGAATATTAGCTACGTTGTAGTGCTATTGTCATAGAAAAGCATTTATAAGCATTTTAACAGACACAGTTTACATGCATTTGCTTCATTGTGTTACAGAAATGTGAGAAAATACTGGTAATTCATTAAAATGTGAAGAATGTTTAGTACACTTGGAAATAAATAAAAAATAATCACGTATAAAAAGGAACTTTTCATATTAAGTTGGCAAGTAGAACAAGTACTTTCTCAGCCTGATAATTTCTCAAGCTGACAATATCTCATTTCACATTCGTGGAATAAGATGTTGTCAGCTGTTTTTGCTACTCAAATACTATCTTACCCAAGAATCTTTGTAAAGGTATCTACATACGGATACAAAATTGTAAGAAAACGAGAAAATGGAACCGATAGTGTACTGCGCGTTATCATTGATTCCTCAAATAAATTGATTTCAAGAAATATTTTGTTAAGTATGAGTCAGAGATGGGTCGCGCCCCCGGGGCTAGTTCCATCTGTGGCTCATGCTTGACAAAAGCAATTTATTGATTTAGCTACGTACAGACTTCATCCACACCTTAATTTATGCGCATATTGCAAATTTTGGACATAATTCCGTGATAAAAAAATATAATTTTCGGTAAAACAATGAAGTAAACTAAGACCAATGACATTTTACAGCTAACTGCAGCCTATGCACTAGTGAAAGATTTGTTATTTTCTACACATAAACAAGGTTTGTGGATGAATTTCTGTTATAAAATTTAAATGAACAAGCGATAGAGGTTATCAGTGTTTTATAGTAGAACATATTCTAATGTTCCAAGAGCACTGGTGGCAAAACCAGATTGAGAATGAGGGCATTGCCACATGGCCCTCTCGAAGACCTAAATATTCTTGAATTAAACAAAATTGTGTTGCGCAATTATAGTTTTTGGTTTTTCTTTGTCATTTTTATTTCTAGAATAAAGAACTTTCTCAACAAAAAGTCAAGCATATGTCGCGGGTCAAGAATTCGCCGTACAAAATTCATCTAGAAAAGTTTGGATTCTATATTTTTGTATCCCCCAACATTGATGCTTTCCATCGCAACTGCCCAAAAGCCAGTATGTGGATCAACAGCAAATTCTCGTTTTCAAATGTAGAGTATCCAAGGCGGTGATGCAAAAGGGAATGCGCATGTGAAGTATGCCGTATGCGATTTTTATAATCCCTCATTTATTTAGCAGTAAAACTGTATATTTTGTCTCGAAAGTTTTCGTCTGCAGCGCACATTACGACATCATAAATATCATGACATATATCATACCCATCCAACGAAAATAATATCGATCTGATTTTGGCTATCATTTTCAGTTCAGTATCATATTTCAAATATTTTAAAAATCATTCATTTTACCCAGGAAACAAAACAAATTGCTTTCAGCATTGGCATTTTCTGGTTTGGAAGTGAGGTTGCAATATTCATGTCATGGTACCAAACATCATAACTCAGTCGGATTCAATTTTGTTAGGCATGAGCCACATACAGACCGCGCCTTGGCGGCGATGATTTGACAATATTTTTCTGACTGCGAAGACCCCAGATATGTTTAAAACTGCATAAATTTGCAATATTGAAAATTACGACATTGAAACCTTCATCAAAATCGGAATTTTAGTGAAATTGTTAAGCAGAAATTCATGCACGTAAAAGTTAGTTTAGATAAAGTGTTAAGATGCTTATTCCACCAGGCTGCTAGTGAAGTGCGTCTAATCTCCATTTTAGTAGATGCTTTGAGATGGATCACGTGATTACCATGCTTTTATCACGTGAAGTTATCGTGACACCAAAGTACAAGCATTGTGACGTCATCACGTCAGCTGATAATGTACCTTGTTTTTGACTCTTTGAGCGGGAGACTGATGGCCCACATTGTGTCGTATTCCTTGAAATGGCGCTCGTTTTCCAATGGGTCCATGGCGTCGAGGAGGTGGGGGTGGTGGGCTTTTGTCACCTCGTTTTTCATATTGCAGCGTGGTTCCATTTGTTTGCTGAGAGTGTTTCTGCTTATTGTTCAGATTCTCAACCGACTTAAATTTGGACAAATTGTCGTGGTAATCGAACTGTGGTCTTTCCAGAGACGTATCTACATTAAAAAGTACGTAAAAATTGTTTTTGATCAATAATTTTATTTTCCAACCATCATTCCTTCCTGTTGAAGTATTTACTTTTAGTTTGACCAACTTCAGTAACGAGCAAAAAGGTATTTTGTATATAGAATCATAGTCGTGAATGGTAAAAGTTTGGGTCTCATGAAGTTTAGTACCATATATCCGATTATCATATTAATTTCCCATGTTGCAAGCGACTCATCCTAACCCGGGAGACAATGCCAGATGCTTGCAGCATTGGCGCCCCCTAGTTAGGATGAGAATATTCTGCCAGTTTTTATTTTAATGACATTCGGGAATATGGTACTAAACTTCACTAGACCCAAAAGTTTAACTGTTTATTTAGTAATAACAATGGCCGAAATTCAAGCCTAATTATAGCAAAATTTTGAATCCTGATAAATTCCGAAGCTGATTTTTCTCAAACCAACATCATCACAAGTTTTTGACAGACCTGAAGATTTAATTCGTTCTGCAAGCTATCATGTATTGCTTACCTTGGTCGCTAAGTTGTACCGATTCAACAGTCGAAATATCGCTCGGTGTGGTTTCGTCTCCCAGGGTATATTCGTCTGACATTGATGTTAGTGTGCTGACGTTAGATTCGGACATTGTGTCTTCTGCTGTTACAGAAGTGAAGCTTTCTGGGACTGGCGTGAATTGAGATGTCAAGGCTGCAAAATCGTTGTGAATATAGTGAACACCACACTTATACGAAAAGATCATAATCTGGGTGGTATATTTTATTGAACTTTTAGGAGTATCACGAAATCTCATACTTCGAGGGCACTGATTGCTGTTTGTTCTGCATGTTCATTCATTGCATTTCAAATATACGCTGTTTCGAATTCTTTTTGCTGTATTCTTTTTTGTTTGATTACACGTCTACCAAAGTTAGTTTGTCGTGTAGCTAAAATGACTCGAATTTGAAACTCGCATGTTTTTACTACCTAGAGTCATGCAATATTACTTCTATATAATTCATTCCGTAATGTAGGCTATAGTGTATCTTTTTTATTTGGTTTGCATCAGCAAAAATTTGAAAATTGAGTTTTTAGGTAAATATTCAACTTACCACTCTGTTCAGATCCGGCACTGTCTGTGTATGCAAGTGGACGTTCAAACAATTTTCCCTCTTCGGCTGTTAGTTCATTTTCAATTCGAGATTCCCAAGAAGCTTGCGGCCGTCCAGCGTATCTCTTTATCTGACTGTGCACAGCTTTTTCAAAGCTAGCATTCTTAGTGATTGGTGGTTGTCCAGATTTTGAGAGGAACGCGAATGGGCCCTTTTGAGTTTGTATTTGTCTTTGCAGGGGATTTTAAACTTGACCATGTAGGTAGCGGTGGGCTACTTGGTTCAATTGCTGTCGTCAGTCCTGCTGATTTAGGCGAATTCATTTTAGTTGGAGATAGAGCATTCGGTTTTCGCGGAACATTTGTATTGATGTATAATGGGGGAGAATGTATACTCCTCTGCGTATGAGATCTCTGTTTTTCTTGATCATGTAATTTTGTACCGTCGGTTAGAGTTGAATAGCCTGATGTGGAGGAACCACCAGTGACTTCCTCAAATAGTTTATGATGGCTCGGTGATTTCTTCAAAATTCCTGGAGTAGGGCTAGCTTGATACGGTTTTGGTGTAAATTTAATTGGAGTTGGTTTCAGCAATACCGGAGTTGGCGGAATGTATTTGGGCACTGGGGGAGCTGGAGGTACAATACCCGTTTGGGGATTTTCTTTGGTAATCTGGTGCTGAATTGGTGCCCGAGGGCTTGATTCTGTTTTTATTGAATCCTTTACCCGTTTTGCAACGTTTTCTGCAAGTGAATTCTGTGACTGACTTTTTTGTTGTTCCCACTGCAGTCTTTGCTTCTTTTGATATAATTCTTGTTGTAAACGAATCTGGTCTTGCTGCTCTAGTCTAGATTTCAGAGCTAAAGCGTCGTCCCTAAATACAAAGAAAAGTAATGAATATATTTGTAAACTATACCTATAATAGTTCAGCTAACACCTATATATCTATTTTTAAAATCTGTTATTGCAGAAAGTGCTTCCTTCGATTTGATTGCGTCAGTATCGGAATTAACCATTCTCTCATATCAAAGGCGAAATGCAATTGGGTGATATATTATAGTTTCATTGTCAAAAATAGACATGTGTAAGGTTAAAAATATATTACAAATTCACTTTGTTAAGTTTGAGCAATGTTCAAAATTCTAATTAGTATTTTTTAAACTGTGGATAATCGAATTTTCTGCTTTTTGAGCAAATTTTCGCAGCGAAATCATGATTTGTGTCAATTTTTACGCGGTAAAATTTAGCATTTATCATGATTTTTCTACGAAAAAGGCCTTTCAATAATCGGAAGACAAAAAGAATTTCAACTAGAATTTCACAATACTCAACTATTCCGATAAAGACAACTCTATTCCATACAAAGGAAACTTATTTAAAAGTAGTACAAATTTCAAGACATACTTTAAAGTGTTGAGAGATTCCTGGATAAAGTCATGTCGTTTAGTAGAGTTCCTCTGGGTGTTTATGAGAGATGATGAGTGTGCGATTTGATCAGTGAATATGCGTTTCATTTCTCTTATTCGATCTTCTTGTTCAGGCATTCGACTGAAAACATCATTATCGAGGCGTTGCAAAGTCGGTGTTGCTGACTGCCCTTCGCTGTAATTCGGATAATTTCAATAAGTTAGAATTATATCTTTTCAAATATTTTCTTCGACAAATAAGTAATTGGACCATGGACAAAAAAAAATTCTCATGGGGTTTGGTTGAAGAATTTATACTTACTAACTAAACGCTGGCTTAAATAATTTGGATATGTTCGAACGAACTGAAACGCTCATGTCATATCAACAAAGTGAAATCTAAAGGTCTAAATAGCCGCTAGTGAGGGGATTTATGTAAATGAGTAACTTTAAAAAATATAACTGCGTACAGCATACATATCGTTTGTAATTTACTTGTAGTATCTGTCAGGGATTCCCTACTTCATATCCCTGCATTTCATATAACTTTTTGCATTTTTAGTGGTTTCAGGAGACTCCGAGTACGATATGATATGCAGCCTTGGGAAAAGAAAAAAAAGTATCACTTACCTATTTGAACTCGCGTATTGCTTCAAAGCACTGAAAATTCGGTTCATTTCATATTGCCAATCGTCGCACTAAAATATGAAAATAAATTGGTAAAGATATAGATATTGATTGGTAGAAGTTTCATCAAAACTTCGTCGTGGTAATAAGCGCCACAGAGTCGAGCATAATCAAAACACAGAACAGTGTCGCACCCAGGTCGAAGGAATTGATGTTTGTTGACGTCCAAATTTAAATAAACATCCAATAAGAATATGGTGACGGAAAAAATACTGAAAGGACATGAGAACAGGATGAAATTCATTACCATACACGCTAAAACTGGATATATTAATCAATAAATCGGCATTTCTTGAAGGGTATGGATACTGATAATTGCAAATACGATTGTTGACTCTAATCCACAGCCTATTTATAAATAGTCCCGGTTGCAAAAACCTACATTTTGCAATGACATGACTTATATCAGTTATACTGCAACTACAAAAAGTCTGTTATTAGCGTGTGTTAGGTTTGAACCTAGCGGAAGGAGCTCACGGATAAGACATATAGCAAAAATTTCGGAAAGAACTTACATGCAATGCCAACTCGTAATACTGTTCGTAGGCCAGAATGGTTTGTTTGATTCTCTCCAACCTCTGATTCGTAAGAGACCATGTTTTCTTTATATCATCGACATCAATGTGCCTCGGATTACTTTTCCCCATGTTCTCTTGTGCATTGGAAATAAACGAGAGACATTCCTCGTACGGAGCCTGTAAATATAGTGGACTGTGTTTATGAAGAATAATATACATATGGACATTTAATGTTTTATAAATCTGACAGGAGTCCTTATTTTGCTCCCTCAACTAAGTCGATCCTCAATTTATCACACTTAGCTTTAGAAATCGCTGCAGTTTTAGTTTTGATATCCGTGGCACAATCAAACGCGCCCCTTTACCACCAAAATGATATTGTGTTAATATTGAGCATCGAATGAAGCACGCCTCAGTGACGTCATTCTAATTACGCTTAGACATGATACTCAGCCAAGATATAGAAATAAATTGCAGTGCTCGTTGCTTCATTCTCGATGAACAAAAATTAGCTATGTCTAAAACTCAGCAGTGGCCTACAGAAGCTACAAACATGAAATTAATTTGCACATATAGTTACTCCAAACTATATAAAGTGTACCCGAATTCTCGTCGACATTTTCTCATATTCATCGAATAAAGATGCTGCGGTACTTTTGCTTGAACATGACTGTAGAGCGTTCTCCAAAGTCTGGATTGCTCTGAGAACTTCGTCAAGCTGTTGTTTTTGCTGAAAAAAATATCAAGTTCGACATTTATTAAAACAAATAGTGGGCAGCGATAAGAATTACAGATAAAGAAGGGTTAGTTGTTGCACCCAAGTTATTTTGGGCCAAGTCTACAATTTGAGGATCTCCATTTGGATACATTTGTTATGTTCTGGAAACTGTCGGAATATACCATCAAATTTCACCACTTATATACAAAACTGATATTGTCATATTAATAAGACATATGTACAGATTACTAGAAACAATTTTAGGTAATTTTTATGGAAAGCTGTATTCATAGACAGCCCTACCTTCCTGAGTTCTTGCGAATACCACGCTGTATTTAACTGATTGAGCAAGGTCTCCCTGTGTTGTTGCCATAGTTTCTGCCACTTTGTATTCGCTGCTGATATTTCCATAGTTGCCTTGTCAATGCTAGGCCTGTCTTCGCTTTTGTGCAACTAGAATAGAAAATCAAAATGTTGATGACGAAGCTTGTTAAGCTGTGTCTTGTAAAGAGTGGATTTATGTTGCCTTTATATGGGATCCCTGGCAAGAGAAGGTCGCAAATCAAATCCTGTAAGAGAGGGGTAAAACGAAATGAAAATTTCACCGACTGCGCGATAAAAAAATGATAGCTTTTTGTTGGGGCGAAATTTGCCATTCTGATCCAAAACAATAGATTTTGGTTGTGAAATGTGAATACAACCCAAAGTAGCGTCCAAAATTGCATATCTCGGAGAAATTATTGAGAAAAAACGTAAGCATTCTCGCTCTGAAATTCAATATAACTTTTTAACGAAATAGTAATCTTATTTTTGAACGGAGCTCTATTCTGATGATCACTAAACAAATCCAATACTTTTCCTTACCCTCCCTAAAGATAATTGGTTAATAATCTGATGAACGCCGAACGTCCCAGAAGTCACCGATTTCACAAGTTCGTCAACACTAGATTTCAGTCTATCATGGTTGCGTAGCAACAGAGTGACGTAGGACTCTTTTTTCGGATGTGTCAGTGCTCCCTCTGACGCAGCAATGAGTTCTTTTTCGTGCATATCATTCTCTGTATCGTGCAGGAGTTTCCAGAGCTGAAAGACATCAGAATATAATGCATTTTAATGACAACGCGGATGACGTTGTTTCAAAAGAAGCTTTTTGGAGAACTTAACATTAAATCTGCAGGTCTTTGTTTAACCGGCTTCGAATCAATAGACTATGCTGAAGCTTGAACGCTAGAAATTCATGTTTGGTGAAAACAAATTACCTTTGTTGAGAGTCGCAAGCCATCGTGTAGCGGTATTTCTTTTTGAATAAAATGCTAATAGACTAAAAGTTTTTTTTTTCTATTAAGGAGCTCGGGTATCGGGCGCTATGGCCTAGTGGTTAACATGTTGCTATCGCAGGTTGAAATGTGCATTCGAATCCTGTTAAATCAGCACTCAACCCACGGACCGTACAGGAAATCGCATTACGCTCTGTTGAAACCTTGACTTGCTATGGATACGCTCAAATGAATGATTGAATCAATAAGTGAAGGGATTTATGTAAATGAGTAACTTTAAAAAATATAACTGCGTACAGTATACATATCGTACCTGACCAGTGTCTCGATGAACTTGCTTAGCAGTAGTCAAAGCCATGTTATAATTCTTTAAACGCATTTGAAGATTTTGATGACGAGTGAGAAGAGTTCGGATCAAATAGTCCTTGTCATCGGAAGCGTCTTGCCTGTCAAACGCTGGACTCCTTGGTGTATTGTTTGCACTTGATGGTGGGGTGCGGGTCGGTGGTGCGCGGAGTCCCAATATTTCGGATAGCTGTTCGGAACAGAAACAAAAACGATAACCATGCAATGGAAGTTTCTTTCGCACATTATGACATGATTTTAGTCAGTTTTGTGATCATATTTAGAACAAAGTTTTTCTAAGAAGAAATGTATAGGTTGTGCGTCATTTTAGTCTGTAATGGTCTGGGAAGATCGAGAGAATATATGATATTACCAAGCTTGGCATGCCAAGAATTTGCATAATTTCCAACTAGGTAACTATCGAGTAACTTTTCATTAAACATGCTCTAATAACTTTTATACATATACATTGAATATTTCTTCATTGGAATATGCGTGTTATAAACATAATGTTACAAAAGTACAGTAAATTTACAGTCTATCTGAGGTAATTCCAAACAACTTTGCTGATGCTATTTATGCCAAGTATGGGCTGTTAATGGACCGCACCTCTGTGGTGCGTTCCATCAACAGCCAATAATTAGCCTAAAGAGTCGATTTTATAGTTTCTGTTCAATATCACAAAGCAAAGTTACAGTCGAAAAGTAGCAATTTTACTGCATTTTATTACAGTGTAATAAAGATCTGATTGTAAACATATAATTACCTTGACTACTTTCTCAATCTCTCCGTGAATTGATTGCAGAAGGTGGAGTCTGTCACCCAAATCAGCAATTAACTTCTGCGTAGAATCCACATCGTCACCAAGTCGAACTTCATCGTTAATAAAGACTGCTTGCTCGAGATTGTCCATTGCTTTCATAAGCTGAAACAACCAGGCAATGTTACAGGTATGGCTGGACTTTCATAAAAATAACAAATATCCAATTTTTACGATGACTAATATATTCTACATTATGATTAGGAAATACACAGTTACGAATTATTCCAAATATTAGCATCCACTGACTTAAAAGCGATGTATTTTCATTTTAATGTCGAAATATAATCGATTTTGGTCAAATCTGACCATTTTGTCGTTAAAAATTTTCACGTTCAAAAGATTTTTCCTTCCGCATAGCGTCTTTATTGCCTATCACGAAAGCACAGTCGAAAAATCTTCGCTGACGAAATAGGCGTAATAATACTGCTTGAACTGCGGCATACGTTCGAAATTTTCTACACAATGAAGCATTTAAAAAGCCAATTTTATTGATTTTTGGTAGATCAGGGGGGCATGCCACCATGACATACCCCGCTAAATACTCTAATGCTTACATAGTTATATAAAGTAATAACGTTTCGATATTTTTACGTCATCCTGAAACGCATTGTATGGATAATATTTGCAAGTAACAAAACACCACAATTCCTAAACTAGGATGGGCCATTCACAATTAGAGCAGTTCCTGTGTTGATCATGCTTGGCAACATAGAACATTAGCCAGAGAATTAGGAAATATTACACAATATGCTGCTTCGCGATTTCAAACAAACGGTTCGATTGATCATAATATCTGTATAAGTATATCTATGGTTTCCATTAATTAGAGAAATCTGTGTATATTGTCAAATATTAAATTTCAGATCAGAGTAAACTAATATTCGATTGCATCCGCGTGTATGAAACCGATTCTAGTATATAATAATCAAAATTGGAAACAAATTGGGCATACCCTATCAGAAGTGTTTTCGACGTTTTTCCATTGTACATTGACATCTTTTCCCACATTATTCCTGTACTGCCACGTCAGCCATAGGTCAAGCAGATCATCTTTCTCTTGTTTGAGACGTTTACTGATATCTTGTACTCGTGTCACGGACTCTTCTGTTCCTAAGTTATCATCTGGAAAATGAAAACATAGATTCGGAATATTACAAATCTTCTCAACGTAAAGATAAATAAGTCTCAGATATGTACTACAATGGATATAAAGTATAAATTAACGGAACATTCTCTTAGACGAAGTTCATTTGTATGTAAATCACTTTATTGGCAAACGTTTCAGTTCATGTTCGGAAGGTATTGAAACTAAGACTGGGCAATTCGATTCGGTGATTCGAATCGATTCGAAGCAAAATATATTCGAATCAATCGTGGATCGTTCATAGGAACAAATATTTACTAAATGGACTAGAGTTTTTATTTTCAACGACAAAATGCAATCGATTTTGGTCAAATCTGACCAAAATCGATTACATTTTGTCGTTAAAATTTGAAGATTGTTGCTCATAGACATGGAGTGTAAATTGGATATACAATAAAAACTATAAATTTCTTGAATTTTTAAAATTAAAGACAAGTTGTAGTAATAAAAATTTGATATTTATTATTTAAATCGAATTCGTGATTCGATCCGATTCGAAAAAATTATTTGAATTAAATTCGAATTCCAAATATCTCGGTTTTGGCCAAATTGAAACCACGCGCATATTGCATCTTTGATTTACAAAAATGATTTCTTCTCAAAATTAATTAATTTTAAGTTGAAATTATAAAAACAATTTATTTTTTTTGTAGTAGGTGAAGTTTTCAATTCAAAAATAATATCGAAATATTTTTCGAAGTATAAGCATATTGAGCTGATGTTTTGTTCAACATATAGAGGACTCGTAATCAGCACATCATCGTTCGTACCTTCAATGCCTTCTTTCAGTTTCCCTGTCAAAGTTTGGGCAGTGTCGATTGCGTTCAGACATTTCTCCTGTACTGATTGCAACTCTTCTTGCAGAGCAATTCTCTCCTGATCCGACATTTGGTTTAACTTATCGTGCTGATTTGGCGCGAGGGTGTGGCGGAGGCGTGTCATGGTTTCCGAGATCTGTAAACACATCAGAGTGAACACATTGCTTACTGCACTCAAGTATGACTTATGATTAAATATTCTTCAAAATTAAACCATTTAACGATGAATGTACAAAAATATACTAATTTATCGAAATCCAGTTATATTGGAATACTCGCATTGGCGATTTTTGCGAACAAATTGAATTTAAGCTAAGAAAACTCACATAAATAAACAAACACGAAAACCTGGACCGGCTTTGATTTCATGTTTTAGGACGAAAATTTTTGTTTTGTGGGCATCATCGATCAATTATAACAAAAATAGACATCTACCCCATTCGCGTCCCCAGTGGCCGTGACGGGTTTCTCTGTCGGAGATGGGAATGAGCCTTAATTTACGAGCCTCGATTTGGACTGTTATTGTCTAGGTTTGCATAGCCGATTGATCGTATATTTTTACTGAAGGTGTTCAAGAGGCAGCCAATACAAGGAAGGCGTCTACAGTTGAATTTAGCAAAACAATACCAATATTCAAATCAAAAGCTTATGTACTAAATAAATCTGCACGCAATGGATATTTTTATGAAAATTTCGTATCGCTTCAAAATGAAAATAGTCGGTTTTATTTGCCGACAAATTGCATATCTCGATTTTAATTTTAAAATATGTTTTACTACTCGCGATATCCTGACTTATCCATATTGGCTTTGCGAAATGCCACATCCTTTTTGTGCAATCACCCGTGAACATTCGGGCATTAAAATTTGTTGTTTGACATTTATAAAAGTAAATACTAAAACATATCGTTAAACATGAAAGCTTATTTGACATGTTTGTGATAGGATAGTCCTTACTCTTTTGAATCGGGTTTGAATGGCATGTATACATTTAACGACCCAAAACTAAAAAAATCCAATATAATAATTTGACTATTATCACAAAACAAAAAATTCTGAAAAAAAAAATGCAATGTTTTACGAAGGAAGATAAAATTTGCCAAAAGTTCTTCGTTTGTTTTAAAACTATCATCCAATCTTTTAATATTTTTTGAAAAAGCGCCCCGTATTTTGAAAAATCGCGGGAGAGGGAATTATAATGGTCATTTACACCTTCCAATAAAGTCCTTAATCTGGACAATCTTATAAATAAACACAATAAAAACTTGTCACAGATAATACAAATGATTTTGCTTTAAATAAAAATTGCAAGATTGGAAACAGCGCTTGAAAAGAACCGTTAAATCTGAATCACATATCTAGAATGGGGATTTCAATAGTAAAAAGATGCACACATTACTAACCTCGTCAGTATTCGCCAAACAATCCACAAGGCTCTCTGCCAAGTTCGCCCTGGAGTTAACAATTTTATTAATTCGCGTCATGTCGGCTTTCAGCTCCTCTGCTCTATCACGTACTGAGGTTGGTCTTGCTACTCCAGCTTCCAATAACACGTTTGCTGTTTCTACTAAAGACTCTAAGTCAGAGTTTTTCTTCTGTAAAAAAATGGTTGTAATGCATATGTTAGTAAACAAGTGAACCGTTTAAACAAGCAATACTTATAAAAACTCCATTTGTTGGTGGTATATTTTGTCAAGAATATGCCACAGATAGACCCCGCCTGGTCGGCGCGGTCCATCAGCGGCTCATACTTAACAAAACTTTTCTGGAAAATAATTTTCTGGCAAGCTTAAATTGCTCAGTCTGAACGATATGCCTGTCATTAATAAGAAAACAAGTTCCAACGCTATATCAGACTTATCCGGTATAGACCTAAGTAAGCTACGTTTTTCCCAACTGAAAGGTCAAAAAGTCATTTCTTATCTACTACCATTTTTCATTCCTAATCCAGGAACAAAGCTAGGGCCTTGTGACATTTTCCAGAAAATATACAATTGTATTATCACACATACCCTGGGAAAGTTTTTCGTACAACCCATACACATAAAAGTTTTATATCCAACAAAAAAAAGCTTGGATATATATTGACAAGGTATGCAAGTAAGTGTTATCATCAATTCAGTTTTTAGAGCAACCAAACCATTTCACCCAGAACCTGTTTTAATAAATACTCTCAGTAGTAAATAATAATAATTTTCACAAATTTCGCCATCATGAGTCATAGTTGGACTGCGCATTCGTGGTGTAACTCAAACGTTATCTATACTTGATATAATCGATTCTGGCAAACATTTAGGAACGCGTGATGGCTATGCTCAAGCACGCATATTTTCTGAAGCGTTCTTATTTTGACAAATACCTTTCTTACAAGTAAGTCATATTTCTGGCGCGCCAGGATATTATAATCCTATATTTGTGAAATATCCAAAGACTATAAAGCTAGAACTAGTTCGTTGATCATTCTACTAATTTTCCGAAAACATGTCCGAATGCTCTTTTTATCACATTATAGCTAAAATTTTTCCGACTTCTCATTCTGTTTCTACAAAGCGTGCTGTGAATGAATGTCGTTCTGTCTTAAGTGGGCAGAACCTCATAAAACAATTTGTTATAAAACCTAATTGCCCGATACTAAATTATACAACTCATAAAAACGAGTTACTCTAATAAGGATTGTACCTCGTCAGGTAAAAGTCACAGATGGACCGCGCCTCGGCGGCGCGATCCATCAGTGACTCATACTTAACCAAATGTGTATGGACAAAAGTTTTCTTACTGCGGTATAATTCCGCGTTGATAACGAATTAAAGTAATGTACGTAACATATAACTGCAAGCCGTCTGTGATGTTCCTTCTGAGTATTTCCTATAAATTTAAATAAGTTTTGACATGCTACACTGTCAGAAAAACACAGTGAATTTGTCATACTTTGACAGTAATTACACGACGAGATATTGCACAAAACTACAAAATCGACTTCCAGCCATTTATGTGCTGTTTACGAAACGTGCCGTTGAGGCCTGGTTCATCAATTGTTCAAACTTTTAATATATCTGATCAACATGGTAGTTTACAATTTTGAAAAATATACAATCACTGCAAATGTAAGGTAATTTCACTGTAGTTTTGTCACAGTGTGCGTCGTTACGTGACAGATTGATTAATGTTTAGATTTGGCATCAAAGACATGTTACGCGCGAGACCCGTGAGCGCTGTCGTTTGAGCGACGAAATGTGCCAGTACACTTACTTTAAGCTTGTGTGTACTTTTTTACTTTGGGCAGCATGCATGGGTCACTCATGAATTTCGTCGCCAAGATCATAGCATCACACATTAGTAATGTTTTGATCGCTTTTAGCCTGTGTCGCAAATTCGATTCCAGTCGGTGCAATAAGTCTTATAAAATGGACCGATATAGATTGATTTGTCGCAATATTGCTAGGTAGATACATAGATACACCGATAGATGGATTAATATATTCGGCAGATCCGATAATGATAATGACCACTAATATATACATAGATAAGGTATGCATTATCGCTGGTTTCTATTCTCTTGTATTGTTATAATATGTTCTATCCTATACTCCCGTCTTTTATTGCTATTTGAATAAGTTTCTAATGAAAAGGTTGGGCATATTCATAAGTTTAAATATTTTAAGCATGAGCTACAGATAAGCCGCGCTTTATTCGCGATTGAATCGGTGGTATAATCTAATTCAAAAGCACGCTAGATTTTCATAGCTTATGATTCAATATTTTATGTCGCCGAGGCATGAATAAACATGATTCCTGTTTTAACAAACGTTTTTAAAAAAAGTTTACTACAAAATCAATTCGAAATGAATAAATATTGAGGGCTCAAATTCAACACAACCTTTTATTGCGAGCTTGCGTCTCCCTAATTTGACATCCAATCTAGAATTGCACCTCCATTTTGTCAAGGTATCTACTCTCCCTGATATAAACTTGCTCTGGACGATGCGGTATTTGAACAGCAATGGGACTTAAAGCTCTGCTTTATTTCGTGTTATTTCAACAGCAAAACCAAAATATGTCAATTACAAGTTACAACGTAGGAATTAGGAGTTGATCGCGCGGAAAAATTTGTTGTTTAAACGCTATAATTGCCGGTTTTCAGCGGAACTTGAAATGTAAAAACCTGTCATTATCCTGCCTAAGTAGAATTTCATATATTTTATGGGAACATAGAGTTTCGCTTTGATTTGGCATAATTATCGGGTTGAACAATATATTGCTACGTTTCAAAAAACTTACAATCATTTATTAAACTTCGCTCTAAGGCCGAAATCAGCGCCTAAAAGACCAACTAACGGCCACTAAATTGGCAAAGAGCCGCTGCAATATGCAATGTCAGCAAATGCACTCTAAGCGTAAAATGTCCAACACGCAACTGAACCGCTATAATGAAGTACAATGGTTGGAATCTTGCCTGCGCAATGATACAATAATCTACAACATCATGGGTCTCATTTGCCAAATCCAGCAATACACAATGCAATATTTCGAGATTAACAAATATTGGAAAATTTAAAATAACATCAAAATGGCAAAAAGGGTGTGTCTTTTCTAGGATACGCCAGGCTAGATTCCCTCACTTTAACGAAAAAAGAGATTTTACTAACGACGTTTGGTAACAATAGATGACGGCGGATGTTACGTAGTCAATGTTATCATAGAGTTGAATTCTATAACATTGAATATACCCATTCCTAAATTTTTTTTTCGAAAATGTGTTTTTTCCCATCACTGACAATTGCAAATTCATGGACCTCTTTATCAGCACCAATCAGCGGCCATACTTGGAAGAAACATGTGTGTTGTTGTTTGTTTGACTAAGTTGTTATATGTGGACACCGAGAGAAGAGAGATTTTTTTGTCGAAAATGTGGTTTGTCAATCACGGAAAATTGACAAATCATGGACCACGCCTCTTTAGCAAGATCAGTGGCCTCTTCATCACCAGTGGCCATAGATGGTACAACATATTTCTATATTTTCCTTTTTTATTCATTTAGTCGCTGTGTTTTATACGGCCTCATAGATGATTGTCTTTAACCCCAACAAAGTCAAAGTAATCGTTCAATATCCCATTGATAATTCTATTTTGCCAAGTATGAGCCACAGATAGACCGGGCCTCGGCGGCGCGATCTATCAGTGACACATACTTAACAAAAGATGGTTGGTCAATATATACTGAAGTCGTTGCGTTGAAGTTGGTAACATGTTTCAGTCCAGACCAAGTCCTAACAAACACAGGAAGTTAGCCACACATCCGCAAACATTTTGAAAACAATTGGAAAGGAAAATCGGTGTACATGGCTTACAGGAAACGTGAAATATCAAGTTACGTAAATTGTCCAAAAAATTTGCAAGTTCAAAAAAAAAAAAAAAATGGAAGTGAAAAAAAACTGGAAATTTTTGCAATAGCTAAATTTTATATTTTTGATGTCAATTTATTCATTTGAAAATTTGGCAAAATTCGCGACATAAAAAGTTACCATTATGTCATGATTTTGCGCATCGTGTTTATTAAATACATTTTGATAACACAATTCGTGACATAGTATTGGGATAAGTCTTAGGTTACAATTCAGTTCGTATGTAGGAAATTCAACGTGCCTAATAATACATACCTATTTTAAAACGATCGATTTTTTTTTATTGTATATCGAATTACGGATCGACTGGCAAAACTATTATCTTACATTTTTTTTGAAAATTTTAACTACTTTTTAAAAAAAATGCTCAGTAGTATGGAATTGATTTTATGGAGCGACTGCCTAACGTTTGATATCAACAAGAAAACGACTTCACGCGACTGGTTCTGTAATACTAATAGTGCTGCACTTTCCCCTCAAAGTAAATTTTCCAATGCATGTTTTGGCATGTATGGGTCATTGATGAATCGCGCTGGCAAAGCGCGGTCCACCTGCAACATAGGGCTGGGCAAAACTGAATCATTCGGGATTGGAATCTGATTCGGATAATTTTTCGAATCGGATCGAATCACCAATTTCATACAGATACAAATACCCCATTTTTTACTATAACAACTTGTCTACAATAAGCAAACTAAAAAATTTACAGTCACGAATTTATAATATTAGCATAAACAGACTGAAAGACGAAGGAAGGCAATGTATTTTGCTTCCACTAAACATTTCATATATTAACGACAAAATACAATATACAATCGAATGCATTTTGTTGTTAAAAATGAAAATTCCACTTCACTAAGCAAGATTTTTGTTTCTATGAACGATTCATGCTTGATTCGAATAATTTATGCTTCGAATCACCGAATTAAATTGCTCATCCCTACCTGTAACTCATACTTCACAGAATAATTAATTCGGATCGCAATGAGCAATCTTTTTTCTGGTTTGATTTATATACCTTAATCTCCTCCGCAAGATTTTTGTGCCAGGTCAAGAATTGTGTTGCTTTCTCCTGCGTGTCTCCCATAGTTGTGTTTGTTCCCAGCATATCGCATGCTTGTCTTGTCATCCAGTCTGTCATCTGTGTAAACACATAAAGTAATATAATTATATATACTTACCATATTTTGCCACTGGCCACATTGTCATTGTCACATTCAGATATCAATTTTTCAAATCAAATATCGATACATATACAGATTAAAAAATAGGAAACCTTTTTATTATTATTGATGGTTGATAAATTTCGAAGTATGTATAAAATCACAACCCATGCGATAACGTTATTGGTCAAATCACCTCTCGAATGATGCCAAATCACTGAATTTACCGAATAAAGAATTAAAGAAGTAAAGTTTTAATATTACGAATACATATTTTATTTGTTGTTTACGCAATCATCTTATTTGTCGAGCATATTTTTGCAACCCGCTTCCTCACACTACAACCAGTAAAATAAAATGGGATTGCAGGTAAAGAGAGACGAATTTGGCAATTAACTGAATGAGGGAGGTTCAGGGGACTACCACGAATCAGAACACACCTCTTGACTGCCAGCAAAAAACAGCCCAGCCATATCATTGATCCGTATCGCTTCCTTTCGAAATTTTTAGAATTTTAGAACTATAATTCTGACAATTATTATGAGCTGTTGATAGAACGCACCGCCGAGGTGCGGCCCATCAACAGTTCATACTTGGTTAATTCCAAAATAAAAACCGATCTCGAATATTGAAAATATATAATAACTGCAAATAAATGGTAAATTTACTGAACATTTGTCACAGTATATAAACCTACCTCTTGACAGCTGGCAAAGAATAGTCCAGACATATCATTAATTCGCATTGCTTCCTGTCGATATTTCAGAACTGTCTTCTCAAGAACCGTCCTCTGATCATCAAGATGCCTTATATTATTCTCAATACCAGCAGCTCCAGGATCTATTCGGTCTTCTTCGTTGTTGTATCTATTAGTAAGTGAAAAGTTGATTTGGATTTTTCCGTGTGTCAATAATTTTCGCAAAATTTGCTCAAAGTAATTTTTCTAAAAGAATATGCCATGCAGGGATGTTCTCTGGTATAGTACTTATACGCAAAACTATGGTAGTTTAAATGACATTGGACTCATTTACTATCGAAATTTCATGTTCATATTAGAATAGAGGGAAGCACAATCATGACTGTATACTTTCAAATACAAATACTGTTCAAATACAGGGCTTTGGCACATCAGAAAAACTCACATGTTTGACATCGCACATCTGTCTATTTTAATTATTTTAGCATTGTCCACTGATGGATCTCGCTATTCATCTACAGTCTATTTTTTATGTACTCGCTATATCTTCAAAAAACTTGGTTAGGAACCACACCAACATTGAACACACGATCATTGCACACGCGGTTCCTTTTAACTGGGATTCATTCTAAATCAGCTTAAAAAAGCATCTGAAGGTAACAAGTTAGATACCAATGATATTGTAACAGGTACAAAAAAGGAAGCAACTCCATCTAAAATGATGAAAACATTCCATTAAATTGAATTTTCGTGATAGATGGATATGAGTAATATCTGGTAAAGTGGTAAAAATAAGAATAAAATCATTTACGTTGCTTCCAAAATATCTCTCGCAATTTCCTCAGCAGGCTTGAATGAAAGTGAAATTGCCTCCATGAATTTCGCACACTGAGTCTCAAGTTCTTCCAAGTCAGTTGAAAAGACCATGTTATTCAAATTTCTTTCTATCTCATTTAAGGACATCTTGGCCTAATTAAGATTAAAATGAAATCATTTTAAAGGTTGTACAGTAGAAGTATTTAACGTCTGTACAGAGCAATCCGTTTTGCTTTGTGGTACTTACAAAAGTGGATCGCTTTGTGGTACTTACAAAAGTGGATCGCTAAAGAATAGAAAGCAACATTCCCCATTTCCCAGAAATATTTTGAAAAACACCATTGAAAATGGTAAATCAAAAACGACATTAACTTTGATTTGTGTTCAAAATGATCACTTCCGGAAGGCAATAATATTCACGCGTCTGTCTCGCGTAGCGTCCTTATCATGTAAATTCTAAGGGATACAAAACTGCCAAAAAGTTTCCATCCAACCACTGGCTCCGGTCAAAACAAATATTTTACCGAAATAGCGTAATGTGTCCGAATTTTACAAGATATACATGTATATAATTTCACAAGAGTAACATGGTGTCTATACCTCTGCTGCGACCCTGTAATAGTTTTCCGCTTTTGCTAGATTATCTTTTCTCTCATCAAGAAGCCTCATAAAGCTTTCTCCTGCAACATCAAGCTCTTGGGCTTTCTGGGCAACTGGATCGGTGCCGATTGCATCCAGACTTTCACTTGCTCTGAACAGAAGACCTTTGACTCTTTCAAGACGATTCTGCAAAATAATATATATATATATATATATAGTATACAATAGCAATTTTATTTGTTGTGGCATTAACTAGCTCTTCGGATTACTATATTGAGGCTCAGATCTCAATTCGATCGAGTTAGTTCTTTGTGAATAGCATTGGGGTCGAGTTGGGGAAGGGGCAACGTCACCTGCATTCTTGCACTTTCGCACGTAACATTTGCTGAGTTCCTCATTTCAATGTTCGCTTCAAATTTGTCAAGTAAGACACGAATGCGCAGGCCAACACGCCCGGCACTTATTACCGACAGCTCCGTACACTTCCCGTTCATTAAAGTAAGTCGACTTATCCTTAAAATACAAGCAGACCACTGGGTTTATATATCTAAAGTGTTTCGGAACCAGTACATGTTAGCACAAGCCCATCCAAATTCTTTCACCCTATAAGTTGATTGGCGAGCATGTGTCTCTCACCCTGGAGCTTGAACCCAGGCTAGCAAAATGCCAGCTGGTCTGTTACTCAGACACGTGAAGAAAATAGGCCCTGTCAGATGGACAATATTTCATGTTGCATTTTATTGTGGGAAAAAAATATCTCTTTTTGGGTGTCTTGTAACAAACGAACTACTAAAACACGTACGGAATTTGATTTTGAAGCTTTTTGTTCTTCCGAAACAATGACATGAACATTTCGGACACACGGAAAAAAGAAAGATTCTGTCGCCCTTCTCGAAACCAAAATATCCAAAATGCAGAGGCAACATAATGATGGATACTATTGACCATTAGCAAAACAAATAACTTCATATGTTTCACCTGGGCTTGAACTTTAATTTCTTCAACATGACATTGCATTGCTTCTGCTCTCTCAAGACTGTCACCAAGATCGTTTGTCCTGAAGTCACGACGTTTTGCTTCCTCGAACCATCCAATCACCTTGCGAATAAAAGAGAAATAGTAATTGTCAACTTGAAAGATAGAATGAGCATTGTGTCCACTCAGAGCATCGAAATTTGGCATATAATAATAAAAATATTACGTACAAATGGACGCATCGGGATGGAGAGCTTTGCTAATAACTAGCATTTCGATAGCATATAACAGTAAAACAACCCAAAATTTGTGTCGGAATTCGCAAAAAAATTTGAAACAATGGGATATCATGGTCAAAATCTGGATAAATATTGAAAATAATTATAGGCGCAGAAGAAGCGTTAAGGATTTCGAGATTCCCTACGTATATAAACAAATAAGAAGCTAATATTGTTTCAACTTGACCAGCTAGATTAATCGTGTTGGCTCCAAATATTTGCTTTCCCACCTCCTTAACTTCCGATTCCCAGTGGCAAGTTTTCAATGATCTTTCAAGTTGTTCTTTTCTCCGTTCATACCCGTGCTCCACTTGTCTGCGTCTGTCAATCAAAGACTCAAGTGCACACTCGATAGCAGTACAAGCACTTCCGTAGCTAGCCTGGCAGAGTATTCAAGAATTGAAGAAAAAAGTATTCGTAAGGTTTTAAACGAAGTTAACTACGCCATTGGTTAATTTCAAGAAGTGGTAGGTGATTTTATTATCTCCCAGAGCAGATACTACGCACTGCACTCTGCCATAGTGATTCAGATCCATTTGGATGTGTTCCGGTAAGAGTACCGTTGCTAAAACTACATTTTACAGTAATTTTATGCAACTTGAGTGGTCGTTCGTCGGCATCTTCTGAGCGCAGCAGCTAGCCTTGTTGAGAGCCAACGTCGTTAAAATGTATATACAATAATTGAATTTGATGATGAAGTAAGTACTACGGTACGCTACGGTGTTTCAATTTTGCGAATTCTCCTATATTTGACCATTGGTATACAACCTCGCTAACAGCGATCTACTGACCACGTGAGTGCTTAAGAAACTGGTTAAGTTAGGATAGGATTTAATTCATTTTCTGCGGGCGAACAACGACTTCTCGTGCAGAAAACAGTTCCGAATAGGGTGAAGATTTGGCTTATCATACTTCTCATGGACCTGGTTGGTAGAGGAAGCCGTAAGTACTCACTCAGTCAGTACTCAAGTGGCCGCTGTGCTCCGGCGAGGCGTCCAGCAGACTTCTTGCATATAATCGTCATGCCTCACAAGCGTTGCCAATACCCATACCATCGAAAATTCGTATAGCCTAGAAGGCCCGTTTTTTGAGCGTTTCTCAATTTCAAAGTTCTAATCTGATTTTTGTTCAGTAAAATCTAGTTTGCAAGATCAACCGTGCATATCAGATGGATAAATTGCGTTACATACATATTAAGAGAAATTGTGCTTCATCGAGTTTTTGTCAAGTATGAGTCTCTGCTGGATCGCGCCGATGAGACGCGGTTGAGCAGTGTCTCATACTTGACAAAATACAATTTCGGGTTATGTAATATGTAAATGACTAAAAGTTTCCAGTTTTCGACAATTTTGAAATCTGCGACGTAAATTCATTTATCCTCGGTATCGATTGTGGTCATTTTGAGTCTTGGCGATATTGCTACGTTTCTTTTACGACATCAATTAAATCTGTGGAAACAATAAATGGAAAAGATACCCAATAAACCTACCTTTTGTCCATCAGGTTGGGATTTTCTCCAGTTTTTCAGAATCTCCAATAAATTTTGTCCATGTGTGAGACATTGCATTGAAGCTTCGAGCATATTCTTTCTCATGTCTTTGTGAGTTTCTAATAAACTTTGTGCAGATGATTTGTCTTTCGGTAAATCTTTCCATTTTAAATATTGCTCCAAGTATGTCAGTTGCTTATCAAACTATAAAGAATATAAAAAAAATCAATGAATATCAGATAAATAATTCTTGTGCCCTGTTAGCTCAGTCGGTAAACCGTTGGGAATGCGCTTCGAGCTATGCATATCTGATAGTCCTCACAAAGATTTGAATCCCGAAAGGTAAGGTTTTATGCGAGAGGGTTGCTGGACGCATCGCCGGTGCATGGAAGTTTAACGTTAAGCATTGATTACGGCTTCCTGAACCAGCCGGGTCCATGCATAGGAAAAATAGGAACTATGTTGAGCCAAAAACCTTCACCCCGATTTGGAACTAGTGTCGGTACCAGCGGTCGTGGTTCACCATATCGTTAAGCCGTATTCTCGGCGTTCCTCTGCCGCAAGATAGAATTGAAATCCTATCATATAAAATAGGTTTCTTAGATTTGTTGTTTAATTCTGGTTTTCATTTAAATTGTGTATCCTTGACAATGCTCGCTAACTGGGGGTGAAAAGCAGTTGTGCTCATCTCTACACTTGTCGCGTTGCATTTTACTCTTACTTTTTTTATTGGTAGTCAATCTACGCATGGCCGGGAGCAGTGCCTAAAAGGAGCCAATTAACGGCCACATAATAGCAAAGAGCTACTAAAAGATGTAGTACCAGCAACAGAACTATGAACGGAAAACATCCCAAACAGAAATAACCCGACATGGTACAGTGCAGTGAGTTGTATCTGCCTTGGGCGATGGTCAAACCATCTAAAACTTCTTTGCTTCCTTTTAATTGCTTCACAGACGTTTTCAGAAATCCATCAAAACATGAGAGGAAATTTGTTGGAATATTAAGGCTTTAGATCAGTAGTGACAACAGTCAGCATTGTATATCTATCTACATTATGTGGTCTATCTGATTTCATTTTTTTTTTTTAAATTAGGCAATGTTTAATAACAATATGATGGCCGCTTACAGAAAGACAAAAAGTTATTTATATTCACCCTAAAAACAAGAAAAGCCAAATTTTGTTCGAACTACTTTTACCCACCTCCTCTGCAGCTTCGTAAAAGCCAATAGATTTTCCCAATAAATGCTGTCTCTTGTTCAGATGTGATTTCAACTCCTGCCACAAGTCAGCCAGCGACTGCGCCATTGCTTCATACAGATTCCGACTTGAGTTTTGCCGATCGAACGTATCTTGGTTCACAGTAAGATTTGGCTTGATCCAGTAGCGCTATAACTTGCTTTTCTTTAGTCTACAAAACATTTGTTGAGGTTAATATTATAAGAAAGTTTGTTTTTGCCAAACATCAGTCATGACGTAACATTTTGCGGTTGCAAGTCATTTAACACCATTTTTTATGCGAACCAAATTCGCTTAATATTTTCACTTGAATATTTAAACAGAATTGATTTCAGAGTGCTTTATAAAGAAAGTCCGTTTGTAAGAAATTTGTTTTGTTAAGTGTTGGTAACTGGTGATTTGCTTTCAAGCACGGACCCCTGATGAGCCGCACTGCCGAGACATTTACTCCAGACTACATGTTCAGATCCCAGTACAACTGCACCTTGTGGCAAGCAGGGCTACTAACGACTTGTTGAAGCTTCAGAAGGAATTTCAAAATCCTTACCTGCATTGCAGTTAAAGTCAACACATGTTTCTCTCGCAGCTCAACAGCTTCCTTCAGACTTTTACCGATGTCGAATGTATTCGGTCCACATTCTACCAACTTGATTCGGATCCAATCTGTAGCCTGTTAAGAACAAAGTTGTAATTTTATCAATGTTAGCCTAATCAATTTGAACCCTGTGGGTACGCACTTTAGAATTTAGAATAGTCCTAACGTATTTCCTGAAGGAGTGAGACGACTAAAAGAAAGCAAAGAAGTGTTACACGGATTTACCATAGCCCAGGGAAGATACCATTTTCTGCACTTTACCGTGGCGGTTCAGTTCCGTTTGGAATGGTTTCTGTTTAGAGTGCAGTTGCTTGTACTACATCATTCAGTAACTCTTTGCTATTAAGTTCGTTGGTTTCGTTTTACACAAAGCTTCCGACCTTGCTCAGAGTGAATTTCAATAAAAAATGACAATGTTTTACAATCAGCGTTAATATTCTCACTAGTAAGAAAAACATGCACGCACAGCTTAGCAATAGAGAGTATTTATCTAAATTCTGAAATCGTTTTTCATTGGCGCATAAAACAATGGAAATTTCATATCATATTGCCTCGATGACTGTCCGCAATCGAAAACCTACCCTTGATAAATCTACTAAAGAACCAAATATCGGGCTATTTCGTTGAGCACCAATCAGTATGTGCCAAGGAGGTAGCATGTGATGGTTTGTAAACTTCATCCTCAAACTCATTTTGAGCACTGCCTTTTGGTCCACAAACACAACTGAATCTATTCCATAATTTATCCATGTATTCTTATTTGTTATTATTTACGTGTATAAAATAATACTGAATTCAAGATACGGATAGCATACTATTTTCCTAAGTATATACTGCGGCAACCTTTTTCTTATCGCTCTATATACATTGGCATACAAGTATATGACTGGCATTGAAGCCCTTGCGCTTTGCCCGCATGTTCTAATCTGAAATATACGTCGATACCTGTTTTGTTAAGTATGAGTCACTGACGCCGTCGACGGCGCGATCCATCTGTGGCTCATACTTGACAAACAAAATGTATTTTCTGATGAGAGTCGACTAGCTGCGCATAGTTGTGGTTTCGGAATCTCGTTAAGTTGTTTTGTATATTTTCTAGTCACGTGATTTCGTCCTAATAGTGCACGATCGATGATAAATGATGGTGTTTACAAAATGGTTCTAATTGTCGGCAGATATTGTGCGAAGGTTTAACTGCAATTTTATCGGAATATATTTGCCACGATTTTTGAGTTGCATTTAGCTTGATTTATGTATTAAAATGTCCAGTTTTGAGAACTAGAATGATTTAAATTAATGATTGAACATTTCGTTTTCATTTGGCACTTTGGTGGTTGAAAAGAAGAAAAATAAAATGGAGAAGTGTATGCAATAGTTTTGGCGAATTTTTTAGGAAATTTGTTAATGCCTGGTTGAAAATCCAACTGCGAAAACAGAACGGAAAACTTAAACTTTAAAAACAATTGAAGTATGATTTTGAATAATATTTAATCTGTTCATTAGACGGATATGTTATTTTACCAATTTGTTGTGAAATACCCTCAATCGAGGGTCCGAAACACTCCATCACAGAGATTGTTGTGAAAGATTCGGTCGATTTCACATGTTTAGTGAAAATATCATGTTTGACATTTTAAGTTTGTACAAGGTCGGATATGATGATGATGAAACGCCATTAACACATTCCATTGCCTTGTCTCAGTCAGAAATCTTTGGTCCGAACAAGTTTTACCAAGCATGAGTCACTGATGGATCGCGCTAAAAACTTGATTTGCGTCCTGTATAGGGCTGGGCAATTCGATTAGGTGACTCGAATCATAGGACTCGGTCATAGGAACGAAAACTTGTCTTCTGAAGTGAAATTTTCATTTTAAAAGATAAAATACAAGCGATTTCGTTGAAATTGCTCTTAAACATGGATAGTGAATTAAAAATATACATGTGATCGATTATATTTAGTCCTTAAAATTGCTCTTAGACATGGATAGTGAATTGAAAATATACACTATAACTATAAATGTCTAAATTTCCATAATGGGGACGAGTTGTATTACTGAAAATGGTAAATTTGTTATTTACATGAAGTTTTTGTTTCGATCCGATTCGAAAAAAAATTATCCGAATCAGATTAAAATTCCAAATGATTCGGTTTTGTCCGCGCCTAGTCCTGGATCCGTATCCAGTCGGAGAATTTTTGCGTGCTCTACATGTTTTGTCAAGTGTGATTCACTGATGGATCGCGCCGCCATAACATGGGCTATCTGTGGCCAAATATCAAACAGGCAAGCACATAATCATAAAACTCGGAAACTTCTGGTTTTGTCGATTAGATTTGCGTATTATAACTTTGCGCGTCTCAGCTTGAGCTTATGCTCTGTAGAAAATGCAGTAAATAACTCTTTTTCGACAATGATTTTAATTAATAGTCACTCCCTGCAGTGGATCACGCTGGCAAAAGGCTTTGTACCAACGGCCACTTGTAGACGAACAGGGAGAGACAGAGAGAGTTGTTGGAGATATCATTTTCCGTTTCGGCGTACCTTAAGATAAGTGTGGGAATAACGAGTCGGGCCTACCGGGAACCGGAGATCTTGAATTTTGACGCCGCTTAGCTCTGTAGCGTCCTCAAGCAGCAGAAAAGACATTTTATCATTTTGATCGAAAGCAGCGCCTTAAAGAAATAGAACTGACCAATGACCACTCATACGAAGAAGAGATGAATGTAGTTTCTACACTGTCGGTGGAAAGCATCAGAAAAACTCGAACCATTATAATACAGTACAGTGACTGGTCTATCTGCTCAGTCGATGTTGGAACACCCACTCCCTACTTTCAGTCTCCGCTTACAACACATATGAAATACGTTCAGTCAATTCTAAATTCCCCTCATTTATATTAAATCGATGAAAAATCTACCTCCTTCATTCCTTCCATGAAAGATGATCCAGGTGACATTACTTTTCGTCTTCTTTCTACCTTGCTCCATTTGTTATGCAATGATGATCGGAGGAAATCAAGATGTTTCATCTTTGATTGAATTGCTGATGCAATCGGGTCGCTTCTGCGAGCATGAAAATTTCTAAAATCATTTTTTTAATGGAAACAATTGTCAAAATATTATTATGTTCGCCAAAATTATTCACATTCTTCACAAATCGTAAATTAGGTCGTAAAGATGACTCTCGGTGAAATGAAAAAAAAAACATTTTGCAACCGATATTTCCATGACAAATATGCATGCCTTGATTTCTTTTTAGGATATTTCAGCTACTAGCGGCATTTAATATAGCTCCACCCTCTCACCTTTGACCTTTCCCTACATCTTTCAATATAGAGTTTCCCATTTTCATGACATGGCTCATTTCATCGTTGAGTGACATGTGAGCGTCTCGTAGTGGAGTTATTCGAGACATGACAGGCGAACTCAATTGACCGTTAGATATCGTCGAAGAAGGATCTGTTCGAGCGGATTGAAAAGCTAGATCTAGGTCGGAACCGAGTTGAGAAGCTCTTTTTATTATCTGTAAATGTAATGGCGATATTAAGAATTCTGTTAATTTTGGCAGTTTTACCTTCACATCCAAACATATTTTGTTGTATAATATTCTATATGAGAATTAAGTTTGGCCAAGCGAGACATTGTGTTACACCTCATTATTATTTATCATCCTTGTGATGTTATTGTTCTAAGTGATCACTGATTATAGTCAGGCTTATCATGGTCTGTTGCTTTATCCATACGAAGGCATTTAGTCTTGAGTAGTGTGGGCATAGCATCAGGTTTTCTAGCTTGTCTGTACTCGAGTGTAATATTATCTTTATTGCATTGTGTTTAGTTTGGGCCTTGTTTTTTAGTTTCTAAAAGCCGTATATTCGGGTAATATAAATTGACATTAATCCATATTCTGGACTTGATGTTTCATAACAATATTTATAAAGATATGATAAACTATAACTTTTTTTCGGGCCTTTTGAATTATCTTTTATGGCGTACTGTTAATCTATTGGACAACTTATATCCAACCAATTTATACGATTTATGGTATGCTTTCAATAAGTATCCATAAATTACTTCTGCATTTAGTAGCCTATATCAAATACGCAAGATACCAAGATAGACATTCCAGAGGCACCTGTACTTATTATGTAAAACGCAAGGTTAAATTTATGATATAAATATACAATACAATACCTTCTCGCTGTTGCTATGAAACAGATGCGCTACAGCAAGTCTGCTGTTTCGTTCCTCCCAAACGTCCATGAATTTTGTCCAGGCTTCTTCTAGTGTGGGCAAAACAGTCCCGTTTGCTCCAACTAGTTGACTACTGCATAGATAATAACAAATACAAAATAAATGAAAACCTAGAAAAAAACCGAAAGCGCGTTGCTCGATAGCTAGGGTTGGACAAATCCGAATCATTTGGAATTTGAATCTGATTCGAATAATTTTTCCGAATCTCATCTAATCACTAATTCCATGTAAATAACAAATATCCTATTATTACTATTGCCACTTGTCTCCATTGTGAAAATAAAGAAATTTATAGTTTAAAGTATATTTTCAATTCACACTACATGTCCAAGAGCAACAATTTTCATATTTTAACGACAAAATTTAATCGATTTTCGTCAAATTGAACCAAAATCGATTGCATTTTGCCGTTAAAAATGAAAATTCTAGTTTATCAAGCAAATTTTTGTTCCTATGAACGATTCACGATGGATTCGAATAAAATGTGCTTCGAATCGAATCGAAATGCCCAGCCCTGTCGATAACACGTTTAATCACAACCACCACGTAGGTAGCAAGATCCACCTGTTCACTTTAACAAAATTATACATATACTGTTTTATGCCTGAATGTTTTAAATTGCTATGAAGATATATACCTTGACCTAAAAACTAAAGCGGGTAAGCAAATTTGATGTATAGTTTGTGACATTTACTTTAGCATTAATATGACAAACTTGTACTAATGTTATTCTAACACAAAAAACATTTGAAATTCCATTATTCTGTAACTTCATCTTTCAAAGAACTTACCAACTGCTTGAACGTTTCAGTGAACTTGATGGACTCTTCGGTGCACCCGGTGATAAATCCAATGTCCTTCTGAGAACTGATATGCAGGATAACTTCTTTTTACCGTTGTCGTAAGCACGTTTGGCCGTATTCTGAAACAAGTATGTAGGTTTTACAAAGAATTGGTTGTTTTGCACAGTATTTTTTTATTAGCGTTGAAATTCACGTTTAGCATATCAGATGTCAGGGAACTGATAAGGTACCATTGAAACAAGACATAGAATTTTATCCCAGTTTTGAGATCAGATGCGTTCGAACTTTTTCGTGTATTCTGAGCAGGGCTATCTAATTCTCATACGTGAACATGGTTAACGTTGTAGGGTAGCCGTACGCTTTCCCGATCGGCCGAAGTCACACTACATCCATAATTGAGTGGTTGGCATGGATTTACGAGCCGGACGGATCGGTACTCAAGATGTACTCATATTGTACATAAAATTCGGCATACTTACTTTTATTTCTTCGTGTTGTAGTCGAAGGATATCCGTCTCTTTAGCGTTAACTCCAAGAGCAAAATGCTTGTGTTTGATATTCTCAGCCATTTCGCACATCCATTCAATTGTCTGAAATAAATTGTATAATATGAAAGCATAAGAAAATCAGCCAAATTGCTCTGGTGCGGCTCGGCTTTGTATTTTGATCGTTTGCATGTATATACGCATTTGCATTATATTGTATTGTGGTTTATGGATGCTACGAGCTTCCTTGGTCGAAGGAAGGACGGCGAAGCCGCAGTTGCTTAAGAATATGATTTATCCATGTGACACAATAGCACTTTGCAAAAGATGTATGGTAAACCAAAACATTCAAAACGTTAAATGTGTTTTATTGATTTGTAATGTACAATAAAGCAATTTTCAAATCATAGACAATTCGAGTCAATAAAGTGGTTTCTATACAACTTTTGAGTTATCCTCATTCACATTTAATTTTTGAATTAACCCTTTGCTTACCTGGGAAGCGTTGTGCTGTGAGTCTTTCAATTCAAGAACATGTTGGAACTGGCTTTTATGAAACTCACAGGTCTCCTCGCTCTGTTCAATATTTTCTCTCAATTTGTTCACGCTCCAATGAACATATCGTATTTCTCTCGAATAGTCGACATTTATTGACGACCTAAAAGGACAATAGCGCAATTGTGGAATAAGATTCTACTCAGACTATACATTGTTTGAAACTATAGTGAACAATTTGTACATTACTTTCATCTAAATTTACGGAACATAAAGTTTCATCGGCAGGTATTTTAAAATTTCTCTAAAACCAATAAAGCGCTTTGAGCGAGACAATCATAGAGATGCGTCAGTCCGAAATACAAAAAACACGGGGCTTGATTTGAAAAATAATACGAGTAGGAAAACCGGTCGGTGACAAAGAGAGTTGATATATCGTGATTGTCGAACAATACACATACTTTTTTATGAAATCAACCATGAGTGAAGTTTGATGCAATATTCACAAATAGAACTCCAGGCACCACTTTAAAGGTGCAACTCTGTTCTGTTGGGATGTTTTCCAATTCGAGTACAATTGCTACTACTATATTTTGTAGCTTGAATGGTCGTCAGTTGATCTATTTTATACCACTACCCGTCTTGCTTGGGTTGCATTTCAATAAAAAAGAAAAAATAATGACATATATATATGTATGCTATTTTCACCTTCTCGATATATACGGGTTATCTTGTTCTCTCTTCATGAGGTCGGAATACATCCTGGCGGCTATGAAGAGTTTCTGCTCTTCTCGTTTAGTTTTCTGAAATTCATAAAATATTTATACAAAATGATTCTTCTCTCTGCTACAGCAATTCGAACTGTATGGAACGTTTTCTACTTGGTTGCAATGTTTGGCTTTGTTTATTAGCTTTGCATATTAGGTTATTATAGTTGGTTCCTATCTTGCTTAGAGTGAATTTCATTAATAAACGATTCCCCGTGTTTGAAGCCACAAATCAAATCAAAACCTGATCAAAAGAAAAATCAAACATTACGTGAGGTGTGATGCTGACATTTTCGGATGACAAGCGATTGAGTTGGCCCATTTAATAAAACAACGCTCATCCGTGTGGGGTTAAGGTTTTCTCATATGCGGTCGATTCGGGAAGTTAAGGGTTTAACAACAAGTTAACGAGTGTCGCTTGTGTTTTCTTCCAACTTTTACCACACAAAAATACGTTAAGTTGTACCGTAATAACGAAACACAATATAGAACGTCAAACCTGCATTTGTTGTTGAAGTTGATCTAATAAAGTATATATCCCATCCAGAGAATCCAATAAACTTGCTTCGTTAGTGCAAAGTGCCGCGAGATGACAGAGACACTTGGACACCTGGGGTAAGACATAGAGAGCAAATAATATTTATTGAGCGGTATATAACCAATCGGGAAAATTATTTTGTTAAGCATGGGTCACAGATGGACCGCGTCTCATTGACGCGATCCATCAGTGACTCATACTTAACAAAAGATGTTTTGACAGAAATTTTCCGATAGGTTAGTGTTAGGAAATGAAATGAAAACTTGCCCAATAGAGTGGAATTTTTCATTTTAACGACGAAATGCACTCGATTATGGTCAAATTTCACCAAAATCTATTGTATTCCGTCGTTAAAATGAAAATTTTCGCCTTTGGACTTCAGTGTAATTGAAAACACATCGCGTTTGATTCTTTTTAAGCTAACATTTGTAATTCGTAGCAGTAAATTACTTGACTTTAACAATGGAGACCATAATGGTAATAGTAAAAATGGGATAATAGTTATTTTTTTATGAAATCAGCAATTCGATTCGATTCGAAAAAATAATTCGAATCAGATTCGAATTTCAAATGATGACTCACCTCATCCCTCGTTTTGAAGAAAGTGAGTGAACGTTCCAACAAATTCTTTCTTCTGTTCATTTTCCCGTTGAATATTTTGCAAGTTTCAGAAACAGTAGCCAAATTATATTTTAGTTCGCTCATCATCTAAAATTAAAAGATTATACCTATTTAGTTATCATCTTTCCAGAATAGAAATCATTATTAATATTGTCGAGCATGAGTCATTGAACTTTTTTATAGCCACTTCTCGGAGTGGATCATCCTGACCGAAGGCCCTGAACCTGCGGCTACTTATAGAGCGACAAGGTTGTTGGAAAAGTATCATCTTTTCTGTTCGGCTCAGCCTACCCAACTTATTACACCCTGGATTAATGGATTAACGAGCCGGACTTGCCGATAATTACCTATAATGTATTTCGTTCGTGCTGTGAAAGGCGACTAAAAGAAAACAGTGGGGTAGATGGTTTCACCATAGGTCAGGGCAAATACCATCACTTATAATGGTTTAGTGTTCATCGTCAAATTTTGGCAACTATTTGATTAGTTTTTTATTTACTGTCAATAACAACCTACCATTTTGATTGAATCTCTTCTTTCTGGACCGTAGTTTGATTGATGTCTCTCTAACGTGCGTCGAAGTTTATCATATTGAAGTTTAAGATTTGACATCATTGTGAAAATACCCTGAAATAATCAGAGATGGTTAGAAATATGACGTAGATCAAATAAAATATTTAGTTGCTGGGGAAAACCGGCGAAAAAAACTATATTTACTCTAGGTTATCGTAACGTTTTTTTGATATTTCATGTGAAAACTTTATTGTTTTTATAGTTATTTAAATTCACAATGTGAATATATAAAAAACAATTGCAAGTTGTGTTGAAAGTTGTTCTAGGCATGAAATAACGTCATATAACATTTCTAGATATATACGATCACGTTATGGTCGGGCTTCAGTCTCATTTTGAGCCGGTTCAATTTCCTTTTTTATAAATTTACTATACACGTACAATCACTTACGTTTGCTCTCTTCTCCAATTGGGAATGTAATTTAATCAATTTCTCAACAGCTTCAACAGAGTCACCGACTTGTAATTGATTTTGCAGGATATTTTCTCCAGGTCCAACTATCCAGTTGTAAATCTGAAAAAGAATATTTACCTCATGTCATTCGCTGCGATAGGGGCGGGGTGGAGACATCAATGAAATCAAGATTCGAATTGATCCTTTTTCCATTTAAAATTATAGCGTGCCGAAGACGCGTAAAATATTTTTAGCTTTTTTGCACAAAAATCGTAATCACGAGACAAATAAGACCAAAAGCATATATAAAAAGCAATTTCGCGCCAAAGGCGAACGATGAAATTTTATAAGAATAGCTTGGGGTGGGGCTGCCGCTCTCTATCTGCGTACTTTGCATATAGAGTGCGAATCTGAGGAACCACATGTTGACACAGTGTAAACGTGGACGCTTCATGACCAATATAGATCGATACACACAAAGCTAAAGAGCCTTGCCACGACCACACGATGGTGAGAAATTGCAGTCGTCAACCAGAATTTGAACATTTGAAATCTGACCATCGACTTCCTTCCGACGACCGATTGACAAATTTTATTTTGTCAAGCATGATTCACAAATGGACCGCGTCTGGTCGACGCGATCCATCAGCGACTCATACTTGACAAAACATTGATTTTTATATATTAATAAACTCTTACGTCTCTCAGTGAGTTTTCTATTTCATTCGCGGACATTGGTTTGTCGAGCTGTTTCAGATTTCCTTGCGATCCACTTCTGCCTCGTATTCTTTGTTGATGATTCTTTGCAGCAGAAGCCCCATTTGCTGTATTGATAGAGACTGTTGAACGACTCAAATCTGCAAAAGGAAATATTAGGGAGTAGTTACGATTGTAACGTTGAATATAACAGTTTCTTAGAATATCCAGGTTGGCCTTGCCAAACAAGTAATCCCATATCTTTCCAAAGGACACTAACAGTCAGTATACAAGTGGTGTCTGGTATAGGGCTGGGCAAAACGAATCATGCGGATTTCGAATCCGATTCGAATAATTTTCTCGAAACGGTTCGAATCTCTAATTCCATGTAAATAACAAATATCCCATTTGTACTATTACAACTTGTCTCCATCATGGTTATCAAGAAATTGATAGTTTATAGTGTTTTTTCAATTCACACTAAGAGCAACAATTTTCATAATTTAACGGCAAAATGCAACCGGCAATCGATAGCATTTTGTCGTCAAAAATGAAATTCTAGTTTAGTTAGCAAGTTTTTGTTCTTATGGATGCTTCATGATTGATTCGAATAAACTGCGCTTCGAATCGATTCGAATCACCGAATCGAATTTCCCAGCCCTAATCTGGTACAGGACATGTCACAGTTACTCAGAATATTACAAAAAATGCTCTGAAAAATAACATTGTGGAATATTTCCTCATCGGGGTGTTATTGTTAAGTTTCGAACAAATCTCACCTACGTAAGTGCATCAACGCCCTGCCAAAGCAAGTAGCTTTTATTCTATCATTATAATTAGATCGAGAAAATTATTTTATTGTCAACCAATAGGCCAAGGATGGCCCGTGAATCGTAGGTAACAGTGGGAAAACATGTTGCCCTGAAAGGCATTACACACTCCGTCAAAAAAGCAATAAATTTACTGTGTATTTGCAGTAATTGTATATTTAAAAAATTCAAAACTGCTTTTTCGAGGAGATTTACGCCGTTTATTGGTTAAATGATGGAACGCGGCGCCGAGGTCAAGAATAGATTGCATAGTTTCATTTGAATACCAAGTAAATTTGCTATAAAGCAGAGATGATTTCAGCGCATTTTTGTGACACTTTATCTTTGATATTCTCGAACAAATTTTTAATTTATCGACGATTTCGTTACCTGGAGGCAAATTGGATCCTTTATATTCCGGAACACCTGACACAGTTTTCCTTCTCGTTCGTTTTACATCATCGTCGCGTCGATTTCGTGGTCGGACTTTAACAAACGAACTGGAGCTTGATTGTTGAATACTGTTGAGTTTGTTCTGTAAGAAGGTTTCAAACAGTGGGGTGTTATATTGCATGTATAGCCATGACATTAATTTTATGAGTATCTGAACTCGTATTGTAAATATCAAAAGAAATAGTTAGCTAATATGTGGCATGCATGCTTGTGCTCCAGGTTAGCTCAATCAATAAAGCGTTAGAAAATCACTTCTTCGAGATACGCTGGTATCTTGGTTTGAGACACATGCGGTTGTATGCGAGATGTTTGGTACGATTTTAAACTTTATTTTAGATTTTGTCGAAATAAATTATGTCTATGTCATGCACGGGAAGTATCTGTGAGCGGTTAGTCAAAAATATTCCACCCCCGACTCGGAACTGGTTATCCGTATGTGATTCGCCATATGGTTAGCCATATTTTCGGCTTTCCTTTCCCCCAGAATAAAAATGAAATCTAATTCTATTAAAGAACCATGCCTAGACAGCATTCCGGCATTCTAAAAATAACTTTTGGCGCATGAAGCCCGGATCTATAAGACGAAAAATTGACCGCCACACCCCAGTAAAAATTATTTTTGTTAGGCTTGAGTCACTGACAGATCGTGTCAACGAGGCGCGGCCGTCCCTGTCTCATGTTTGACAAAATAAAATTTTTTTTGGAATCGTCAAAAGTGGTTTCGCCAAGCATGGGCCACTGATAATTCGAAAAAGTTGAATGCAAAAAGGCTGATTCATCTGTGTTACAATCTTAAGCATTTCACCAAATATTATTATTGAATATCAAATTGAGTATTATTATGCGTACTTGTAAATTGTCCACTTGTGTCATCATTTTCCTCTCCTCGTCAGTTTGTGATACTGTAGATTCACCTTTGAATCCGAAATCATCCGAATTTGAGCGAAGATCTTTTATAAGCTTTTGGCCTGAATAAAAGAAGGTATTTTGTTTATCGTTTAAAGAGCTAACTAAACGCAGGTTCATATTTGTTGAAATATGAATATACTTAGAATTACACAAAGACAACCACGTTAACGCAGCACTAATACATTATTCTTGCCGTGTGTCGATTAATTTCTGCCTTGTGTTTCCCTGTTTGCAAATGTTTAAGTCAAATGATGTGTTGCGTCTGCTATAGACGGCGTAGTTTGTGTATTGAAAAGATGATTAAAGCAAAATAGCATCGTCGAAAAGGACAATAGTTCGATACTTGTCCGTTTCACCACAGTATGTACCTTGAGCGGGTACCCGAAACTCCACAATACATCCCTACAAAATCCTATTTATTGGTTGGCCATTGGTTGCGACAGACACAAGCCATAGCGAATAATTTTAATACATCCTACAATATCTATGTAATTACAATTTAGGTAACATATTAGCAAACCTCTTTTTCTTGTAGAATCAGGCAAATCCATTAATCCGTCTTTTATTTTGGATATTGCAACGTCATATCCGTCTACTACGTCACTTTGTCCTCGCCTATGATCAGGCATTTTTCTTGCTCTTGATGAGTTTCCTTTCCGTGGTGTGAGATTGGGTTCGGACTTTGCAGGTTTTATCCTGTGTTCGTGATTTTAAATAAATTAACGATCGGATCGAAATATAAAACTCAAAATATTAAAACACTTGCTGCATATTGCGTCCTGCTATACTTTTATTTATTCTAGCATTTATGTGTAGAACTATATCAGGAATATAGTTATGTCAGTCAGAGATTAAAACATGTATATTTAGGTCTGAGCCCCCAACCACCACCCTTAAATTGGTTGCGCGTCATAGATTCGCTGTCGAATATTGCTGCAATAATTTCCTTCCACAGTAAATTACTAAAAAAAACCTAAAGTTAGTGAAATTCAACTTTTTTCAGGCATTGTAGGTACGGGCTTTTGAATAGTCCTAATGTTTTTCCTCTGGGTCATAAGAAGCGACTAGAAGTTGGAAAAAGGGGGCTAGATGATTTTTCATTGCCCAGGACAAATACAAGTCACTGCATTTTACCACGCAGCTCTGTTACGTTTGGAAGGTGTTACGTTTAGAGTGCAGATGCTGGTACTACATCTTGTAGTAGATCTATGTTAACAGGTGACCGTTGGTTGATTGGCCTCCACGCACTATTTCGGCCTTGCTCAAAGTGAATTTCAATAATAAAAAAAAGGATTTTTGCCACTATTCTGAATTGTTTGTGTCTACCTTAGCTGACTGAAATCCAGCGGTTCCACTTCTGCTCTCGGCGGTGATAACATGTTATCTTGCGAATGATGACGATGTCTGAGAGCTCTAGGACCCGAAGAGTGTCTTTCTTCCCGTTTTATAGGTCGTTGAGCTGCTTCCATGTGTTGTAGAGGTGCTTTAGTGTTTTGTGAACTGGTTTTTAAGTTGGATTTCGGCGCTGTTTCCCTCGGAGAAGGTCCGTAGTGAGGAGTTGCATAAATGTAGTCCGACGGCGGAGGGGTTTGTGGCAAATCTGGTGGCTGACCTCGCTGTATCGGTATTTCGTATCTTGGTCGTTGTTCTTGTGCTTGCGATCTCATTGTTTTATATTTTGTTGGAGATAGACTCCTGTGAATAATTAAGTAGCCAAGGGTATGTTATATATACTATATTTTTGAAGAAACACACATATACACAGCGGCCGCGGAAATTTTATTTTCTATTTTGTCAAGCATAGGCCACATATGGACCGCACCTAGTGGGCGCTATCCATCAATGACTCATTCTTAACAAAATGTTTCAGAATGAGGTTATTCGCCTCTTTAGCATTTTACGATAAACTGAGGAAATGTGTTACGACAATTCTGAAACCCACATGTACATGATTAGAAATCGGATTATTATTATAAAATAAACAACTAATCCGACCTGCTTCGCTGCTTTCTAGGTGGTGGAGAGGGCGGATGGGAATCTGTAGATTGATAAGATGTTATTGTTGTTGTCGTTTTTGTAGTGCGGGGTGTCCGTGTTGTGCTTCTGGATCTGCTACTTCCAACAGTAGACTGATGTTGTCGCTGAGTGGGTCTGAAATATATGAGTTGAGATTAGTCAAATTATTTTTCGTTTTTTAGGTCCTATGCACTAAAAAACAGACAACTGGCAAATTATTTCACCACTGTTCGGGGCAGATACCATTCATTGGGGTTTGCTATAATGCTTCAGTTCCTTTTTAAATTGTACTTTCTAGTACTACTATCTATGGCAGCTTTTTGTCATATAAGAAAATTTCTTTTAAGCGGTGGTTCTGGCATTACTTGGAGCGAATTTCCTTGATAATAATAAATGTCAATGTTTGTTCTAAAATTTCTCAATTTTTTCTAATGTAAGGCCTAAACTTGGTTTGAAATCATATCTGTTTATCTGAGTGTCTACCATAAAAGATTTTTCTAGAATTGTTTGAATACCTTTCCAAATTTATTGTATATCGCACCGACATGTTTTTTTTCGTAGTCATTTGGAACAAAATCAATACAACTGGGTGCAACTTAATAACAATATTTTATTCTTCTGATGTTCCTGTTTAGCCAGTTGATTAGCTCATTTTCCATTTTTTGTTTCAGTATTTTGATACACTGTAACAAAAACTTCAACAAACTCATTGGTCTTTGACAGTAATTTTACTTGGAGGTATTGAAAAAAATTCAAAATTGACTTTTTTTGCCAAATATTTTTTGCCTATAGTATGCACAGATCTCATCAACATGGCGTTTTTTAACTTTGGAAATATGCAATTATCGCAAATGACCAGTAAATTTACTGTACTTTCGTTACAGTGTATAAATGTCTAAATGTTTGGTGATTTTATATTCACTACAAAACACATTATGTTTTCCTCATACAAGTCTTATTTCAAAAAAAAACTAGCCTCATTGTTAAACACGGCCCATCTGTGTTTGAATTTCGACAAAACTGGTTTTCTTACTGAGAATTCCAATATTCAGAACTGGTGAGGTAAAAAGTATTTTAAAGTTTTTTATTTAAGGAATAATTAATTATACAAGTACAATAAGAAAGTTCTGTGAAATACGAGGAAAAATGGCAGCATACTTTTACGATGAAACTCGGGGGCGAGTTATGGTAATAATAGCTTTTATAGTTCGAGAAGCCGAACGTCAGAGTGGAGAATAGCGAAAACTTGAATATCGGTTATCGGCACCCCTCATGAGGTAGTGTCAAGGGTAATTCGCAAGTATATAAGCTACCATTTGTGGTGACGGTGGCTGTGCAAATGGCACACACGATTGTTCTGGTTTTATTCATTTAAGAGATACCCATGAAGAATTTTAATTGAGGTTTTTGAAAGCTCATGTTAATATTTTAACTTTTGTCACGTATCCGATGACGTCACAATATAGTATGTTTCAATAATATATTTCGTCGCTCACGAATTTGAAAGATTTTTTAAGATGCATAAGGATTCCTTGTTGTATGTTTTATTTGTGTCTGGGCCACATATAAACCATGATTTACTGTGTATGGCATCAATTGCCCATGCCCGAATTAGTGTCATTTTCTATTAACCTAGATTTTGAACAAGTTAATTAAATGCGGTCAAATGAAATATTTTATTCAAAATTATACTACTTCTTACAAATGATTTTCAAATTTTGATGAGGATCTTACATACGCCGCAGTTGCATTGTCCATGCAATAATTACATCAGAAATAATTACAAAATATGTATTTCGAAGTTTATATGTATGGCGTCGGTGGCGCGATAATATTTGACGCATGCTCAGTGAAATAAATTTCTCATTCGGCGTACTGTATGACGTTAAAACTAAGGGTGGGGCAAAATCGAATCATTTAGAATTCGAATCTGATTCAGGTAGTTTTTTCGAATCGAATCACTAACTCCACATAAAAACCAAATATCTCATTTTACTATTACATTTTACTATTATAGTCGCCGTTAGTCGGTACTGCTTCCGAACCGGTCATAGTCAATTGCGATAAGAAAAATACATTTTTTTTATCAAAATTTGCTCAGAGCAAGGCTGCAGGAGACATATCAATCTTGGAAAGTCTCATGAAATCACTAAAGTGCAGAAAGCTTCATGATATATAGGAATGTGAACTAAGGAATCCCCATCTCTGACGAATGTCTAATTGACGCGAGTGTTAAAACCATACATATCAACATGATCAGGAAAACAGTAAGTGAGAAAGCAAAGAATGCCAAAGTTTAAAAATTCTTGAAAAAAAAACGTCTTGCATAAAGCTGTTCATGACAGTGTGAAACCGACATCAATATTAAAATCCTCACCTCCGCACATCGTTCAGTCTTTCATAAACATGTCTTGTTCCATCGCTGAATCTGTGATCGGCTTCATTAGCTCGTTGTTGCTGCTGAGACATTGTTGTGGATGTACTGGTTGTCGGGGAACCAGCAGAGACGTGACCGCTGTCACTCAGGTATTCTGATGTGGTGGTCGCAGATTCGTTTCCAGAAAACTAAAAAATATAAGGGAAATGGAGTTTATGTACACTGCTCTGCATGAAATGTCGAATAGGCGATATGTCCTTTTTCAATAACAATAAAAAAAGTCATTGGTGGATATTATTGACATTTGATGGAGATTTCAGATAAGCGCAAAGAGTTTTTTATTCGTCATCGACGCGCAATGAGGTATAGTAGGTAGTTATGGGAACTGAATATAGTTTTCTATGAGTGGGCGCGGTAGCCAATTTGTTAAACATGTTGGCATCGCAGATTGAAGATCTCGGGTTTGAGTCCGGCTCGTTAATTCATACCCACCTCTCAACCAAGGGTGTAATAACTTGGATAGGCTAAGTCAAACAGGAAAAGATCATATCTTCCCCCCAATTCTAACCCTGTCCGTCTGTATGTGGCCGCTAGTACAGGGCCTTGGGGGGAGGGGGGAGGGTGATCCACTCCAAGATGTGGCTATAAATCGATTGATATATCGATTGATTCGAGAGAGATTTTTTGTCTATACAAAATTTTATGACGTCAAGTTACACTTCCAAAAATTTCAATGTTTTATATTTTCTGTTGCATTGCTCTTGTCCGATCGCGATTTATGATGCTTTCTACGTGAAAATACTTGGTAAATTTTTACTATACAACGCCAATAAATACTCTAGATAGATGAAGAATTCACTCAAACATATAATGTATGGGAGCAATCTAACACATTATCAGAAAAATATGTTCGTTTCTTTTGTCAAACACGACACAGTGATATTCGGGTGGATAAATCGATTCATTGATTCGAAACGATTCGAATCACTGGTGTCGGCCATAAGAAAAAATGCCATGAAATAACGTGGATTTATTCCCTTTTCAGTGTAAAATTTTGGGAGATTTTGTGGGAAATTTTCAGACAAAGTCTGAATTGATGTCACAATGGTTCTAATACTTTGTATATTATTAATATCAGCGAAATTCATGATTTTGATTATGGTTTTAAAAATATATTAATAAAAGAGCCGAACATTTGCTCTCGTGGTGGATTCGTGATCCGGTTCGGAAAAAAAATCGAACTTCTATTGATTCGTTCGAATTTTTACTGATTTTGCCCAGCCCTAATGACAAGCACTTCATACAATAAAAATTCTATATACTTACCTCATTACGTTGAATTGCACTTCTCAGTGTATCGTTGCCGCCGATAATATCGTTCGCTTCTTTGTTGAAGCTTTCATTTGAAATTCGTTTCTGTAACCATTGGTCATGATTGTATCGCATCCACCCACCGAATTCCGCTGTGAGCTGAGTCTTTTCTACATATTGTTGAAGCTTGTCCGTAGATATAAGGACAGCCTGATTTAAGTAATTGGTGAAAAAAGTGTGAAAATTGAGCATTTGGTTACATTTTTATATCTTCAAAGCCCGGACGACAGTTGTTAGCCTGTGAGTAGAGCTGGTAAAAATTTTAAATCATTCGGAATTCGAATCTGATCCGGATAATTTTTTCGAATCGGAGCAAATCACTAATTCCATATATTTAACAAATATCTTATTTTTACTATTGCAATTTGTCTCCATCGTGAAAATGAAAAAAAATCTGATTACGTATTACTTGTATTTGTACGGACAGACTTGAAAGCAATGTATTTGATTCCACACTTTGTGTCTGAAAGCGAAGTTTTCCAGTTTCAAGGATAAAATACAATCAAATTTGGTCAAATCGATTGCATTTTTCCGTTAAAAATTGAAATTCCACTTCATTTAGCATTATTGTTATTGTGAACAATTCACCATTAATTCGATCAAATAATCAACAATAGATTTAACAGATTTAAACAAAAGACTAAAATAGTTTGAAACAGATACAATAACGATTTGAAAATTTTCCTAAAATATCTTACCAAATATTACAACATAGGCTGACTTTTATCCTATCCCGAAATAGTATATTGACCGAAAATATATGATTAACTCACCCGAAATCTAAGCTGATCTCTGTATTTCTTGAAACTGTGACTTGTTTTTCTTTTCTCCCAAAAATCTTGGGGCTTCACAATGCACATTAATGATATTTCATCAGGTAGATAAAACTGGAAGATGAACATTAAAACAAATAATAATTATTGAAGTATAATCCAGCAATTGAATATGACAATTGTATGTACCGATTCCGTTTTCCAATATCAATGCTACAAAATTAACCAATGTCGATGATTATGCATTTTAAATCGTGGAATCTCATATAAAACATTCAATAAATTTTCCTGAGAATAGGCAAATTGGCCCTCAAATATTCATATTAATTATTTGAACTTTCAATTATCTAAACGAAACATCCAAAATGATATTTAGTTGCGGGATTTTGAATTGAGATATTTTTTGCGCGTTGTAAGAGGCGACTAAAAGGAAACAAAGAATTGTTCGTCCCGATGCCAATCAATATGGTGGCGCTCTGAGATGTTTTCCCCTAGGGTGTAGTTGTTCGTATCATAATCCTAAGTATCTTTTTGAAGGCTTGAGTGGCTTTTAGTTGACTCCTTTTAGGCGTTTTTTTCCCTTATTGCATAGAACGAACTTCTAAATAAAAAATCTTACTTGCAGTTTCCTGATGACTGGTTTGATAGACGTCCATGTTGAGGTCCGCGAATCTAGTATTACTGTGAATCCATTTTTGCCTTCAAGGAAGCTAAAAATATTAGGGAATAATTAATAGGTGAACAGTTTATAGAAGCTGAATATAGACTGTAGCCTAGAGCCTTAGATTCTAGGGCGGTCTAAATTACGAAAAATTGAATATGCCAAACTACCCTATCGTATCTATCATTTTCCAAATTGAACAGTTATAAAAAAAATTAGTATTCAACGAATATATTGCCAAAATAGGTTTATTAAAGAAACTACAAAACTCCCTTGTCAGAAATTAAAATACCTTTTCTTTGAACAACTCATGTAAATGCTTGTCTGAGGAAGTCTGACCTTGGTCAGACGAAACGTTACAGAAATAAATTTCTTTATGTGTGTAGAAACACTCTCGAACCTTTTACTTTATTCTCTTTAACATCCTGCTTATAGCATACGGATTCCCTTACGCAAAGGCATATAAGAAGGATAAGTAGTTAGTCCCACGGTAACCCGACCAAGAGCATAACTTTTGTTAGTTGGTGTTTTTCCAGACATTCATTCAAAAATTACGTTTCGTCAAGCAAAAGTCACATATGAATTGCGCCTGGGTGACGCGATCCATCCGTGACCTTCATTTGACAAAACTCAATCGCGCAAAAATTCACTGATATTCAATCAGAAATTACGTTTCGTCAGGTATAAGTCACATATGGATTGCGCCTGGGTGACGCGTTCCATCCGTGACTTTCATTTGACAAACCACGCTCGCGCAAAGATTCTCTGACAGTGATAGATGGATAGGACAGTGATGTATGACGAGATAGTAGCGCGGTCCATCTATGACGCATGTTTGTGAAATATTATAAAAAAGAAGATTGAAAACTTACTTCAAAATCCCTGACAAATATTTAAAAGTAATCCCAAAATCTTTATCTGTGTGTGTACAAGGTTCTTTGATTGGAGGAATTGTCAATATGTAACAGTTTCTTCGATCTTTCCCGCCTGTAAAATTAACACAATAATATTTATATATATTCTCCAACATTTTTGACAGCCCAAATTGCCCTTAATGGGGCACGACAAATTTTTTTCAAATGAATTCACAAGGGAGCCGATAACAAACTTATTTGCCCATACCGGTACTACCAGCTGGAGAAACTGATGTTGTTCATACAAAACTTCAAACCCTAAAATAAAGAATGATATCTTTTTGATAAATAAGAGTCAAAGTTGATAAGTTCATGAAAGGATCTCGTAGTAGAAAAATGAGATACCAATATCAATAATGTAAAAATTGAAATAGAGGATAACTTATATATTTACTTATTTATATGTTAATGAAATAGCAGTCAAAATAAATCCATTTATGCTATTTACATGAGAGAGGTCGATCAGGTACTGAGCAAGATTTCACTATGACACTTTCGCAGTATTCTTACCTGATACGTAAGCAATTTTCTTCCTTAAAATATTTTCTATATCTTTTGCCTGCATTTTGTCTAAAAAAAAACAGAACATTTTTATTAGTGTCTTACAAATATACCATAAATACTTTTTCATTAGATATATTCCGCACACAACAACTTCAGGTCCGTCTGCTACTCCGACTAGGCGAAATAAAATATGTTGACAATAAAACACCCATCATTTTGGTACAACAATTTGAAAACAACTTCGATACTACGTAAACACTCTGAACGATACACGTGTCCTTTAATTTGAACTTCAATCTTTTATATCAAAACGAAAACCTTGCAACATTCATACACAGTTGCTTTCTATAACCTTCCACTCGACACGTTTGCACAGAACGTACGTTCTAATAAATCGATTCACAAGTATTGTAATACATTCCAAACTACGGTGACAACCCACGCCCCGCATTTTTAGGAATTTATTTTTAAGTATAACCCGGTCATTCTTGGGGCAAAGAAAATACAATTCATAAAAGAATTGGTTATTCAGTGTCCCATGTTTGACGAATTTTAAATTTAAGAACAGTATATTTATGTCTATTACGACACAAAAGGCTTAACAGATACCACCAGTATTTGAAAAGACACTTGATTCTTATGTATGAGCCAACGCGACAAATTAAAATTGTATCTTTCTTTGTTTTTAACTCTTAAACAACCATATAACGTAAGCTGTGATGAGAGCTTCAACTGGTTCGCGATTTCCGATTGTGGGTCCATATCACAAATCATGTTTTGTCACGCCTCGGCGGCGCGATCCACTGTAACTCATGCTTAACTTAAGATGAATTGACACAATATTTTTCTGATGGAGATAGGCTATAAAACAATATAAAACACCTGTGGTTCGTGCACGATAAGGATCACAAATTTTCGTAAGTTGCGTTTTTTTCAAGGTTTGTTCTTTTACCCTCGCAAGCGCAAGCTTACGCAGAGTGCTCGTTTCGTTTTTTGCGTTTGTGCCTTGTACGCATGTGAAAACGATTAACGCAAAGCGACGCTGGCGTGTATTTGTCGTTTCCATTTTATTAACCGAAACGTAATGCAACGCATCGGTAAGACAGTTTCACGTGTATTTTGGCCTAAAGACATATTCTGATGCATTATTGTAATGGTATTAAAATCGGGCAAATGATCGCATTTAAAGCCTGTCATTCTGAGTACGTTTTCGCGGCAAGCAACTATTTTTATAATCTTCTCAAGGGTTTCTTTTGGCAAAAAAAATCGACAGACAAGATCAATTACAGCGGTACTTGCGGTATTGTCCAACCAATGTCCAACAAACAATATAATCACACCGCAACGGAGAGTAGATTCTGAGTAGGTCTATGTATGTTTGCAATAGATGGATCGCGCCGTAATCGGACTTACTACTCAGGTCGTGGCAATTTCTCTTTATCAGGTTTACAAAAATGTCTCACAAAATCTCCAGCATCGTGGGTAATTATTGGCGATGATAACAATATCGGCATAAAAATTTCATGAGCAAAATTACATTCTGATAAATATGCACACTAAAATAAAGGCGACATTGGACTGTACGACCCCCATCTTCCAAAAAACCTTTTTTGAAGTATCGTCTCATGAACGCAAGGAACGGTTCGTTTCTGTGGCACGTGCGGTGTTGAAAAGGTCAATGATCGCTTGCCAAACAATACCATTACAACGCCACAGACCACGGGTTCATCATGCTCCATTCATTCATTATGCTCAACCGTTGAAACACAAACGCGTAACCATTATTGCCTGTCGAGTAGACCCAATAGAGCTAAATGAGCTGCTGACCTGGTGGCAACTATTCGTTGCGTTTAATCTCCTTTCGCAAATTCAATACTTGTAAAATGGTGAAAATAATATATTCAACAAACAACAGCGTTAGAAAAAAATTATAAATATTACATACCGTAAAAAACTGAAAATGACCCCGTGTCGATCAGACACACTTCATGACTATTACATCAAAGCATATTTTAATTTAAATGTCGCTCTTGACATAACTAATTAATAAGAGAGCAAAGCATAAACGACTGACCCGCCAAAAATAATATCAGAGCATTTGCATCAACATATGTTTGCTATGTTTTTGTCTAGCATGTGCTACCGATTAATCGCGCCGACGAGGCACGGTCCATCATTGGCTCATGTTCAACAAAATACAAGAAATCTTGATTGGGATAGGCTAGGAATATTTCGGTCGATATTTAGCGTAGTTCCAATAAATTATCAAAGTGGTGCACACTTGTACGCGCAGAAGAGGCACTTGTGAAGTGAAAACGTTGCCAAAGCCCGCGTCTGCGGTGGCGATTTACTGGTAATGAGGGCCACCTGTTGTGAGGACGAGGTACACAAATTATTTCGATAAACATGGAATGCGGTTTAATGGAATCCGTGATGTAATGGAAGTGATGATCGTATTCTGAAGGCCGCAGTTCGTGTGAATTTGTCTAACCGATGCATTGCGTAGCGTTTCGGGTAGCAAACCGTTCCATTGCATTTGAAAACTGCAGGAACTGCATGCATTGCGCTAGCGTAAAACGCAAAGGTAAAATAGAACAAACCTTGAAGAAAACGCAACCTACGCAAACGAGTATTGCGGCCTTAACGCCGGATGATTTCGAACTCGAATCGAATACCTCGCCAGAGTTCAACGAATTTTTGAATCAATGGTCTACCAAAGCAAGTAGACTAAAGAAAATGATTTTTTGGAAACCCACTTTGAGCGAACCAAAAGAAGCAATTCTTGAAATTGTTAAATCCTGCTACGGCAAAACTACTGTAAAATATAGTACTAACAACTGCACGCTAAGAGGCGATGTGCCAAACTTTCTTGAACCGTTATAATAAAGTACAGTGAGTGGTATTTGCTCTGGGTGTAGTTTCAACTATGGTTACGCTATGTATAGGTTTGGTTATGCCATGCTTTCATGTTCAGCTATGTATATGTATTCGGATTGGTTGCAAAAATGCTAAGTTTTCACATCGCCGGGAGTTCACTTAGTATACTGCGAATGCGATTATCAATCTTGTTTTCTACGCAGACATATCAAATTTATTCCACAAGAACCATTCTTAACTAGATAACACAAGTTAAAAAGCTTTTGCGGTCAATCAGTTGGCTGATACTATACTGGACACTTAATAAGTTGAACAAATACACAGCTGAATCATTGTCCAACTGTCAGTCACACAGACTGTATTGTCATCTAATATCGAGATCGTTCCTAATGTAAACAATTAAAGTAAACAAAAAGGTAACATGATATGGGGTCAAACAGATCAAACATGCACCCAAGATAATTAAGAGTGCAAAGTTTGATTTATCCGTGGACAATATATGATCTCTTAGTGCCACAAAAGAAAACTGAAGCAACATCGTGAAAAAACGTGTGAGATTTCTCATATTTTATACCACGCACTGCCAATTGGCCAAGTTTGAGCCACTGATAGAATGCGTCGATGAGACGCGGTCTATCTGTGGCTCATGCGTGACAAAATAAATTTTTGATTTGGGATTTGAGTTTCGCTTTTGTGATCCCTGATTTTTGGCTCTGACAAAATCTCTCTAAAATAACTGATTCTTGATTTAACAGTGGTGGCAAAAGGTTTTAAAAATTTCAAAAATGTCTATCAAAAAATATGAAAAGTTTCACAATTTCCTAGCAATAAGTTGCGCGCTAATGTCGCTTAAAAATATGGGCTTTGTGTTAAAGTTATTCACCATTTTGAATACAATAGCACTGAGAACTAATATTTTACACAACCGTTGTACCATTCATCACCATAAGTTACCCGGCTGAACACCCTTTCCTCTATCTCAACCATGACACGTATTTTAGCTTTCCCCCAGCTCACCTAAACCGAACCCATATTTTTATACTTCGCCTCCCCAAGCCCAGCCCAATTCTTATACCTCGCTTTCCCATCCCAATGTCACATCTTCCCGCTCCCGTTGCTCACCCCTTCCTACCACGGCGAACCGGCCCCCCTATTACTCGAACTCGAAGGGGGAGGTGGGGAGGGGGCATGATCGGCTAGTGATGACAGGCATAGGTGGCAGGAAGATAGCGGTAGGTCAGGAAGCGAAAGATGTAGGCAAGAGGGTGGTGGGATTGGGAGGCAGATGGAAGAAGAGTTCGGAACGTGCGAGCAGGAGATATCGATGATAGTTGGTTGCAGGACTATGGGTCGTGGGTGGTTGGAACTAATAGAAAACCCGGACTGGGGGGCGAAGGGATACGGAGCGGTTGGCCGAAGACGTCGAATAAAAAATGGTGATTACGATTTCAAGATCTTTTGCTACCAATGAGATATCGAAGATGAAAGTTGAGACTCCTAGATATGCGGAGATCAGGCATCACGCCCTAGACTGTGACGATTCAAGACTCCTAAAAGAATCCCACCAACGGCCACACAGTCATGTAGTTCCAGCACGTAGGAAATAAAATCTAAACGGAAAACATTCCAAATGGAACTGAAACGCCATGTTTAAGTTTGCACCATCTGTGCCGGGCGATGATCTACCACATGAACCACCTACCATCTGAGTTGCGATGCGCTTGGGAAACCCGACATCCGTCGGTACAATAAAACCTACAATAAAAGTACGGGTAGGTGGCCGGTGAACGAAAATCCATATTTTGCGGTGCGGCCAAGGCGCGCATACATCTATGACTCGTGGTTGACCAAATAATCTGTTTTTGAGTTTACTGACGTCAAGATAGTATTTATTACTTATGAATGACCAAGAAATGTAACAAGAGACCTTGCCCTAACATAACAATATATGGTTCAATAATTTTGGAAATATAAAACCCTTATATTGCTCCTGTTTGGCAACGTCGGACTAAAACATCCATATTTCCGAACAAACCTTTTCAAATTCCTTCAAACTGTTTGAAACTGTGTCATGATCTCAATCTCCTGTCTTTATGTGTATGGTGCCAACTCCCATCCCTTGCCAAACGCAAAAAAGTGCAGCATAGCCATTATATAAAATCTTTAAAACTTGCGATATTCCAAATTTCTGCGCGCATTCAGAGCGAAGATTCTTTTTATTATAAAGGCAGTTTGGAGCCCTGGACACCATTACTGGAAAGTATCCCTCGTCTCCGACACGACTTTAACCCTTTTTTGTTTTGGTATAAGATAGAGACGATAGTTGAAGCAAAAAAACTGGTAAACATGCGATGCCTATTATGATGTCATAATTTAATCATCAAAATATTCCCCCCTTTTCCAAGATTCTAAATTTACCAAAGCCAATCTCAAACACCAAACAAGAAATTTCATCAACTTTAACAAGCTTTGTTAACAGGACTACATCACCTGGTATACTTTTCATTTGTTTTGCTTTGTAATTATCTTCTGTCAATAGATCCCAACTCACGGTAGCTTTGTTCTTAGGTTGAACTGTGTACCACAGATCATTCCCGAATCCTTCTCGTTTTGACATCGTGGGAAAATTGCTGAGGTTTCCACTTGGGAAGGTTTTGTTTTTTTAAAGACTTATAGGAAAAACATACTGAATGTTCTATTTAAAAATAAATACATATCTGATAGAACAATGACGGAAGAGTAAACCATTAAAGAGAAATGTACAAAACTTGTGTATACCTTCGGCCTTGTAGGCACGGGCTTTAGAATAGTCCTACCGTATATCCTGCGTGTGGTAAAAGACGACTAAAAGGAAGAATAGAAGTGGTAGATGGTTTTACCATTGTCCAAGGCAGATTCCGCTCACTGCACTTGACCATGACGATTCTGTTTCGTTTGGAGTGCAGTTGCTGGTATTGCATCTTTTAGTAGCTCTACGCTGACAGTTATTTGATTTCTTTTATTAAATAGCTGTTAGTCGGTTTCTTTTAGACCTTTCTTCTGGCCTTGCTTAGAGTGAATTTCAATAAAAATATACATATAGTGTCTGCTGACAAACTTACGTCGCCTCCATTTAAAAAATTTAATTTTGTCAACCATTTGTCACTTATATACCACACTATGATCCAGTGTGCGATAGTATACTCCCATATCGGTCGAGATTTTGTGATATTCGAGACTTCGATCTATCATGTTGTTGCCCCTTTATTATTGATTATTCTAGCTACCAACAGAATTCAAATTGCTTTTATCATAACCATATTCTCTTTTATTTGCACATCCGAACACCATGCTATTCTATCATGATATACGCTAAATTTTACACTACTAAATTAATTTTCGATTTTTCTGCAAAATTGTAAACGAAACTATCAAGACATCTGCGATATTCAATAAACAGCCTATATATCAATACAAAATTACAAAATGATATTAAAACCAAGCCGCTGAGGAGGTGTTTATTAGATCGATTTTAGCGCGTGGTAATGTTTACCGATTATCACTGTTAATAGACAAACATTTAGTCGTTTACGCTGCATTCAGCGCCCCTATGAATTGATGTTATCGAATCAGAAAATATATTTTGTCCAGCATGGGCCACAAATGTACCGCGCCTCGGCGCGCGATCCATCAGTGACTCATACTTAACAAAAGACGCCTGATCAATATTGGAATTAGGCTCATATTGTGCAGCTATACTTGCTGCAGCTGTACAGTTGTAAAAATATGTTTCCTAAATTTTAAACAAGTATCATATCAAAAACTTTATTTTGTCAGACTTGGGCCATAAATGGACCACGCCTTGACAGCGCAATCCATCGTCGACACATGGTAGACAAAACATATTTGCCAACTTTTTTAATACTGGGAATATTAAATAATATTATATCGCTATACCTGCAGCCAGGGATGGCCAAAGCCGAATATTTTACCATTTCGAGTACATTTTGAAAAAAATAATTTCGAATATGAAATATTGAATATATTCCATGCTTTTGCTCATAGGTAACATTCTGACTTTTTTGAAGCAAAAGAATTGAAGAAAAATATAAATCTAGAAAATTTTGATTATAGTACACAGATCCCTTTATTTTATGGAACTAGGTCAATTTAGGGAGAAAACAAATTTTTCTGTTGATTGCGTTCGGATTTATGCAACCGAATTGTAATATTTTCATATCTCATTATTCTAAAATAGATCTAAAATCAAGAATATCACTATATCGAATATGTTCATTCCCGAATGTATTCGAATATTTGATTCGCTTCGGACATCCATGCCTGCAGCTGCACAGTTTTAGACAAAAAGTAAACTTTTTTGTCAAGCCTGAACCAATGCATCATTATCTCATACAAGACGAAATATGTCTGGTCAATTTTTTTGACCTTGAATAATAAATTAGACTCATATTATATAGCTGTACGTGCAGCAGTAGCTTAGTAAAAACGTTCAGTTTTAATTTCTAATTTGACAAATGTTTGAATTATCATCGGTAACGTTGAGGTTTGTTCACCATCAACTCAAGTACCTACAACCCTGAACCATATTCCCAAATGTATTCTAAGATAGGTTTGAATGCAATGGTGACAAGCAGTCAACTATATATACTGTCTGTAAACCAAGGTAATTAATTTCTGTTTCCTAACACACATTCGATTCGAACACAATATAGTTCGTGAACTCGAGTGAGAACCGCCGAAATATGCTCGTGTCCATGAATTGACACCAAGAATATGGCCACGGTTTCAAACAACTTCTACTGTCTCTGACGTATGAAAAAATAATCCAATAATCCGGTATACTCCAATTTGCGCTGTCTGTTCGTTACCCAATAAAAATGTCTGAAATTGACAGGTTCCACATCGCTTCTGCTACGTTATACTGACGTGCTCTATTTTAAATCCTAACTTGAACACGATGCTTTTTGTGATCCCTAAATCAAACTGAAATCGACAAAAAAAAACTGGCGATTTCATCCATCACCAGGATTGCTCTAACCTTTTCCCGTTCTTATTCATTTTCCACTCCATAAATTCAACACATTCCAATTTCAATATATATATATATATATATATTTCTACTGCCACTTGGTTCCTCATGCAATAGTAATTACTAACACATAACTGCCTCAACTCAATCTCTACCCACCAGTATTATCACAAGTTGAACAAACTTCAATTCCATCGATTAGGCTCAGTGCAGAGTGAGGGCATTTCACTGCCATAACTTAATCGAAAACACCGCGCAAAACCAAGCATGGCCCTGAAATAGATCACGCGTTGAAGGCGTGATCAATCGCTGGTCCATGCTTGGGTTAAAAAACTGAGACAAAATCATTTGAAAGTATTATAAGTGGTGTTTTGGACACGATGAGTTGATCCCATACAATGGATTCGACACTTGTAACACTATTATGTCCCGATTTCAAGCACTTTATTGACGCTCTTTGTTTCTTTATTATATTTAACTTATGTTTTTACTAAGATAAAAGTCTCTCACTCTCCTCCACTTGTCTGCTTTAAAACAGATTCACAAAGACAAAAGCATCGGACTGAATAGATGAATATAAATTACTGTGTGGCTGGCTGGTAATCGAAGATGGGTCATGAAGAAAAGTTTCTCAATGCTGCCAACTCGCGGTCAAAGCGGCGTTCATACTCAAAAAGAAATTCCTTTTATCGCCAGTAACCCACAGGCATACCACGTCAATGGCGTATTTAAAAGCTTATTAAAAATATAGGGCAAAAATTAAAAAAAATGATTAGGATATTGAATGTAGCAGACAGAGCAATTTTGGAGAGTAAAAAATGATATCACATTGTGAAACTGGCTAATCTTAGGACTTAGGCGCAGATGCGTACAAATTTCGGAATTTCTTACCTTTTTTAAGCATTTTACAGAAGCCTCGTGCATTTATAGCGGTAAGGCGTGTCTATAACAACATGGCTTACACTTTGTCACGTTTATACTGTTAAGCTTGAGGAACAGTCAAAAAAATACTAGATACAACTCGGAAGCAAATATTTAATTGCAAAAAAATTCGAGGACAGGGATAAAAACATTAAAGTTTCAATCAAAATTCTGCTCCGCATCCCTTTCTCAATCAAACTTTTCTTATAGATGTTTGTACGCATTGGACAAATCAAACTGCAATTACGTGTTGTCTCTGATTTTGTTGAATAGTCGATTCCGGTTCATATTTTAGATGATTTTCCGGGAAGATTTTGAACCTTCCAGACATTCCACCTCTTCTTATGACAACCTTATTTCAACCGTTCTCACTTGGTGGCGCTACAGACAAATTTTGCACACAAATCATTATATTTGAAAAACAAAATGCAATCGATTTGGTGAAATTTGACCGAAATCGATTGTATTTTATCGTTAAAGTTTTAGTTCACGATTGATTCGAATATTCTGTACTTCGGATCGAAACCAATTACCGAACTGAAACGCCCAGCACTAATTTTAGGCACTCACTGCCTGCAGCTTTGCATGAGGGAATTTCCATAAAAATATAAACTAAAGACTGTTCATGGAACATGCTTAGGGTATTGCGTTTCAATAAAAGCATTGGCTCAAAAAGCGAAAAGTATTCTCGTCGAAAAAAAATAGTGAAAGGACGGGAAATCCGTTTAACCGAACTGAAGCACGAAATATGTAACTAAACTACTAGAGTTTGGATTTCCCGACTTCGTTAATTTCTCACCACACACATGGATTTGGCAAATATTAAGACAAAAATATATTAGTTGAACCTATAGTCCTAAAAATAAAATAAGCGTAGTATAAGCAATTGAACTTTGATACGAAAAAATAAAAATGAAATAATGGAAACTTTAATTTGCAATATGCAGTTTTTTCAATATGAGGTTGGTATCTACAATACAGTGCTCCGCTTAACGAATTTGAGGGTTAGGGCTGATCAAAAAAATAATTTGTACTTCGATCTTGATTTGAACTTTTTTTCATAGGATCGAATCACCTATTTACTTTGAGAAGTAGCAAATTTTACCCTTGCCCAGGCCAGATACCACTCACGGCACTTTACCATAGGGGGTCATTTCCGTTTACGATGTTTTCCGTTTAGAGTGCAGTTACTGATACTACATTTTGTAGTAGCTCTTTGCTATTATATAGCCGTTAGTCAATTCCTTTTTGACACTGTTTGCTTGCTTTCACAATCGGTGAACTCTCGGTGAACTCTCGCCTTCTGCGGGTTGTCTGATTCCTGGAAAGTTTGTTAATAAATGAGCATTTTCTTCTACCGTGCGGTCTGTGTAATTGTTTTCTACGTGTCCTGATGCTGAAGTGTTCAAGACACATTTTGGCGTCGTTTCACTTTGAGCCATTACAGATTCTAGTGACATATAATAATGCTCACTCTCTAGGGGGCTTTCGGTTACATTTCCCACATTGCCACTCCCGGAAATGCAACTATATTGAGATGAACTAGCTGGTGGTCTAGGATTATGGGTTGAAGTATTTGATTCCCAATCCTGTGCAGTAGAAGTTGAACTGGTAGATGACGGTATTTCGTTGAGATTAGTAAACGTATCACGTGTGCCACGTGTAAGCCTATCTCTATCCAGAGTATCATAAGTATGCGCAACCCTGTCAGAGCGATTGCTACCAAGTTCTGTACTCTGCATTGGCGTTTCATAACCAGCGGAATAGTTTGTCTTGCCTTTGTTATGTTTTTTGCGCATATACACAACTATGGCAATTAGGATTATGGTTATCAGTATGCTCAATACAAATGGGATTACAGATACTAAGTTAATTGGTGTTTCTTTTTCTACTTTCATTCGAACTCCGACGTCAAACCTATCAGTTTCATCGGAAACTCTAGTTGTATCCATTAGTTTTGTGGTGGTGGAGACGATTTCTTCAGTTGTAGGGTAATAGGTGAAAACCTCTGTTTTTCTCACGAACGATTCTGTAGATGCTGACATGTTGCAGGGTATTGAACGGAGTGGAGGCGTGGTGGGACATTTTCTGTCTTGTTTTATGCCTTTTGACATCGCGTTGTCCAATGCTTTGCCCTTCCTTTGCTTGGGAGATTCGCATATGATTTGAAGACGATTTTTCCACGTTGTTGGAAGTGTTTCAAGATATGCCTAAAGATCAAATTAGAATGGTTGCTAGAGCTAATTAAGCTTTTATAAGATCGTTGACCAAGACAAGTAAAGGTATGCAAAAGTCATGATAGGCCTGTCGTTAGGAGATCATTTAGATCGTTCCTAATGTAGATAAACAATATATTACTAATAAAAGAAGTGTAGAGGAAAGAAAAAATCTTACACTTTTTTTTTATTTAAAACAGTAAGTGTTTGGCTGCAGGAAATTCGATAGTATTTACGAGAATAAATGCACAACTGGCGAAGGAAAGACGATGTATACTATACCGTCCAACGTCTATACAAAGAGGATGATGTGTGCATAGACTTTCGAAATGTCCACGGTGTAACATACCTTGTTTTACCTCACAAGTTTTTTAAAACCTTACCCCAAACTGCAACACTTTGCATCCACATTTCCATTGATTCAAGCTGATATTATTGCCGAAAATAACATTGTTTTCCACGACCCTTTCAAACCATTCACCGTGTGGAAGTTTCAATTCGTTTTGTCGCAATATGAGTGTTTCCAAATGGCTGGAAAATAATGACAAGTTTGCAAGTATTGATATGGAACAATAAGTTATTCAACTAAAGTATTCTCCGTCGCCATCCGACTCAAATTAGGTTTGAATATTTTTTTATTGAAAGAAACAGAAGAAATATATACTTATATAATATATATACCTATATGAAATATAAAGTATATCCATACTAAACCTCGCAATTAGAAGAACTTAAACATTTTTCGTTGAATGTGTATCACCGAGGGATCGCGTCGAAGAGACGCGATCCATCCGCGGCTCATGCTTGACGAAATAAATTTTCTGATCGGGATTAAATGAATCAAAATTTCATCTCGACGAACCCGCCAATTGAATACCCGGCCTCCGAATTGAATCGACCTGAGTAGACCATTTCAAATTCATCAAGGATAAGGAAATTTCCTCACTCACCATAAACTAGAAAATGTAAGTCTATCAATGTGATCGAGAAAGTTTTTTTCGAAGTTCAGGTATCTCATGTTTGGGTTTTGATGAAACAAATCTTCTGGTAGAAATGTGAGAGAATTGTTCTCAAGTGAGAGATTCCTGTAAAAAGGAGAAAAGTAAAATGAGAGAAATTTTGATAGAAATTGCCTGTATTCCAACAATACATTCTCATCTCCAACAATCCGCGAGCTGCAGACGGAGACTTGTGTCATGAAATACGCGAAAATCGTCAAGTCAAGGAAATTGTGGAAGAAACCGCGTGAAAAATTTGCTTTTGTTTGTAGTTTCACTTAACCATCATTCAAATTGCCATTTTACTTTGTTATACTACGATTTTATACACCCCTCCTTATACGCTCTATTTCAGATAGATTTTGGGGGACGCGTATAGACAGACTATATTGATATACTTACTGTAACTGAGATAAGTTTGCAATATGAGTTGATTTGAACTCTTGAAGAAGATTATGAGCAAGATTCAAAGTATGTAGATTCGGCATCTAAACAAGATCTTGTATGTAATCTAATCTCTTAGGTGATAATTCTGCTACACACAAATTGTTTTATTTTCTAACTGAATCAATTAAAATTCGAATCTAATTCGGATATTTTTCACGAATCGGATCAAAGCAACAATTTTCTGTAAATATCCTTTATTTCCTTTAAAATTCACCTCCATTATCAAAACCAGGAGGTCAATAACAGCGAAATCATTGTATCAAATTGCCCAACCCTCTCTTTGCTCTTCTTTATACAAACATTAGTAATTCGTAACTATAAATTTCTTGATTTTCGTAAGAGACAATTTGTATAGTAAAAATGGGATGTTTGTTTGTATGGAATTAATGATTTGATCAGAGTCGAAAAAATAGCCAAGTCAGATTCGAATTTTAAATGATTTGCTCTTGTCCAGTCATATTCTAGTCGGTTCCTTTTAATGTTGCTTCAAATTTAAACCTCAGTTTTCTCACACAAACTATTCCTATTCTACTCACCTCAGTAAAAAGTGGCCATTTTTTAATTTCATTGTAGGATAGTGTTAGAACTTCCAAATTATATAGCTCAGTGAATGTATTTTCTTCGATCTCAACAAGTTTATTTTCATCGAGATGTAATCGCCTCAGATTTTCCAATCCAGAAAATGCTCCTATTTTAATGTGCTCAATGCGGTTTGCTGGAAGGTGAAATTTTGGTGAAATTAAAATTATTGTTCTCTAAAAGGAATGAAAACTTGCACAAAACTACCACTAATCAGTGACACATGCTCAACAATAGACGCTTAGACGAATTTTTCCAATAAGGCAAGCATTTGAAAGTCAGTATTGGGGAGATGAAACTTCTTTTCTTTCCCAGAAAGTGGGTACTGCGCCAAAGGTTCCTATTATGCCTAACTCATATTACTGGGTTTCCTCTATCGCCAGTTAAAAAATTTGATATCATATCACGTAAAAGTCATTTTCTAATTTTTAGTATGTTTTTTACAGTAACTCTTTTTGGAGTTGATCACCCTGATCAAGGCCTATAGACGGGCAGGGTTAATGTTTTGGTAAAACATGAATGGTCCTCCCGACTCGCTTGCTCAAGTAATTCCTGGGTGAAGTTGATGGGCATTGATTACCGAGCCGGAGTAGTCGGGACTCGGACCCGAAATCTTTAACTTGTTATGAAAAGATTATATCTACTAGGCCATCATAAATGCCCACAAAATACGAGCAGGCAGAACAATCATATATGAACAAGTAGCCAGAAACCTGTTAGAGTTAGGATCTCAAGATTTTTGAGACCAGAAAACACATCACTTCCCAACACTGCAATCTTGTTGTTATGAAGAGAGAGTTCTCTCAATGAGAAGACATCATGGAATGTTGTTAAAGAGATATCTTCTAATTCGTTGTTAGCGAGGTTTAGAGTTTGTAGACGAGACAGACCTGTAAGTGAAATGTATTCCATGAGGTTTTGAAGTTACAAATATGTCGATGATGCAAAACGCTCCACACTGCAGATAACGCCAATCTCTAGCTTTCACTGCCATCAGAAATCCAACGAAAATCCCTCCCAAGTTGTATGAAGAAAGGAAACCCACTGTCAAGATCTTGAATTGTGTTTTGAAATTTTTAGCATAATAGGAAAAAATTTCATGTGGCTTCGACGCGGAATTGTTTTCATGTTCGTTTATTGTTTTTTTGTACCAAAATAATTTTGAGAGAAACATTTCGTACTTCGTTTTGTCCTCCCAAGATTTTAACGCCTCTGAGCGTGTTCATGGAGTGGCTCCATAGTCCCTCTCTTGATAACGAAATAAATCAAAACGCTTGTTTGGATTGAATAAGACGCAGGAAAAAATTACAAAATTCACAAAATTTTAGTACGTCTTCAGCGCACCTTGCTTGTTCTCAATTTTCATTTCTGCAAAAATGTTTGAGCCTTCGTTTTGAATTTGAGCTGTTTTTAGCATTTTTTTGTATCCATCGCGATTTATAACGTCATGAATTGATTATCGAAATTTCTAAAAAAAATATAATTACCTTTGAATGCACCCTCCTCTATAACCTCGATGTTATTTCTGCAGAAGTCAATTCTCGTCAGATTTTTGTTTCCAATAAACAAATTTGCTTCGAGTTTAGTAATGTAATTTTCACCGCATTTCAAAACTTCAATAGTGGGATACTTTTCGAGATCATCTGCAAAAAACGAATGCATTTTCTTTATAATGCGATGAACAAGTAGTTGGCATCAATAAAGACAAAGAAATAAATTCACTAATATTAAGGGTGATGAATTCTGCTCCAAACAAGGCGTAAGCAGCAGTTGGTTAGCTTTGCTACCCTAATCAGTCATTTTCTTTTTTCAAACATGAGTCATAGATGGATCTTGCTTCGCTGGGCGGCGCGATCCATCTATGACGCATGCTTAACAAAAAAAAATTCTGATCGGCAAGTATCCGTCTCCGTTCTACTCTGATAAAAGACGTCTAAAAAAGGTTATATTTCCTCCCATTATTGGCATTATCGGATCTGTTCTTTATAAACAAGTTTTATGGGCGGTTTGTGAAATACGCCGATTTTGTGTATGCGTGCACCACAGAGTGGGTCGTGTCTTGGGCTGGTACATCAACCACTTTTGTTCTTTATGATAACAACCTTTTACCAAGTGCGCACCGAGATGACTTGCTGATTCAAAAATGTTGTATCTCAAGAGGGAAACCCCCCTTTACCATCCGTCTTTGTGACTTCATGACGCTCGTGTGGGCGAGCCTCTTTGGTAACAATGAAATTACAACGCGTATTCGACCTCTTCGTCCCGAGAATAGAGTATCGAAAATAAGGTATCGGGTGTATTTTTTTAAATCCGAAATCGAATATATGAGTATGATTTGAAACGGCAAAAAAGGTACAATCTTGCATCTTAACACATCGTACCGATGAAGGAATAAAACAAACCTAACAGTTTCATCGCTGGCTTGAACACGTTTTTTTTTATTTTTTATAGCCACACATTAGAAAGGACCACCATGCACTTGGCCCTGTTATGGCGGTCACTTATACCAAGAGGTGCGTCGCTGACAATATTTACCAATAAGAAAAAATTTAACAAAAACATTATCAGAAAATGTTTAACTCAACGTTTTATCCTCGAGGTGGATCACAGAGGGTCATAAAGATGATAACAAGATTTTTTTCTTTTAAGGTCATATTGATGGGTCGCGTCTTTGCGAAACCTTTTTCGAAAATAATATTTTTTATAGGCAACAATATTTGTATATATATGCTACAGATGATTGTCATCTCCTATTAACGCGTGTTCTGTCGCGTTTTTTTTTTATTATTTGGGTAACCTCACGCTTCAGTTCGTTGTCTGGGATAGAGTGTATTGAATAACAATAAAATATACCCTGGTCGAGAATTAAGTTTCGTTATTTTCACGGACGGTTGGCAACATATCGTGAGAACATCAAGAATATCGTGAGTAATATAGGTTTTATGCCATAAACTGTAGGGTTATGCTTCATTTAGAAGCAAATATTGTCAAGCATAAACCGTATATGGTCCGTGAATGAGCTGTGTGTCTGAGAAGAAATTTATTATGTGAAGCTTAAGCCATAGATGAAACGCGCTTCGCCGACGCAATCCATCAGTGACTCATGTTCGACTTTTTCACAAAATAATATTCAGCTCACACCACAAGTATATTTTGCTATGTAAATTTCAAAGTAGGTATTTTAGGGAACTTTTTGCCTATTTTTATACAAATGCCAAACCCCGTTTGAGGTAATGGAAAATTACAGTCGTGTGACTGACGTTTTTAGGAACCAATACGGATTGTTAAAAATAGGGAAGTAACTATACAGCATAGACATTTGTACTTTCGCCATTTGCATTTTGAATTATTCAAATTTACGATGTTTATAAATCCTATTTTTAATATTGATGCGCATGTAATCAAGAACCGTGTTCCTTTTTTTCCTTGTTAAGCGTTGTGATATTTTCAGAATCTTATGTTCTCTGTTTTGCTTTCAAATAAAACAATTTATTGGTATTACGTAAAACTTCAAAGCTACATTACTTCACGATACAAAAGAACAGATGTCTCAATCATCTGTTAAACTATAATAATATTTGAATATTGAAATTTGCTCAAAGTAAGTCAGGAAGCAGCGCCTCAAAGGATCCTGACTAAAGGTTACTTATATGAAAATGAGTTACCAACTTACTCAAAGCTAATCGGGAAATATTCCAAGCAAAACTGGACCACTATAATAGAGTGAAGGCATAGATATCTGCTCAGGATGACGGCAAAACATAACGTTGTTTACTCGCTCATAGGGCTGAGGAATTCAGTTCTATGATCCGTATCGATTCGAAGTAGAAATTATTTAAATCAGTGGAGAATCGGCCATAAGATCAAAAAAGTCAATTGAAATAGAATTATAAGTTTCTCGGATCAAATTTTGATCAAATTTGTCTGTGTTCTGAAAGATGCTGCATGCAATATTTGCGCAAAGACTAATAGTTCGTTTATAAATAAATACAGCCGTGAATTTGTAACTAAAGATTTCCAGATTTCCATAATGCGGGCAAACTTTAATAAAAAGCGGAGGACTTGCCATCAATGAGGAATTTGTAATTCGGTCCGATTCGAAAAAAATAGTCGAACTAGATTCGAGTTCTAATTCGGTTTGGCCCCGCCCTCCTCGGCTTTTACAATTAGACCCACCTACACGGTTAACTCCGAAATTCTGAAGAATAGGCCTTGCAATATAAATCCGAATTTAAAATTCTTTGTTATATAAAATCCAATTATAAATTATATTTGTTGATCATGGGTGACAGATAGACCGTGTCGTAGTTCCCGGATTTCAAATGAAAAAAATTTAACATCTAACAAATTTTAGGTGTGAGTATTATTAGCCAAGTACGATTAACCATATAAAATTTTTACGTGATGTAAAGTTTTAGTATTCGTCTTTCCACATCGAATATGATGTATATACTCTTTATTGTATATAATTATTGGCACTTTCTTTCTATGCAAGAAGAATTTTTTAAAAAATCAGTTCAATTCTTAAAATAATACCTCTGGAATCACATTCCATGGCCTCTGTTTGTTTTGAAGACGTTTTGCGCCAAGAATCGAAAAAGGAATAAAATCAGCCATTGTTCCGCGGGATTTTCCCTTTTATGGAATTTTAGTTTTGTAAACTATCTGTTATTGAAAGCTTATATACCTTACCTACCTTATATAGTTATGTAAACAATAACCCTAAACCGATAAAGGGTTTGAAAGAGATAATTCCCTTGTGTGTGAAACTTCTGCACTCGTCAAAGTATCTTTTGTTACTTTGTTGGCCTGTCTATTTGATAAAGTATATTCATACCCAATTCTTTTGTTCAAACATGTTTGCTTTGTCAAGCATGAGACACTGATGGATCGCGCTGCCAAAGCGCGGTCCGTCGGTGGCCATGCTTGACAAAATCAAAATACTGATTTGATATGTCCGAGTATGTATGTCGTGCCTTGCGCTAGCTATGAAGTGAACATACTTCTATGAGATAGAACACTGTAAGAAAAATGCGGTAAATTCACCTTACTTTGGCAGTAATTTCACCTTATTAAATTAAAATTAAAACTATAAAATCAAATATTGGCGTAAATTTGTCAAACGAGGCTTTTCAAATTTTTGAAAATATAGATTAACTGCATATGACGGTTACTTCACTGTACTTTTGCCAGAGCATATAAGTATGATTATTGTTTCATTGCTTCGTTTGCTCCAATTCTGGACCAGCAATGGTGGCAAATCTTTGTATAAACTATAGTTCAAATGTGGGCTACTGGTGGAATGCGTCGCCTAAAGACACTTCCCTAACAATACAGCCAGCATTTGAACACTGTGACAAAAGTACTGCAAATTTACCGTTCATTTGCAGTAGTTGTGAATTTGGTGACAAATTTGTTGATGGGATTTAGGCTAAACGTCGGTGCGTTCCATCAACAGTCCATAGTTGGCCAAAAAATGCTTATTTATAGTTTATCTCAATATAGTTTCATATCAACAAAGTACAATAACTGTCAAAAAAGGTTAATTTCGCTGCATTTTTGTTACAATGAGGTAAGGGTGAAATGAAATCAATTTTTATATTGTTTGATCTGTTGTTTGCCAACAATATCGTCGCAACGACACTAGGAACGCAAATACATTATGGTTGTAATAATATGTACGTATAAGTATGACCCAAGCATGAATGGGGCTTACAAAGCTCGTCATATCAAACACCAATACTTCATTATCTATAAAATATGTTCAAATTGTAGAAACTGATCAGTAGAAACTGTAGTTTTCGAAACTTATTTCTCAGTATCTATTTGAGGAAAGCCCCTCATTTATAACTAGGCTTCAGAAATGGGTAAATAGTGAAGATGACAACCTAGTCGTTACTATGCACTGTCGACGCGATCCATCATGCTTAACGGAACATTTTTTTAACTCGTGTTTCCACGACTCGTTACTCTACTACTTTTCATAATTAAAAAATTAGTCGTTCACTTACTTCTGTCCAGTCTTCTGAGGCAGCTATCGCTTACAAATAGCGCCAACGCACTTCTGCATGTCTGCATATATGCACTGGTGCTGCATAATGATATGTCGTCAGGGCATGGAATCTTAGTGTAGTTCGATTGATCACACCAAAGCGAAGAATCTTTGTTGCGAATCATGCAGTTTGGATATATTTTACGTCGATCGTTACTGTGGAAAAATAACAATTATGGATTTTTTGTGAAAACTCTGCCCAGATTTCAGTATCTCACTTTTCTAAAGTTTAATAACATCTTTAATATTCTCATTGATAGGGATGCAAGTTTCTGTATCTTTTTCTAAAAAAAATCCCGAAAAAAAATATTTAATTAAATCTTTTTGAATATTGCTCTCTTTGAAATATCTTATTCCAAACCCTTTTAAGAACATTCAATCTTTCCAGTTGAGCGACCGAAAGCTCGTGTCGATTAAACAACATGGCACATGATCAGAAGAGAGTTGAAAAATACCACTGTAATGCCAGAAAAGTATTGAAATATTAAATAAAATATACCGAATTGGTCAATTTTGGGGGGGTTTAGTACAATAAAAAGTGAGAATTTCTCTTCACGCTAATTCAGGTATTTCAATTCAGCCGGATTGAAATTCGGAACAAAAAATACCAAGTAAAATACTGTTTTTATATTTTGGGAATTGTGAACACTGTACAACCCCTTAAAAGTTTCTCCATAATTGACCCGAAAACTCCGATAATAATTTATTCATTATAAATCCCATCAATATCACTTTTTGAATTACAATAAAATTAAACAAGTTTAAAAATAATGATATATGCTTTTACTTGCAAATCAAGGATGGATCGCGCCGCAGGATAAGGATCTATGTTCAGTTTGACTATTTTTTCCCAAAAAGATCTTTTGTTAAGTATGAGCCATTGATGGTTCGTGTCGCTGAGGCGGGGTCTATCAGTGGCTCATACTTTTACAAAATCAAATTTTTGAAAATGAAAACTTGAATCAAATGAAGAATAGTTTTATTGAAAAAACTCAAAACATACTTACGCTGTACATTTATATTCATCGTTTTTACAATTTTTCTTGTTTGGTACCGAAGTGAATGACGACGTCACGAATAGCACCAGCACAAAAGACAAAATATAATACAAACACATAATGCAGTGACTTAAATGTATATTTACATTATACCTGTTATAGGGATCAGCAAAAAAATATATCGTAAATATCTGTTCCACTAGTTGCGGCGAAGGGGTTAATTTTGAACTAATGCGTTTGTCACCATCGCTGCAAATTATTTCTGCGCGTATTCGCAAGTATTCAAAGCATTGCCATGTCAAAACATCGATACAAAGTCAACCAGGCAGTAAAAATCAAATTCAGACCGTTGTAGATTTGAAAATTTTTAATCCTGAGCTATATTTCGTGTAATTATCGTACTTATGAGTGAGGGACATTATGCTCCCTGCACTCTTGGACCGAAGAACAGTTAGTTGCCATAAGTTGAACATCTAAACGGCCGCCCGGTAGCTTAATTGGTAAATAAGCTGGGAATACGCTTCGAGCAACACATCTCTAACATCCTGGGTTCGAATCCAGTAAAGGGTGATTGTATGCGAGAGTATTGACTATTGCTAGACACCTACGTGGTTCTCTCAACCGTAGATTACAGCTTCCACCGTCCCCATGTCCATGCAGAATAAAAGTCAGTAAACTGCGAAAACTTCAAACCCCAACTTGGAACTAGTATCTGCACGAGAGGTTGTAGTTCGCCATATAGTTTAGCTGTATTTTCCATTTTCCCCTTACACAGGATAAAATTGAATCCCTGTCCCTATCCCCACCTCCCCTGTTATCCTACAAAAGATTGAATCTAACTGAACACTTGTTCCACAAGAAATTGAATTTTAAAAACTAAACTTCTTTGTTTATAGACACTACGTAAATTTTTTTTTTCTATTTTTATGGCCGACAATAAACTGTAAAGTTGTATCAATAAATCCCTGAAAGTCCCGCTCAAAGTTTGACTCTAATACGAAAGTGTAGGGTTTGCTCGATGAACAAAAGCGCGAAGAGTAATAAATTCTCTCGTTTCATAGACGAGAGAGACACTTGTATATTCGACGTAACCCAACCAGAAATTCATTAGGTTAAGCTTGAGCCACTGTTGGGCCGCGCAGTGCGAACTAAATTCACTCAGAAAGTTTCCCGTGATGAACAAATCCATAAAGACCAGCTAGAAACCTATCGGACGAAGAAACAACTAAGAGCCACTTATATGACAAAAAAGTGATACAAAATTATATATCAACAACTGCACTCGAAATAGAAAACATTTTAAAATAACTAAACTACCATGATAGACCAACTGAATCATTCCTGATCTGAATCTCGAACTGTTGAATCATTACTCTAAGTGGTAAAGTGGCCTTTGTCATCTTTTTGAAAAGTCCTCGAGAAATCACTGCCAACAGCCGCTTAGGAGCACAAGGGAAATCATCGTTCCCCCTGTCGGATACATTTTATCAAAGCCTCTTTTGCTGAGTATGTGTTACTGATGGATCGCGTCGATGAGAATTCTTGTTGTTGAAAATCAGGCAGAGGCAATCATATCTTGTGAGGCGCGATGGCCTAGTGGTTAAACACGTTGGCATCGCATGTTGAAGATCTCGGGTTCGAGCCCCGTGTTACAGGCCATGGACAGGACGATCCACTCCAAGAAGTGGCTATAAGAAATAAGAAAAAAAGAAACCATCTTAGGTCAGATATGGTGGATAATTGTATTGTAATTTTGCATAAAATGAAAAACCAGACATTATGAGTATGTGATTATGAGCCGAGTATGGGTCACTAATGGACCGCGCCGACGAGGCGAGGTCTATTTTTGACTCATGATTGGCATGGGGGGGGGGGGGGGGTGGCATGGTAGGGGCCGTGGGATGAGGATTTGCCATTAAGAATTTGGAATCGAATCAATGCTAATTCGAATCGATTCTAGTATAAGTATTTCAACAAACTCCGTTGTAATTCATGTCGTCAACATAAGTCAAGTTATGTCTTTGTCTGACCTTGAAAAAAAACATTTCAAACTTAATCGTCCGATTGGTCATTTCTTGTGATAAATTTTTGCAAATTTTATTGTGCCTAGTCGTAAAATCAATACATAGCTATTTCGGTCTGATTCAGTGTCGCTCGAATCTGAAAAATGATATCTGATATAGTATCATAAAACGGTTTGAATATTTGTTTTTAAATAGAATCATATTGGGAAAGGTGCGATTCGAAATTATTTTCATAGAGATTCGATTCGCAAAAAATAGGATGTTGGTGAGCCAAACCACTTTTCGTAATTCTGATCTTAATTTGAGCTCTGCGAATGGGTTTCGCGAGGCAGACAAAAGTAACAAAATTGAACGAAACGCCCAAACCCACAGACCGTATATAAAGTCGCAATATGGTGCAATAGAATACCAACCGTAGACAAGAGAGACATGGTCGACCAATAATAGAAGATAATTAAAAAAGAATTATGATGTCACTGGGATTTTCGAAATTGCGCTTTCCTATTGTAATGCCTATATTTTGCGAAGTATATTCAGTGCCGGGATTTATGGATTTAAATGTAAAACTCCATGCCTTTGTCTTGTATGAGCATATTTCGATATTTTACGTATTTTGATAATATTATGTGCAACATCAACAGCTGAGGAGCATTTATTTGCTGAACATATGAGCTGCAATCAAAATATTGTCAAGCATGAGCCACAGAATGACCGCGTCCCATTGTCGCGAACCATCATTGATTAATAATTCACACAAAAAGTTTCGACAAAAATTTTCCGATTGGGTTTGACCGCCGGACCTCACAACCGGGCATCCACATCAAATAGTGCATGCGTTAGTATTATTTGATGGGCAAAACCGAATCTTGGAATTCATTCCGATTCGGACAATTTTCCCGAATCGGATCGAATCACTAATTCCGTATGAATAACAAATACCAAGGTTTTACCTAATATGTTTTGTTATGTATGAGTCACTGATGGATCGCGCCGTCGAGGCGCGGTTCATCTGTGGCTCATGCTTGACAAAATGAAATTTCTGATCGGACGAACGTATTTTTCCATCCATGGCTATCTGCGGACCATCTATGGCCCATATTTGACAATATAGACAAAAAATAAACAATGGTCGAAACTCAGATATCGTCCGAACACGAAACGACAGCAGATAATACAATGGAATAGGAAAGCGAAATTATAGGCTAGATAAAAATACGCCACGCTTACAAAAGGAGAGAAAATTAATAAACTGTATGAAAGGACTTTTGACACCATTCTGTAATCGGGGTTCACCAATTGCCGTTCTCCTATTGTAATATAAAGGAATTGTTTGAATGTACAAATATAAATTTTCACTTCCATTTTTCGATATATTGTTTACTGGAAATTATGGATTTATATTTAAATCTCCTCATTTTCTTACATTCCCCATCTAATTACCAAAGTCTTGCTGTATCGTAACCTCACTTTTTAAAATAAGCACCAATGACGTCAAATTATAGAAATGAATATTCCAATCAAGAGGGTTGAACATCTATGCAAACCGATTTGAACATAAAATGGCCATCTCTAGGCACCACCGGAGTTCCATTTCAGTATAATGTTCTGGAGTGGCTGAAATAATTTATAATGAGTACTCGGTCATGTGCTAAGCATTTGGTGGGTGTAAGGGTCATTGACGGCGGGAGATCGCAAATATTAATACAGAAAATAGAATCTGAATTATCCCTAACGATCTTGGAATTATTTTGGGGTTCTGGAAGGAAAATTGACATTTCGAGAACAAAAACAACGATCTTGAAGGGGAAAATGAAGCAAAGCAGGGGTGTGTCAGTCAGAAATTTGTTGACAAATATGTGGTCTATCTGTGGCTCACGCTTGACAAAATAAAACTTCGAATTGGGTAGGTACGAGTGACACTGTAGGATTTCGATACCAAGTCGTGGTCCATCACTGTCTTACTCATGCATGACAAAACGAACTTTCTAAATGATGAATTGGTCACTCGGAGAAGACCATTCAGATGGCGAGGGGGCAATAGCAAAATATCTCAACTACAACCTTTTGGTTACGGCCAAAGCAATGTGATGTATCGGTAAAGTATCCTAATTTGTGACGTGGGTCCAAGGTCGGAGGCCAAAAAGTGATTAATTTTTCTCATCTGAGCGCAAATTCGTATCTTAGCTGAGCAGCTCTAAGACTCTTATCTCAATATATTCAGGTTCAGGGGGGAGGATATTCCCAAAGAACTCTGAAACAAATCGGAAATATTGGTTACGTCACTCCAGAATCTTTTTTCATTCAAATTCCCAGTTGAATAATTATAGATGGCATTCGATTATGGAACTATATTTGGGCTCAAAAATTTTGCGAATCTTTTTTTAAATTACGCAAGGTATTTTAAGAAATTAGTGCGTAAATTGAAGTGACTTTTTCCTTAAAATAGACCATGTCGCACAATACGGCGTCGCTGTGTCATATACAAAAATATAACTCAGAAAGTAAATTTGTATATTGACTACGGTGAATTTGCCTACCTCACCGTATAGTCAGACTGGTCTTGATTTTTAAAATCACCGACACATTTTTTGTTTCTTTATTGTTACTCGGTGCTCATGATTTTGTGGTCTAAAATGAAAAAATTCGTGATTTTTTGGTCTAAAAATGAAAAAAAGTCTCACAATGATTGTCCCAAACTTTATAATATGATATTAAACGTTAATTGATAATGATTGTCCATTTCCAAAATTTTATCGAAATCGATGCCCATTATAGACTATAGATGAACTGCGTCTCGGGCCTCTGGCTACATCGACAATCGCCAAACGGCGATAGATCCACTTTATATATTTAATTCAATAAAACCAAATAAAAATACAACCACTGACGCAAATTTTATTGCATTTGTGTTACAGTTTGTTATAGTCAAACACAATCCGAGGCCTGGAAAATCACAAAGAGGTTTTTCACCTTTTGTTGTTTTCTATGTTGCCCCGAAACCAGACGTCTTTGTTGAAATTTTTCAATTGTTCATTGAGTAAATAGACACTTTTATTACAGAATTATAAAAATAAATATGGAGCTCGAATTCTTATCCTTTTGTTTAATCAGAAAATATATTAATTGGGCATGAAGTGTCAATACATAGGTTTGATTTAATATATCGAAAATGTTCAGCAAACAAGAGCAACTACCACTTGGACTAATCCCTGTGGCGGTTATTGCTTTGTGTTCACTTGGCAAATTTATTTTTGGTATATATGAGCCACAGATGGACCGCGCCTCCACGGCGCGATCCATCAGTGACTCATACTTAACAAAATATATAATAGAACAAAACATTTGCATATAATTTTGAGGTTCGTAAACCCCTAGAATTGGTTAAATATATCAAACGTGTTTAGCAAACAGGAGCAACTACCACTTGGATTCGACGAAAATTTATGATCAATTGAGATTTATTCAACTATGACGGTTATTGTTTTGTGTTCACTTGGCAAATTTAGTTTTGTTATATATGAGCCACAGATGGACCGCGCCTGAACGGCGCGTTCCATCAGTGACTCATACTTAACAAAATATATAATAGAGCAAAACACTGAGATCATAGTAAACTCTGCGCAGGTGAATAGTTTATTTGCATCCAATTTTGAGGTTAGAAAACCCCTATGAATTTCTAACGCCTACCTTTCGTTCGAATTTTTGCCGCGACCGCGATGAACTTTTCGCTGTTGGATTTATTGGTAAATAATTTATAGCCAACTATTCGAATCAGTGTGGGGCATTGTGGATAGACTCGGCTGGCACGGCCTAAAACCTGTCCGCCGATGGCGCGCAATAAATTTTCTAATTTCAAGGATGTTGTTTACATATGAAATTTGCTAATATCAATTAGACAGCACCCTTTCTCAACACTTGCAGATATAGAAGTGTTCCCTTGTTTCTCAACTGTCCGGCGCAATCACGAATAACACTATTTCTATAATTTATGAGATGTAGTAGCAAAACAAAAAAATGGAAGTTTATTAAAACCCCTTATTATAATCATAGTTGGTTCTTCTTTGGCACTGCTTACAACCTTGATAAGTGTGAACTCATTGTAAGAAAAATTCTGTTCGGTTGCTTCATCCTCACATGCGCTGCTCCCGACCTCAAGTTTTTTACATTCACTCTTTTGATCTCATAAAGCCGGCAAAATGAATTTTAGTAAAAAAAATATGGTGAGCAAAAGATGCCTCGTTTGTTGCGATCTGTCTAATTTTACAGTGAACTGGTAGATGTTGGGAGGCCTAAAAACCAAACTCATTCAAGTAAAAATTGAGAAAATTTTTTTAAAATTTTTAAGTTTTACGGATTAATATCAAAATACATTGCCTAGTTATGAGAATCGTGTTTTATGAGGCATCATATCCAGTCAAAAATTTTGATTTTTTTAAGCTTAAGCCACATGAATACTGTGTCTAGGCGGCGCGATCCAAGTGACTCAAATCCAACAAACCATTCGTTGACAATGTTTTTCCGACTATAGGTAAAAAAGTTCTATGAGCTTTGTGTATACATTTGTGTGTAGTTTTCAGTCATCTCGGTACACTTTGTTTTTGGCATAGCGTTCGGTTAAACCAATGTTCACCAATAGTAAATAAATAGTCACATATCTATTTACCCGACTACTTAATACAACCAAACACTTTTGTGTATTATATTCGCTTAATTTAAATTATCTTATTAAGCTTATCTTATCATATCTTCTTAGAAAGGGGATTTTCGTTGAACCGAAAGAGGCGTGTCCTGAGGGTATTACTGGCAGATCGCGCCCAATCGAAAAAATGTTCTCCAAACATGCATTGTTAAGGATGTGTATCAGATGGATCGCGCCGCCGAAGGAAGGTCCTTCTGTGGCACATGCTTGACAAATTCTGATTCGGCAATTGTCTGGTGGACTTGTGGGTTGACATTTTTGACCAGTCATGGTTTATTGCAATCGTACTTGACACTAAACTAATCTACTTTTGAAAGATTATGCAGTTACAGCGAATGAAATGTATATTTACTGTAAATTTTTAATACGTACAATCGTTCATTGTAGCAAACGCTCAGTAAATTTACAGCCCATAAGCAGTATTATTAAAGTAACCGCGTGAAAGTACAATCAGAGGAAGACTTTCTTACTGTATTTAGGTTACAATCGAATTTAAGCCTTTTGATAATCGCTGATGTAATTTCTTCAATTTTAATTAATTAAGTATATAGAATGTACATACCTGATATGAAAACTTTTTTGGTATAATTTCGCGAGGCGCGATGGCCTACTGGTTAAACATGTTGGCATTCCAGGTTGAAGATCTCGGGTTCGAGCCCCGGCGAGTCCCACTCAACCCAGGGTGTAATAGCTTGGGTAGGCTAAGCCGAACAGAAAAAGAGGATACCTTTCCAGTGATTGTAACCCTGTCCGTCTAAGTGGCCGCTGTTACAGGGCCTTGGACAGGGTGATCCACTCTAACAAGTGGCTATAAAAGAGGTTTCTAACACCTTTTTTCACACTGTAACAAAAAAATTGCAACAAAATTACATTGAAAAAAAATTCAGAATTGAATTTTATGGCCAAATATGGGGTGTTGATGGAACACACCGCCAAGGTGCGGTCCATCAACAGCCCATAATTTGCATAAATCTCATCAACATGGTGTTTTTTAGTTTTGGAATTATGCAATTACTGCAAATAACCAGTAAATTTGCTGTACTTTTGTAACAGTGTGTCACACTGACTCTTTGATAAAAAGAAAAAAGCGCTGAATCTTATAATAACTATTTTTTAGAATAAAAAATAGGTTTAAATTTGAAAAACGTTTTTCCAAAAACCAAAACATTTTTGACATCAAAGGAACTCACCAGTAAGAAGGCATGACCTCAATATGCGTTATGATCAGGGCTGGGCAAAACCGAAGCATTTGGAATTCGAATCTGATTTGAATATTTTTTTTTGAATCAGATCGAATCACTATGTAAATAACAAATATCCCATTTTTACTATTATAACTTGTCTACATCGTGAGAATGAAGAAATTCATAGTTTATATCGTATTTTTAATTCAAACTAAGAACAACAATTTTTTCAAAATTTGGTCAAATTTGACCACAATCGATTGCATTTCGTCGTTAAAAATGAAAATCCTAGTTCATTTAACAAGTTTTTGTTCCTATGAACGGTTCACAATCAGTTCTAATAAATCGTGCTTTTAATCGATTCGAATAACCGAATCGAATTTCCCAGCCCTAGTTATGACATGTTTGTGGATTCTGAAACGCAGCTCTGCAGTAGGCGCGCAACGAGCCTTGCAAAATTTTGGAAAGTAATCTTTTTTTCTTATTTTATCTCCTATATATCTACTAGTTGGGGTAGCAGACCGAACCGGAAAGACCATTTTTCAACAACAACACCCTGCCCTATAAGCTGTCGCTAACACAGCCTTGGCTAAAGCGATTCACTACACATAAAGTAGAAAAACTCGGAATTGTGTTATTAATGACATTTTATTGCAACTATAGCAAGCAAATGGCGAAGCAGAAAAGCATAAATATTCAAAATAAATACGTGAAACATATATCGGGAGTAACAAGCAATCAGAAAGCATCAAATAAATCTTGAAACTTTTGAAAACTTTAAATGTTGAAAACTTTTAAAACTTTCAATTCTGTTCAAATTCAATTCAATATAAAAACACTGTAAAAACGTGCCGTAAATTTAAAGTTCTTTTACCGTAAATTCGTATTTTCAGAATTTGAAAATGTGTTTTTAATAAGATTTCTATCAACTATAGGCTGTTGATGGACTGTACGTCAACGGTGCTTTCCATCAGCAGTCTAGTATTGACTGAAGAAGTCAATTTTATATATTTATTTGAATATAACCAAGTCAAATTACTGTAAAAAATCGTCGATTTCACTGCATTTTTATGACAGTGTATATCGAGACAAAATCTTGTTGATCTGGATTTATAATCAGAAATATCAATCGTTAAACATGATCCACACATGGCCTAGTAGGAGATTCTTGATAACTCATATAGTATATTATAGAGACAGGGATTTTTATCAATTGTTTGCTCATAGTTACCAACCTCATGAGTGGTTCATACTTGATAAATGTTTTGAGCATTCTTCGGAATATTTATTATAAAAAACAATAAAGCAAGCACAGCTGAGCGAACCCTAGCCAGAAGTTTTATTTTGTCAAGCATGGGCCGCTGATGAACCGCGTTTTCAAGGCACGACCCATCAGTGACCCATACTTTACAAACCATGTTTAATAGGTTGTCATTACCAGATACATTTATTTTCAAGTCAAATTTCGGATTTTTTAAAAATGTGCTTCTATTTAGAAATTTAGAAATACATTTTTTAAACAATGATTATTTTTTCACTATCTTACCCAAAATTTAAAAATGTAAAATTTCAAAATATTTTCCTTAAAACTTCTATCGAATAATATCGAATTGCAGAAATATTTATTCGAATCACCCGAATTGAGTGTTGATTCTTAAAGATCCATCTCTGATATCCAGGCATAAAATTTCTGACTAGAAAACAAAGCAATCTACGAGCAAGCGGAAACAGATGCCGGAGTAATTATACAATTTGTCTCCAAAACAATTTCAAATCTGAGCCGAACTATACATAATTATCGAAAGAAAATACTTCTCAAAACTTATTGATCATAATATTGAATATTTGAATCATCTCAATAAGACATTGATCGAAATCGTTAAACATTTTAAAACGGCATTTCTAATGATAATTCGAGTCGCGATGCTTTTCGGGCTTCACTAGACGAATATTTTTCGGGATTTTTTATTTTGAACGTATTGTTTGTGTTTTTATACTTGGAGTATTAAAAACTTTATTTATAAGTTTATTAAATGTCGATTTATACGAAGTAATTTCTGTAAAAAAAAAATGATTTCCATGAGCAAAATTCCGGTGTAAACTATGAATCAGCCAGTAATTTTTTTCTGCAGCTTGAAACTAGAAAACTATGCGATGCGAAAGCAAGCAAAATCTACGAATTACTTCACACTGTAACAAAAATGTAGTAAATTCGCCGTTCTTTAATAGTAATTGTACTTGAAGATTCGAAATAAAACTAAAAAATAGTAGATTTATCGAACAATTGTTGGTTGTTAACGAAACGCGTCCCCCGTATAAAAAAATTTAATTTTGTCAAGCATGCGCCACAGATCGACCGCGTCTTACCGACGCGATCCATCAGTGACACATACTCAACAAAAGATGCATTGACAAAAATCATCGATAGGGCCGAGTTGTAGGAAATATACATTTAATGTAAATGAACGTTGAATTTACTGTATTTTTGCGACAGTGTGTCAGTGACAATTGACATCAGCATATCCTTAGAGAGGAGTTTTGGGGTCGCAGTCGAGTCTTCTCCCTCCGCCTCCAGGAGCAGCTTTGCTTGCACCCTTGTTGTTTGCAGGCGGTCCACCGCTGTCACCGCCATTGATCAATTCATCTGCAAATGGAAAAATGTATCAAAAACTGATAAATAGCCAATATAAACTTCTATTAACAATTAACAATTAAAAAGTGTAGTGAAATATATTTTTATTAGATTCCTTGTGAGAAATGCCGGAATCAGCACATGAAAGAAACCGACTGACGACCACTTTAATATGACGAGAGAGAGCCTAAAAGGATCCAACTAACGGTCATTTAATAGCAAAGAGCTACTAAAATATTTAGTATTAGCAACTGCACTCTAAGCAAAAAACATCCCAAACGGAACTGAACCACTATGGTAAAGTGCAGTGAGTAAGATACTACAAAATGTTGTATCAAGAACTGTACTCTAAGCTAAAATAATTTCAAGCAGAAGTGAACAGATATTATAAAGTTCAATGAGTGGTATCTGCCCTGGGCAATTGTAAAACTGTCTTTTTCCTTCGACTCGCTCTCAGTGGGCTCTTTTTAGGTTCTGTATGCGATCTGGCTTAGAGCGAAACTTCGATTTAAAAAAGTGGAAACAGTGGATAAAGTGGATGAAAATTAGATACTTGCATGTTCGATTTTACTTACAATGATATGAAAACTATCGAGCCACTGTACTATCAATTCGCAAGTCATTTCTATGACTACCAAGGTATTCGAATGGGTGATCAGATAGCTCAGTCGATAATTCACGCTATACTTGTCTCTAACGGCATACATGGGCTTGAATCCCGTGTGGATGACTATATGCGAGACAATTGCTGACCATCATGTCGGTGCACTGTGGTTCACGTTACTGATGGTTACGGCTTCCTCCTCGTTCGTTTATCGAAAAAATTAGTGAACGGTTAGGCAAAAACTTCATCCGCCGCCCACTCAAAAATGAAAAATTATGTATGTGCTATACGAACAAAAACTTTATTTTGTCCAAAATAAGTCACAGAAGGACCGCGCTTTGGCGATCCCTAGATCCATCGGTGACTCATATCTAACAGAAGATCTTTGGAAATGAAATTGTTGACGGGGTATACCTAAATGCAATCGCCGATTTTAGTTATAAAATCACACTTACCAGCCTGTTTCTCCAAGTTCTCTATGTCCTTCGTTTCGTCTTTCCCTTGTTTCTTAGCTCCCCGTTTATCAAACAGCTCTTTCAATTTGTCTTTGACGTCATCCTCTTTCAACAAATTGCATTTTCTTTCAGCTTCCGTTTTATAATCATCGCTCGATGATGGAGGAACCAGCATGTAGTTGGATTCTGATGCGTAAGAATAAAATATTTAAACCGGTCATCTGGATTGGCTTACATGGGGCATCTATTCGCAGTGGAGGTTACAGAGTGTCACAAGCTGTTCTATAAAACGATTTATCTCCACAAACTTCTAAACTTTGGAATTCATGACCTTACTGCTGCTGTAAAATCGATGCTCTACAACAGTAGTGTTACATGATGATATTGTAATGAAAAGTTGAAATTAAATCCGAGGTGCGATCCATCAACAGCCAATACATCTTGGTATAAATCTAATTAACATGACGATGTCAAACTTTTATTTAAAATATACAATTACTCTGTGAATGAACTGTAAATTTACTGTAATTTTGTCACAGTGTAGATAGGGCTGGGCAATTCGATTCGGTGGTTCGAATCGATTCGAAACACAATTTATTCGAATCAGTCGTCAATCGTTCATAGGAACAAAACTTGTTAAGCGAACTAAGATTTTCAATTTTAACGACGAAATGCAATCGATTTTGGTCAAATTTGACCAAAATCGATTATTTTCGTCATTAAAATTTGAAAATTGTTGCTCTTAGTGTGAATTGAAAACACACTACAAACTATAAATTCCTTCATTTTCACGACGGAGACGAGTTAAAACAGTAAAAATGGGATATTTGTTATTTACACAGAATTAGTGATTCGAACCGATTCAAAAAAAATATTCGATACAGATTCGAATTTCAAGTGATTCGGGTTTGCCCAGCCCTTTTAGAGGCGAAAACTTGATGACGTAGTGGTTATTATGTTTGTATCGAAAGTTGAGTATCTCGGGTTCTAGATTCGTTAAGTCCGCTTCGGTAATTCATGCCCACCATTTAACCAAGTCTGTAGTAACTTGGGTAGACTCGGACGAATTTGAACTGTTTTAAATTTCGAATATAACTAATCCTGATAGACTGTAGGTGGCGGCCACTACAGTCTTACTTAGGGGAGTTCGGTCACATGAAGCACCATATTTTTTTTCATTTCTGCATTTTAATTGTTCTTTGCACGCTACTGGTTCTAACGAACTTTCGTATATGATAGTCGCTGTGAAAAAAATGCTGGAAATCTACAGTTCTTTTAAAGTAATTTAATCTTTCTAAAATTGGAAGAGAGAGAGAGAGCGAGAGAGTTCGCCTTACCGTCTCTTTCTTTCGCCACCTCTTTCCATGCAGCTTTCATACTGGTACTCAATATAGAGTTGACTAACTTTGTGACATCTTTCCCAGTCAGTGTGGAGCCTTCGACGACAGTATCTAAAAAACAAAAGTTTACCGGCTTGACCAAAAACTATTTTGTCAGGCACGAGCCACAGATGGATCGCGCCTTGGAAGAGCGAGAGCGAAAAATATATCCGATCAAAACAAATTGTTGAAAAAGCATGGTAAACTAACCCTTCATTCACTGTAATTATAAATTTTCAAAATTTCAAACCTCAATGCTAATGAGATTCACACCAATTAGAAATATCCAAAATTTAAAACGTCAAGGCTAAATAGGGCTGGGCAATTCGATTCGGTGATTCGAATCAGTCGTGAATCATTCATAGGAACAAAAATTTGGTAAATGAACTAGTATTTTCATTTTTAACGACGAAATGCAATCGATTTTGGTCAAATTTGACCAAAATCGATTATATTTCCCCGTTAAAATATGAAAATTGTTGCCCTTAGTGTTAATGGAAAATACACTGTAACCTATAAATTTCTTTATTTTCACATTAGGGACAAGTTATAATAGTAAAAATGGGATATTTGGGAATTACAAAATCGGTAAAAGTGTTTGAATTAGATTCCAATTCCAAGTGATTCAGTTCTGCCTAGCCCTCATGCTAATGAGAGTCACGCCAATTGCTCGATGACTTGAATTAGTCTTTCGCAACCAGTTTATTTCAGTGACAGTCTAACACAATTTCGTTCCAATATTATAGTTTATTCATAAACCTTATTTTTTATTCATTGTGTTGTATAATTTAACGAACGACGAACTGTTCTATCAACAGTCCATAATTGTCCAGAAAAGGGAATATTATAATTTTATTCGAATATTCGAATTCGAATTAATAATTTGCATGACTCACTGCATCCAGCACAAGCCAGAGCCTTGTTGACGAACGAGGCTGCCTCATCGGATACTGTTTTCTTTGTTACCTCGAAGATTGGAAATGGACCAACAGCTGGAAAAAACGAACTTTTATTATGATTTTGTAAAGTTTTATGTATTTCTCTTTATTTGCACTTAAAGTGCGAGTTTTAGAATTGGCTTAACATGCTTCCTGCTTATAGTAAAAGACTGTAACGAAAACAAGGAGTGGTAGAAGATTGGTCCATTGCCCAGAGCAGATATCACTCATCGCACTTTACTTAAGCGGTGTTTGGGATATTTTGGATGGGATTTCGATATTACCTCACAAATTCCTATGTGGGGCTCGTAGTGGAGTTTCTCTGAGAAATGACAGAAACGATACTCACAACTTAGAGAGCGTTCGCGATGGTACTACATTTTGTAGTAGTTATAAGTGGCCGTTGGTTGGTTTTTCTTATATGCTAATTTCGGGCCTTGATTACGTTGAATTTTGTTGAAAAAAAAATAGCCGGATGCGGTTCATCAGAAGCCCATACTTGGCCCATACATCTCACCAACTAACCGATTTCAAAATTTTGAAATGTCTAATTACTGCGGATAGACTGTAAATTTAATGCTATTTTGTCACAGTGTATTATTACATACCAATGGCCTCTTTCAGATCTTCACATCCATCCAAACTAAGAATTGCCGGGCTGATGACTCCCATGTCCACGAGATCTTGACCACATCCAGCTGAAAAAAGCACAAATTTCATTTATTTGCCAATTATTTTTTCAAATGCTGCTTTCCGCGACTAATTTCGAAAATCAATCAATTTTTGCCGCTCTGCGCTTCCTCTTTTTATTTTCCGGAGCCATTTTTGAATCCGTATTTTACCATTTGAGTGCGCGTGGCAGAACGATGATCGGATGAAGGTCGGGCAAGTTTATAAACTCGACATAGCCAAGATGTTTTTCTATGTACAAGTGGAAGTAAAACTCGATAATAGTTGAATTAAGTAAATCAGTTAAGTTATTTGACGTCGAGCTCAGTGAACTTGGTACTTATACGTAAATTTGCCAGCACTAAATCACGCTAAGTGATTTGACCAAAAAAATCTTCCAAAGACAAAAAATCTGATGTACCATAATCTAATATTAACTTAACTTGAATTTATGAAAATTCCAAATTTTCGACATAATTTTTAGTATAACAAACATAAAATATTTCATTTCTCGTTTAGCAGTAAATATGATTTCAAAAATAAAAAAAATGGGTGTTAAGTTTTTTCGTGTCGCAACATGATATGATAATTTATTTACTCCAAGAAGACTTACCATCGATTTCCTTCATGCAAACCTGAAAATAATATTTAGTAATGGTTACAAATTAAATGTAAATATAAATATATATATATGTTCATTGACATTGAATTTTTGTGATTCTAGCCTAAGGATAATTTAATTACCCTAGCTATGGTATCCAAGAGTTGGATTTGGTCGCTTGTCGCGACATTGGTTCAGCCTTTGTAAAGCTTGTTATTAGGTTGTTGTGCGCTCTGACATACAACAATATTACGCCCTAAAGGAATTGTCAGCAATATAAATACGATGCAAAAAAGTTTACGTGGTATATCTATAATAGGTTGATATACGAAGACGATTTCAATTAAGTTTGCGCTATTCCATACATAGGGCTGGGCAATTCGATTCTATGATCCGAATCGATTCGAAGCAAGATTTATTCGAACCGATCGTTCGTAGGAACAAAATCTTATTAAATGAACAAGGATTTTCATTTTTAACGACTAAATGCAATCGATTTTGGCCAAGTTTGACCAAAATCGATTATATTTCTTCGTTGAAATATGAAAATTATAGGTCTAAGTGTGAATTGAAAATATACTATAGACTATGAATTTCTTCTATTTCACAATAAGACAAGTTTTAATATTTTAAATGGGATATTTGTTATTTACATAGAATACGTGATTCGATCCGATTCGAACAAATTATTCGAATCAGATTCGAATTCCAAATGGATCGGTTTTGCCCAGTCCTAGTTATACAATCCGGATTATTTATTTTGTTAAGTATGTGTCACCAATGGACCGCGCCTCGTCGGCGCAATCCATTGATGACTCATACTTAACAAAACGGTTTGTACAAGAAGTTTTTCGACTAATGACCCAAAAAAAAGATAAATATATTATAAATGAAACACATTACTTACGGCAAATGTAAGACCGACGATCAGCAGTGCCCAATTCATCTTGTTTGTTGTATTCTTGTATTCTTTCGGATTTCGAGACGATGATCAAAGTAGATACAAATTTAGAATAATTCTTGCGCCTGAATCGATTAAAAATTAGGTAGTTTGAATTATAATGTTGCTACTTCTCGTAGTTTAATAGACACCTTACAATTGAACAATTCGGGAAAAAATACTCAGTAGAAAATTTCATTTTCTCGAGTATTAATCACCGATGAACCGCAACTCTTCGGCGGATATTTAGTAAAAATTACTGATTTGATTAATGTCGCCGCTTTTCAGGGCATTTTTTACCAATCGTCCGAGTTGAAAAATATGCGAATTCGAAATATTTAATACGAAAGTATAATTTTGAAAAAAAAATATAATATTTTATCACTTCTTGCATAATTTTTGAAATTACTTATGCTTGAACGATATTTGGCAAATTTTGTCTTCCATTATTGTCCATACCAGCTTCAGATTTATACATTTACCAGAATAAATTTTGCAAATATCGTGACAGGACACAGATTTGAAAAACAATCATGATATAAGCAATTTAGAATACTTTAGACGGTGCTGATATTTTCATTAAAAGCAGTCGATTCCTTCAAGTAAACCTGACAAAAAAAAACTAATAAACATAGCAATACATGTAAGCCGCAAGTGGTCCTTCGCAAGCAGGCCGAACCCGATTCATTAAAAACAGTTAACCAGGCTCAGTAACCCAGTAATGGCGGATGATTCGATTCTTGACCGTTTAAACACTAAGCGTGCTCTTCTGCTGAACCATAGAGCATATACGCAGTCCACTACAGAAGTCGATATAAGCCCAACCCTAACTCCCCGGTGGGCTCACGGACAGGCCAAAACAAATAAGTTGAAAACCCTCGCAGTATTCACGTATGCTTTTTGCAGTCGTCTGATTAATGAGGTGACTGCATATTTGTAAGGATCATTGAATTCACCACGGCTGCTAAGAGTATCCGATATCGGAGACTATTTCTGATTAACATGGCGGTACATGTAAAAATTTTCTCGCAACACTACCCAATCAGCAACTTCATTTTGTAAAGCATGCGCCACAGATGGACCGCGTCTTATCGACGCGATCCATCAGTGAAATACGCTTCACAAAAAATTCCTCGGCCTAACTTTTCCGATAAGTCAAGCCTGCCTGACCACGTTGCATAATCTTTAGATGATCACTGATGGATAGCGTCGAGAAGACGCTGTCAATCTACGGCACATGCGTTACAAAATAAAACTTATGATCTGGACGAGAGTTTTTAATTGTTTTTAACAGACCACATTGCAGAATAATATGCATACCCAAAAATACCAAATAAGTGTACAAATAGAAAAAAGTCGCACACGCAATAGCTCCAGCTTTCACCGTCGATTACTTACATATACAAGACCAAAGCAAACTCTCGTATCAATTTATATCCAAAATATTCCGTGACTTTTTTCTTTAAAAATATATATATTTAATCAGACATTTGTGAATGCGTAATTGTATTCGTTCGTTTGTAATTAATTTATCAAATAAATTTATTTGGCAAAATAATTCCCTATTGCTATGGCTGTGTTTTTTTATTCCAATGACAAACTTTATTTTGTTAAGCACGAGCCACAGATGGACCGCGCCTCGGCGGCGCGATCCATCAGTGACTCATGCTCAACAAAACATGTTTTATCAATATCTTTATGACTGGGATATGGCATTGTGTGATTCAATCGTCTATCGACGTGTTTTAGTATCCCAGTAACGTTAGCAAAGACCATGAAATTGATTTAGTATAATATGTCTTAATATAATACATTGAATAGATGATCCTAAGCGAGTAATTAGTAACCATGATAGCCAGACAAACGTAACGCACAAATCGCGTAATGTACTAATTTAAAAATGATGAAAAATCCGTATTAGTCAAATATCGAGGAAGAAAAAACAATTTAGAGTTACTTAGATAAGTTTAACATTTTAAGCTTGATGAGGATTTTTATTTTGACAAAATAAGCCATGGATGACACAAACTTTGTGACCTATCCGTCTAATATACCCCTTCTTTTATTTCGATATGAATTTGCATTGCATAGTCTTCGTGCTGGGAGCCTAAAAATCTATAGGCTAAACCGCCAAATGCAACAAATAATTTGATAACGTTGTCAATGTGTCAAACAAGCTTCGCCAGCTTCACCTTTCCCAAAACATCTTTAGCGCTAGAATACAAGACTGAATTAAGGTCTGATTATTGTTTAACCCAAGGTATTTTTTTTGGAATAACTACCTTTCTGAACCGATTTGTCAGAGGGCACCAAAAAGACGAGTTATTAAAAGTGATCATATTATCTTAAAGAAATAGGAAAAGTCACATTATAAAAGCTTCTACCAATGAGGAAAGATTGCGGTGTCCGACTTATTAAACGCATTTTACGTTTATTTTAAATTGCAATACACATTTAAAAGGTTTATTGTTACGTTAATTTGACGCACTTGACGTTCCCACGCTATACGTCGATTTGTTACCTGGCGATAAATGGATTTCACTAATTGAAACGCTGAACTTGAACAATAATTTTTTTTATAAAAAGCATACTAATTGTTTACCAATATATAAATTAAACATTCGCCAAGAACGACAAAGTAGTGCGGTTTTAATTACGTAAGAATTATTTGTACGCTTTTTTACTTTTTTTTGTTCAATGTATGGGAAAAAATGATTTTCGTATGGTATTTGTTCAAATTTTTTCCGATCATAAGGTGTTTGTTCCAACATCTGTGACTATCTGTCTGGTCTATCTGTGGCTCATGCTTGACGACATAAAATTTCTCATTGGTTTAGAATTGTTTGTGATTGGAAGGCTTCAACTTCGAGATAACATATACCCCAAACATAACTAACATTTTGTCAAGCATGAGCCACAGATGAACGCCTCGGGGCGCGATTCATTAGTGACTCATACTTAACAAAACATGCCCACGCACAGTATTTCTGATCGGGATCTACAGGAAACGACCCGAACCAACTCATGGGGAAAAAGAGGTAACGTGAGTATAATTGCGTAAGATATATTGCGTAAGTGTTTTTTACGTCTATTATGTTCAATGCGTAAAAACAACTAAAAAACGTCCTTTGATAGAACTGGTTAAAATTAGGATATGACTATCCTCGTTTGTTTTTCAAACGGCCCCAGTGAATATTACTACGGTTGCATTTTCAAAAACTCTATTTTGAATCGTAGCGTTTGAATCAAATTTTTCGAGCCTATTTCAATACAATTAGAATAAGGAAAATTAAAAATTAAAAAATAGACATTTTGTTATTATATTGACAAAAATATGTGATTTTATTTAAATTCGTAACATATTCAATGGCATTTTGGGGGAAACCTCGGTAAATCATGCTGAATATCTCATGTAAGAGAATTGATTGATTCGAATGATACGAATCAGTGACGCATCCGAATTGGTTCAGATTTCAAACCTTAAAATAGCAGTTTCAGTATTGACTAGGGCTGGGCATAAACGAATGATTGGGAATTTGAATTTGATTCGAATATTCTCTTCGAATCAGATCGAATCCCTATATCGATGTATATAACAAATATCCCATTTTTACTATTACATTTTGTCTTCATCGTGAAAATTAAGAAATTTATAGTTTAATTCTTTTTGCAATTTACACTCCATGTCTAAGAGCAACAATTTTCATATTTTAAAGACAAAACATACCGATGTTGGTCAAATAAGACCAAAATCGATTGCATTTTGTCGTTAAAAATACCAATCCTTGTTCATTTAGCAAGTTTTTGTTCCTAAGAACGTTTCACGGTTGATTCGAATATATTGTGCTTCGAACCGATTCGAAGCACCGAATAAAATTGCCCACCCTGGTGACCACAGTTAAATAGCCTTAGTCTTATAATTAAAATACAACAAGTTTTCGATTAATTTTGCATAAACAGAGGTTAAATTTTTTTTGAACGTAGAAATCTAATTACCAAGCTCTTGTATCATATATTTACCCAACAGAATTATTTTGACCAAGTACGCTTTTTCAAGCATGGGTCGTTAATGGATGGCGCCGAAAAGGCGCGGTCTCTCTCAGATTCATGCTTGACAAAATAGAATTTTTTTGGTGGGGAAAATATCTTTTACAGCATAGGTTTCCTAATTTATTTCAACAGTTAAGCATGAAATATTTTTGCTTGAGTTGTATTCACTCAATTTCCTTTTTCATTGAAATTAACTCCGCGCAATGCCCGAAGTAGTGCCTGAAGGGAACCAAGTAACGGAAATTTAACAACAAAGTGCTAATTCAAGATTTAATACCAGCAACTGCACCTTAAAGCGAAACATCCCAAGGAAACTGAACCCCTATAATAAAGTGCAGTGAATGGTATCTGCCCTGGGCGATGGTAAAACCATCTGACACTTCCCACACGCACCTAAGTGAACATTTTGACAGAACAAACACAAAAAATAACATGAAACATTGATAACATACCCCATTTCTATGTTTCTGAGGAATTATAGTGAAATCATTTTTAATTAATTTTAATTACTGTAATTTAACATAATGTTCACAATCTTTGGATTTGGAGTAGTAAACGTGCTATAGGCTTGGGGACGACCTTGTGATATCTCTTATATTTACTTGCATGTGTGTGTGCGAGAAATTCTGTATGTGATAATAAGTATCGTTAGCGAGCTGTTGCCACCAGGAAAGAGCAACAAACTCAAGATCCCTGATTTATATTCCCAAAACGACCAAGATTGATTCCCGCTCAGACCAACAGGAATAGTTGTTTGAAATGCATCAAATAAGTCATAAAGGTGCTATCGACAGCAGGCTCATTAACCGTGCCGAAACAAAAGTATCGGACGAAAACGGTAAGTGATTAAACATGTGAATAAAAGTTTGGGAACTCACGGATATCCGAAGAAGTGAAAGCGAAAAGATCAAGCGCATGCTCGAAAATGAATATAACAGTGGCATCTACACCCCGGAATAAACGAGAACAGACGTAGACCACAGTGAAAGATCCTGTCGATTCGCAAAAGAAGAAAGGTGTAGTGAACCAATCGTTAGATATCTGTAACAGTATACATTGGGGAAACAAACAGGATGTTTTGACACTACGGCCAATGACTTTTTCGAGACTGAAGTATCGTTATTTAATCTCCCGTAAAACACAGCACTATCTATTTTCTTTTATGTAATATTTTTTATTGAATGCTTTTATTGAAAATGCGGTTATCCATTTATAAAGATTGAAATGTTATTCCACCATTCACTGCTCTAATGATGCTTGTCTGAATAGATATTCGAAGCGTAGCCAAGCTACATCTTTGTATTTCCAATAACAAGTATATTTATTTGATGAAAGCTGATTTGATAAAAAGAGGAAGTAGCCAATGATATCAGAGGGTGTGTATCACAGGCTGGTGGGAGAGTTTTATCCATCGATTTTTTTTATAGTCGCTCATCTATCTGAATCACCCTGAACAAGGCGCTGTACAAGCGGCCATTTATAGACGAACATAATTTGTTATTCTGGAAAACCAAGAACTTCCCGGTTTGCACAAGCCCACCCAAATCATTACTTCTTGCAGTGGGGATGGGTTAACCAGCCGAATTTGCCGGAGCTCAGATCCAAGATGTTAAACCTGGGATGCCAACATGACCATAACGACAACATGACCAACCACTAAACCATTGCCTCCATACGTAGTCACCGAAAACGTTCTCCTACGACACTCACATATTCTCACGCTATAGTCTTGTGAAACTGTGAAGCTATAATACTCTTCCAATTGGGAATTTCATTTTGTTAAGCACGCGCCACGGATAGATCGTGCCTACACGGCGCGATCATCAGTGACTCATGATTATCAGAACATGCTTAATCAAAATAATCCGGACTTGATGCCACCGCCGCCCTGAGAATCCACTGGCAAGGATGATTTCAATTGTCTCCATTGTTTTCTTCGTCGTTACCTTGACAATAAATAACTTTTGTGCCTTTCAAACACACGCCAGGTTTTGGTAGTTAAGAGCAAGAACCGCAACTATCTCTTTCATTACTGTAAGGCTTGAGAGTTTGTCGTAGTGTGAATTTTAGTAAAACACAAACAATTGTAGCAGGGGCGGTTCAAATCGGTTAGAATTAGTAGCGCAATCTATAAGTGACTTATGTTTTTCTTTTTTAGAGAAATTATCTCCAAGCGAGGTCGAAAGCATCGCCTAAAAGGATTCAGCGGACTACTGCAAGATGTAGCGCCAGAAACTAAGCGTTCTAAGCAGAAAACTTTCCATACTGCACTGAACCACCATAGTATATTGCAGTGAATAGCATCTGCCCTGGACGATGTCGACGAAACCATTTAGCACGCTTATGTTTCTTTTTAGTTTACCAGACATAGGATAAGATAGCATTTTTCACGTGGGACAAGAAAACGGAAAATACCGCTAAGCTATATGACGAGCCAATACTTATACTGACTGATTTTACGCCAGAGATAGATTTTTTTCAACAGGCGATCAGTCCAACTAGCATTTGGCCAATTGGGCTTTCTGAAAATTGTTGGGAGGGATTTTCAACATCAAGTTCATTTGATAATACTGATTTAGAAATAGGTCTTTGTCATTATTTAGTGGTTGTTAGTTGGTAGCTCTTGAGAGATCTTGCCGACCTTGTTCATATCGAATAAAGATTAGATTAGATCACCGAGATCAATAGAATAAATAAAAAAATAAAATAAAATGTGTAAAAATTATCACACGATATTTCTGATATATTCCAATTTTATTCCAACTTCTCGTTTTTTATCAGAATTCACTCTGAGCAAGGCCTGAGGCAGCATAAAAATAAACAACACCCACTGTACTAGGGCTGGGCGGTTAAATTCGGTAGTTCGAATTTATTGGAGGCCCAAATTATTCAAATAAATCTTGAATCTCTCATAAAAACAAAAGCTTGCCAAGGAAAATAGAATATTCATTTTTATTTTATTTTAAAAAATTTGACCAAATTCGATCGCATTTTGTTGTTAAAATACTATAATTTATTCTCTTAGACATGAAGTGTGATCGAAATTACTTTGTCTTCAAGTTCGTTTATTTTTATATCAGTAATTCGTTCGAAAAAAATTCGAAAAAATTATCCGAATCAAATTTGAATTGCAAATTACTCGATTTTGTACGGCCCTTATCTTAGACATAAATCTATATGGAATATGAATCAGCAATTGCACATCTCGTCGAAGCGATCCTTTCGTGGCGTGAGACGGGCAATTCAATTTGGTATTTTGAATAGGTTCAAAGCACAGATCATTCGAATCATTCTTGAACCGTTTATAGAAAACAAAAAATTCAATGAAATTTCCAATCTTAGCAGCATATTTTAATCAAATATTTTTATTTTAAAAACATTTATTTCTGTCAATAGCAATTAATTCTGAATTGGAAGTTTGTTTCCTCTTAATTATAATATTTTTAGTGAATTATTGGCCGTAGTTAACGACATATTTTTATTCATGTGAGATGAGTAATTAGATACAATTAAAACAATTTATTCTCTTCAAATTTTAGATGATTCGGTTCCCCCATTTCCATAGAATCGTGACCCGAACTCAAAAAAAAAAGGCTTTCACAGCCGAGTTTCTAGTCGCTAAGTGAGAAGATGGGTGGGCTACCTCAGTCGATATATTCCCTCCACAAAATAAATTACAACAATGCTTAAATAAAGAACACGGTGCCCAATGGTTAATCGCATTCAACGAATACTGAACTTTTATTTAAAATTGCAGATTTATTTTTATATTCATATTAGTTTATATTAAAAAGTATTCTGGAATCAGCATGGCTAACCAGGTACAATTAAACGAATTATCTTGTTGCTTATTTCTATTAAATTTTGTGCTCAACCGACTTTGAAGGCAAACTTGTCAAATGTTGCCTGGTTCCTACATTGTAGCAGAATGCTGTGAAAGTAACTGTTGGTGTTTCGATGCAATTTACTTGATCATATTGATATTATATAAAACTATAAAATCTATTTTTCGGCAAATTTTCCGCTGTTGATGGAACGCACCTCGACGACTCATACTTGGTACAAATCTTGGCAACCTGGCGATTTCATTTTTGTAAACGAAACCGTAAATAACTGCAGAATTTCTTCTTGTAACTGTTTTCGCGAGTCGCACTAACCTATTTTTCACATTTTCCACAAGCTATTTTCAATCAAGCAGAGTACCGATTGCAAATAGTTTCTGTTTTTTTTTAAACTTAATCATCATGACTATTAATCTTAAATCCAAAATTATCTGATTCCATTTTGTAGGCCATAAAAGCGATTAAAAGAAGCCACCAAACGGTCACTTGTATATCTGCAACTTGCGCGCTTTTCGCGAAAGCGATGGCCTGGTAGTTGACACGTTGCCGTCGCAAGTTGAAAATCTCGGGTTTAAGTCCTGGCGAGCCCGCCTCGTTATTACACGCCCCTCACTCAACCAAGGGTGCAATGACTTGGGTATACGGCTAAACTGAACCAGAGAGATTATAGTTTCCGAACAACTCTAACTCGGTCTATCAACAAGTGGCAGATATAAAAAAAAAAATTATCCCCAACAGAACTGAACCGCCTTGTTAAAGAGCAGTAAACTGTATCTGCAACCTACGAGAGTAAAACCATCTACTACTCCTTTGTTTCAGATCGTTCCTATGGCTGGAACAACCATTGTTACCACTCAACCATTGGCTACTGTGCAACAAACTGTAATTGTTACCCAACCTCAATACAAAGTTTGGTCTTCAGGAGTTTGTGCTTGTTTTGATGACATAAAAAGCCGTGAGTAGAGTTTTGAGCTTCAGAATTTCGAATTAAATCTACTCGAATAACAGCAAATACGAATCGATTCTAAACGTTTCAAAAAACTCATTAATATTCCAGTATGTTCCTATTTGCTGGCGTATGTGAGGAGTTCTCTCCTTGTCGAACTTTGAAAGCAAAAATTTTTCAATTATTTTGCTAATTGATGATTTTTACGATCATTTTTTGCCAGTTTTATTATGTCCAATTGTAAAATCAATACAGAACTATATTGTTCTTAATCGGCATTGCTTGAATTTGAAGAACAAATTTTTTTTTTTTTCATTTTTTATTTTGTGAACCAATATAGTATCTTCATGCGCTTGGAATGAGTTTTTTAAAATATTCCCGTTTTCGAATATTCGATTCAAAATTATTCTATTCAAGATTCGATTCGAAATAAAAATATTTGAAAGTCGCATCTACAGCTCTGAGTATTTGATTTCGTATCAATTTACCATTTGCCCATAATATAGACTTGTAATTGACTTGTATTATAACTAGGTCTGGGCAATTCGATTTGGAGATTCGAATCGATTCGAAGCACATCCTATTCGAATTAATTGTGAATTGTTTATAGGAACAAAAATTGCTATAGGAATTAGAATTTTTATTTCTAGCAACAAAATACAATCGATTTTGGTCAAATTCGACCAAAATCGATTATATTTTGTCGTTAAAATATAAAAATTGTTGCTCTTAGTGTAAATTCGAAATACACCTTAAACTATAAATTTCTCGATTTTCACAATGGAGACAAGTTATAATAGTGAAAATCGGATATTTGTTATTTACAGGGAATTTAGTATTTGATCTGATTCGAAAAAATTATTCAAATCAGATCCGAATTCCGGTGATTTGGTTTTGCCCAGCCCTAATTATGACAACCACTCTGCGCAGGGTGGAATAACCCATGTTCGACCGAACCGGAAAGACTATATCTTCCCAACAGCACTAACCTTGTTCATCTTTGCACTGTAAAAAAAGTACAGCAAAATCACTGTTTTTTAACATTAATTTTACCTGATGCCATCGGAATAAAACTACGAATTCGATTTTGCTCAGTCCATACTTGGAATGAATCTCATCGAAGACCGTTTAAATCTATGTAAATATACATGGGCAAAACCGAATCACTTAGAATTCAAATCTGATTCGAATAATTTTTTCGAATCAGATCGAATCACTAATTCTTTGTAAATACCAAAAATCTTATTTTTACTATTATGACTTTTTGTGCCGATTTTGAAAATGAAGAAATTTATAGTTTGTCGTGTATTTTCCATTCACGTCACTAAGGGCAACAATTTTCATATTATAACGAAGAAATATAATCGATTTTGGTCAAATTTGACCAAAATCGATTGCATTTCGGCATTAAAAATGAAAATCCTAGTTCACTTAGGAAGTTTTTGTTGCTATGAATGATTCACGATTGATTCGGATATATTGGGCTTCGAATCGATTCGAATCACCGAATCGAATCACCCAGCCTTATATACAATGACTGCAAATAAACAGTTAATTCACTGCTATTTTGTTGCAGTGTACCTTATGAACTATACTGATAAAATCGGGTAGTGAAAGCGATGTTTATTTATTATTTGTCATGGAGAGAATGATTTTTTTTATCATACTGTATTGCCTGAGCATTGTCTGTCGGTCGGCATGGATTAACAAACCGGACTTGCCGGGACTCGAACCCGAGATTGTCAACCGCGATAACCACTAGATCAAGATTGCCAGAACACCCACAATAAGACTGGCAGAGACCAAAATGAACAACCAACGGCCACTAATATGACATGTGGGTAAGGCTGGGCAAAACCGATTCATTTGGAATTCTAATCTGATCGAATCATTTTTACTATTATAACTTGTTTTATTGTGAAATTGAAGAAATTTATAGTTTATAGTATATTTTCAATTCACACTAAGAGCTACAATTTTCATATTTTAACGTAGAAATATAATCGATTTTGGTCAAATTTTAATTTCAAATTTAATTAATTTTTGATTCGAGTAAATTTTGTCTCGAATCGATTCGAATCACCGAATCGAATTGTCCAGCAGTACATTCGAGCGCGAGGGTCTGGTGGTTATCGTGTTGGCATTGCAGGTTGCTAGTTCGTGTCCCGGTGAGTCCAGCTCGTTACTCCGTGCTCACCCCCCAACCCAGGGTGTAATAACCTGGGTAGGCTTGCATAAGCCGCTGGACCGCTATAAATAAAATAAGTAACATAAATTTCTTTCTATACTTTTCTGTAATATTTTCTTCTGCCTAACGCAAACAAATAATGGGTCATAATTAAATATTTATGGATTAATAATATATTCCTGATATTATTTTCCTTTTTATTTTCAAAGTTTGCTGTTCAATATTTCTTGGAAATTGCTACTATGGCTGTATCGCATCTCGCATGAATGAAAACTGTTGTGTTGGATGCAGTGGTTATCCCTCTGGTTGTGTGCCTGGTGGCCATCTTGCTATGAGATCTGCATTTAGAAATAGACATGGAATTCAGGTAACTGTTTTTAGAAGGACGATGGATTTAGAATTGATCATATCATTCGAGAGACGCGGAGAACTGTACAAAAATATGACGTTAGATTCGTAGAAATGACAATGTTCTAATTTGGGAACGTAATAAAACAGCGGTGTCTCATATTGAAATTTTTTGTAATCAAATCTGGGATGTTTGCGCGATGGCCTAGGGGTTATTATGTTTTCTCGGGTTCGAGTCCATCTCGTTTCTCCATGCCTACCATTCAACCAAGCGTGTAATAACTTGGGTAGGCTAAGCCGCATCGAAAAGAACCTATCTTTTCACAAAAACACTTACCCTGTCTGTCTAAAAGTGACCGTTGGCTCGGGACATTGGTCAGGGTGCTAAATTACAAAAACATTGGACTAAAAGAAAATGACCCAAAAGAATCGCGCCATGACCACACTGTGAAAAAATGCGACAAAATCACTGGTATTGGATAGTAATTTTACTTAAAGGTATTAAAACAAAATTTAAAATTTACTTTTTTGACCGAAAATTGGATGTTGATGGAAAGCGCCGCAAAGGTATATATTATGTCAAATATATTATGTCAGACACGCGGCAAATATGGACCAAGTGCTGCGCCGTTCAACCGTGGTCATTAGTTGAAAAACACGTTTGGTATAATTATGCGCATCCCTCAACCTAGGGCGTAAGAACTTGGGTAGGTCTAGCGGAACAGGTGAGGTCATATCTTTCTAACAACTCTAACCCTGTCCGTCTACCCTGACCGATGGAACAGGGTCTTGGTCAGGGTGATCCACTCCAAGAAGAGTACTGCACTTTGTATCTGTATTTATATCTAATCCTTACTTTGGTCGTTGGTATTTTTAATATTGATTTAATGTAGTAGAGAAGTATTTTTACAACTGCCATAGTTACCAGTATTAAAAAAAAGCATTTTTTTATTTTTCAATTCTAAATTAAAAGTTTGTCCTTATTTTCAGGGCTCTATCTGCGATGATTGTTGTGTGATGACGTACTGCCTGCCCTGTGCAATGTGTCAAATGTCACGTGAGATGGATGCACTGGGCTATCCCCAAAAAGACAGTTGCGTTTAGCAGAATGTTTTAAGGAATAACTTTGTCAGAATTAAGGAATGATACTTTCCGAATTTCCGAATCGAATCGAAATATTTCGAATCAAATATTCTAAAATCAGATTAATTAAATATATTCTCAAAATCACGATACACTGTAGACATTGAAGTAAATTCACTGTCAGTTTGCAGTAATTGAATATTTCAAAAATTCGCAATCGATTCATTGGTGACATTTATGCCAGGTATGGGACGTTGATGAACCGCACCTCGGCGGGGCGTTCCATTCACAGCCCATAATTGGCAAAAAAGTCGATTTTGTAGTTTTATTTCAATCACAAAGTAAAATTACTGACAATTATCAGTGATTTTACTGCAATTTTGTTACAGTGTATGTCCGACAAATTTTTGGTCTTTTTTGATCTTTGTTGAATCAAATCGAATCACGACATAGAATATTAAACCATAAAAATCGAATCGAATCTGTTATCTAGAAATGTCAACCTTAATTTGTTAATATTTATATTTTTTATGAAAGTATATAGTACAGAGAAATATAGTTTAATATCATTTGTATACATCATTTCAAAATTTTTCGATTTTAGTTTTTTTATTTTAAGTTTTGAGACATTTTTAATATACGAAGTTTGAGTATAAATAAGCCTCTTTTTGTGTTGATTGTCAATTCATTATCAATTAAGTAAGTACAATTAAATTTGGAAGCAGGAAGTCATTTGCTTTATATTAGAATAAGTCGCAAATTGGATACAAATATTCCCAGCGTTTCTAGGTTAATGGAACCAAAATAGTTTTCAAAACTTTTATTTTTTTTTTTTTTGATTATTTGTTATTGAAGTTTGCTCAAGGTAAAAGCCAACTATCGGCTGCTCAAAATGTAAAAAGTTACTAAGAGATGTAATGCCATCAAACTGCACTTTAAGTGGAAAACATCTCATTCGGAGATGTTCTGCTAAGATAAAATGCAGTGAGTGTTATCTGCCCTGGGCGATGATAAAAGTATATGCAGTAACGACAACTGCGCACCATGGAATAGCCCCACAAATAGAAAAGTATCTACTCTGTGTGATGGTAAAAAAACGGGTTTGACTACCCATCCTAGTAAACAATTTAATTCAATAAAATAATATATTCGTTACGTAAAAATGAATTAAGAAAAAAGATTGTAACAAAAGTACAGTGAATTTATTGGTTATTTGCAGTAATTGCATATTTCCAAAGTTTGAAAAACGCCATGTTGATGAGATTTATGCCAACTATGGGCTGTTGATGGACTGCATCTCCGCGGTGCGTTCCATCAACATCTCATATTGGGTCTAAAAAGTCAATTTTGAATTTTCTTCAATATTGCCAAGTAAAATTACTGTCAAAGACCAGTGAATTTGTTGCATTTTTTATTACAGTGAAGGTAGAGTTGTGTGCTGTGGAGATTTGGGGGCATATCTTTGGCTTGTAGCTACTGGCTTTAAAAGGGACACAAAAAATTGGTAGATGATTCCTCATCGCCTGGGGCAGATACTACTCATTGTACTTGTTGTACTCACCATGATGGTATATTTCTGTATTGGCCTTTTTCGCCTAGAGTCTAGTTGCTGGCCTTTATCTTGTAGTAGCTCTTTGTAATTTGTGGTGCCCTTAGTTAGTTCCCCTAGACATATTTTCGGTCTTGCTTATAGCGAACTTCCCGGAAAAAATATTTTGAACAAATAACCGCAAATGGTCTTGAAGAAAGTTTGTCCGTTAAGGTTCAAAATAATAAATAGACGCACGGCGTCATAAGATACATGCTGAGATGGCCGGTCTAAAAAAATCTTTGATATTCTATTGCCTGTCCGATGAGTGAATATCATCCCACAAGATTACGCGCAGGGAAATGTATAAACAGAAGTTGACACAAAATCAACCCAGAGCAGAGAAAATGTAAGATGATTCATTAAAAATAGCGGATTATTTTTTTTTATTAAACGTTAACTTAATTAAATTAACTAGTCAAGCCGAAGTTAAACGAAGTCGAAATCTACCTTAAGTTACTAAAAAAACCAGAGTAAAAGAAACTTACACAATCCCTATTCCGTATGGCCGTCGGAATCCCGATCGGAATCCTTTTGTCACAAAGCACCCCATGTTTAGTAAGTATCACTGATGGATCGCGTGAATGAGAAAAAACGCACCGAAGACGCGAGATATTTTTGAAAAATAGATTTCAAGGTTCCAAATAGGCTAAATAAGTTTGTGTTAATTATACTATGCGCGATGTCCCACCCTATGACCGAATTTTTTAGATTTCCTACGTTTCAATGCACTCAGAATGCCATTTTTCGTCATCATAACCCCCGCGTCCCAATAACTGCGCTAATGACTGGAAAATAATTCGTCACACTACCGGAACCAAACTCATTGCAACAGGCTGCATCAACAGACACCCAGAGATTTGATATTCAGAGAAAAATAATAACAACAAATTCACAAATAAGCACCGCATGGGGCAGCATTGAGTAGAAGAGTAGTCAGAAATTATGCTTGAGGATTACATGGAAATCACATCGGCGACGCGGTCCATCTCTCGTCCAAAAACTCACATTTTCGGTATAAAATTTTGCGAGAAATTATTTGAGTGTTTTTAAAAAAATAAGGAATAAAATAAAAACCGAAACAATTCACACTTCGCTATAATAGTTCGGTTCCGTTCATTCTAATGTTTTGCAGCAGTTGGTGGCACTACATCTTTTTTTATAGCCAGTTCTTGGAGTGGATCACCCTGCTCAAGGCAGGGTACTAGCAGCTACTCATAGATGGATTGCCGCTTTCCATTAGGCTGTCGTTGGTTGGCTCTTTTTAGGCACTGCTTCCGGTCTTGTTCAGAGTGAATTTCAATAAAAAAAAATAATAAATAAAAGCAAAATGTATCTCTCTGGACTCTCTTACTTCCTGATCCAATTCAAACCAGTTGAATGTTTTTAGTTTAACATAAACGGCCTCCAAGTAACTCTGTCTGAGGTACAAATTATTCAAGTCACAGTTCATAGTAAGTTTTGTTATTGTTAAAAATATTCTAGCATGTAGACAAAAGTTGTCTTTGAAAAGCAATGTTTGGTTGAAGTAAAGGAGCCATTTTAATAAATAAAATGATACATTTATTTATTGACCTGCTGTTTGTTGTAAGTAGGACTGGGCAAAGCCGCATCGTGCTTTATCCCAATCTGATTCGAATAATTCCGTCTAAATAACAAATGTCCCATTTTTAACTTTGAAACTTTCCAGATTATTAAAACATTGAAATCTATAGTTTCTTCGCGGTGTCAGATAATTGGCCTGAAGAATCTATTTTATAGTTTTATTTCAATTTCGAAAATCAAAATATTCTCATAGGGCAGATCTTTTTGTATTTTTTGCAGCGTTCATCATATTATTGCGATTCAGTTCCATATGAAGTATTTTCAGCGCAGGGTGTTTGTTAGTTGATTATCCGTGTCGTTCTTCACTAGATTTTCGATTTGAACCACCGTAGACAAACGCAGGCTTCAGCACAACCCCAACGTATTTTCTATGTGTCGTAAAAGGCCACTAAAAGGAAGCATAGAAGTGGTAGGTGATTTAAACATCACCCAGAACAGAAATCACTCACTGCTCTTAACCATGGTGGTTCAGGGTTCAGTTTCGTTTGGGATGTTTTCCGGTAAGAGTGCAATTGCTTGTCTATTAGTAGCTCTTTTCCATTGAGTGGCGGTTGGTTCTTGCCCCCCAGCTTCTCGCCTTGCTCAGAGTGAATTCCAACAAAATAAAAAATGGAGTGTAAAAACATTGTTAATAGTTTGAGCATCGCTGACTGGCTGTAAAGGGGACCTTTGCCATATTGGTAGTCAATATCTAGTTAACTTATCTATCTTGTAACTAGGGGTGGTCGATACCAAATAATTTTGAATTTAAATCTAATTCGGATCAGTTTTTCGAATCCGATCGAAGCAATATTGCCATATAAATAAACATATTCCATTTTTACTATTGCAACTTTTCTTCATTATTAAAGTTAAGAAATTTATACTAACAAAATATTAATATTAGCATAAACAGACTTTTATTTATTTTTAATCATACTCACTGTCCAATAGAGAAGATCTTCATTTTTAAAGACAAAATACAATCGTTTTGGTCGAATTAGACCAAAATCGATTACATTTTGTCATAAAAATCAAAATTTCACTCCAATTTCTTGTTCCTATGGACGATGCGCTAGGACTGGGCAAAACCCAATCATTTAAAATTCGAATATTTTTTCGAATGGGACCGAATCACTAATTTCATGTAAATAACAATTTTTCCCATTTCTGCTAAAGGAAATTGTCCCCATTGTGAAATCAAAAAAATTATTGTTTATTGTGTATTGTCAATTCACACACCATGTCTAAGAGTAGAGATAGGCCGATGTATCGATATTGGAATCAGTATCGGCAAGTATCGGAGATTTTTGAAGTATCCGTAACAGTACTGGTATCGGATCGGCCTATCGAATCACTAATTTCATGTAAATAACAATTTTTCCCATTTCTGCTAAAGGAAATTGTCCCCATTGTGAAATCAAAAAAATTAATGTTCATTGTGTATTGTCAATTCACACACCATGTCTAAGAGTAGAGATAGGCCGATGTATCGATATTGGAATCAGTATCGGCAAGTATCGGAGATTTTTGAAGTATCCGTAACAGTACTGGTATCGGAAAATTTTCATCACTAACACCGCCGATTCTAAAACCGATAATGATATCGGGTAAGTCTTTACAACGGAGCGTACGAATACGCTTTATTTACTGATAATAAATGAAAAGATCTCGCATTCCACTGCTCTGAAAAATAATTAAAATGGGACATGCCTAGCGTGAACAGTTTTATTTACACATTGGGTTTTAGTAAATAAAATAATTCCACTGAATATATGCTCTTTTTGATGCAGAAAAGGATGTCAGGTGTTACGTTAGTTGTGTACGAATATTTATATTCAATCTTTGGACCCATGTACGCTTGAGCGCAGCATCAATTCAGTATATTTTCATCTATAAAAGTTTGCACTCAAATGGATGCAAGAGTTTAGGGGGGGAAGACGTACGTAGGCACACACATACGTGGGTACAACTATAAAAAGGGCACAAGTATGTGGATACAAAAAGGCCTTTAACATATTTAATGAAGTACTCGGTAACGGCGGTATCAGCGTTGCAATATAAATAACGAAGGTGGTATCGGTACTTGAATCGGTATCAGCGAAAATTTTAGTATCGGCCCATCTCTATCTAAGATCAACAATTTTCGTATTTTAACGACAAAATATAATCGATTTTGGTCGAATCTGACCAAAAGCTATTGTATTTCTTGCTAAAAGTGAAATACAAGTGCATACATCCAAATATACCGTTTGATCACCAGTGCGCATAGTAATATTAAAATATATTTTAATAAAAACAAATTTTGTCGTACTTATCTTCACTGATAAATCTTGCAAAAATAACTTGGATTGCAATATTATTAAAGCAAACTGTCACGACAAAAAATTGATACCACGCATGACCCACGGATATGTATCAAATTGGGATGTATCGTTAATCTGTGCACGTAAGGTTCATTTTGTGGAGCATGTGCCTCCGAGGCGCGGTCCATCTGTGTTCATTGTTTGGCAAAACAAAAGATTCAATAAAATAGTAACAACATACAATTCACTAAAAATGTTGAATTGTTTTATAATCATAGTTACTATGAAATTCAAGTAATTTGAATAGCATTTATAATCTTTGCATTCCGCGTGGTAAACGCTTGATAATTTTGCGATAGAACTGGCAATATTTCTCATTTTCATATCAAATGAAACTGTGGGAAACCAGCTTGTTGAGAGTCAAATTATTAAGTAAGACTCACGTTCCTGCAGTTTGGCACTGAAACAGGAAAATGCAGCATGAGCCGATAATACACATGGAAGCTGTTAAAGCGGAGGTGGGTTTTTAAACTTTAAGAACTTTTGAATATTTTAATATTTTAATAATATTTTCTATTTTCGCGTGGAAAGTGTGGGCGAAAAATTTTGTCCGTGAGTACGAGTAATATTTCTTGAATTGAAGCTGATCTGGTGTAAGCAGGAAAAGCCTATATTACATATATGGCGGTGAACCCGGAGGCGAGTATATTATGTTTTAAAAAAATGAGTGCAGGGGTGCTGATGGGATCGCTTTGTCCGAATGTATTGGGATATTGAACTTGAAATATTCAGTTTCGAACACAAATTATAAACACCACGTAGTACTCCATTGAACACTTACGTGCTACTTGAAATTTGTGTTTGGTGTCCATGAACAAAATTTTGGCAATTTTAAAGTGGCAATTCCTAAAGTCGAACAACTACCAGACTCTCGCAACTTAAGAACTTTAAAATTTTTTCACGATTAAATTTTACTAGATTTTTTTTTTCTGTGACTGTATTTCCGTATGTTTGATAAAACTCTGTGATACGGAAAGTGGGTACGATTGCTTCCTTATTACAAATGAGTGTTGTTTTATAAAACATTAAATGTTGCCAAACATGGGCCACATATGAAACGTGCCTTTAAAGCACGTTTTCTATGTGGCCCATGCTTGACAAAACGTACTCTGGAAATATCTACTGAGAACGAATGGGATGTTAAATGAAGCATATAGACACACCTATGTTCAGAATGCTTTGATCAAGTATGGACTGCTATTACATAGCATTGTGTATACGCGGCCCATCTGTGGCGCAGACTTGAGGATGCAAATCTCAAATTAAGCTTTTTAGTTTTGATGTAAGTGACTGTAGGATATGAACGTCGTAACAGATTTTTCAGTTAACTATAACAACATTAAGGAATACGATTCAGCGTTATGGTAACCGTTACTCAGTCAATTTTTTTGTCAAAATATTTTTTTGTTAAGTATGAGTCACTGATGTATCTCGCCGCATATGCGCGGGCCACCTGTGGCTCACGCTTGACAGTATAAAATTTCTTATCGCGATGAATTTAGACTGAGATTTAAGTCGGTTTATGGACAACGAACTATTAATAAATCGCATTGTTGACAAGTGGTTCGTCTCTGGCAGATGAGCGATTTTTATCTTGAAGGAAGGGAAGTATTTAAAGTGGTTGATATTTCCCGCGATAGTTGAGCTTGGCAAATTCCATGGAGGGAAATCAGATGTTGTAGTAGTATATGTCCTTGTGGCAAGTACTAGAAATATATTGTTCAATTTGGTCAAAGATGTACACCAAAAGTCAATATCATAGTAATGCAATGTTTCCGCTTGCAGTTACTACGTTTGCTACTAATTCTTTGCCATTTAAGTAACCGTTAGTCGGAGCCTTTCAAGCGCTGCCTGCGAACTGCAATTAAAAACAATTTTACTTCCATCAATATTCAGCTTATCTTGTGATGAGGTATTGCATTTTGCTGCTACTCTATAGTAATATATTCTTGTCAGTATTGATTTATTTTATATATAGCCTCTAATTTGAGTCGGTTACATTCAGCAGAAGCCACTTCAGACAAACACATTTGGTAGTGTTATTAGAAAAGGTATTGGTATTCTGGTTAGAACGTTCTGTTTTTAAGCAAAACTATTGCAGCATGAATTTACCCAATTGATAGAACCTAGAAAAAGATCCACCACCTAAATTCACCTGAATTCTCACCCAATATCTCAATCCTTTATTTCAGCAATATTTTTCAAATTTGAAAGCTTATACTATTTATTACTATGCCGAAAGTATGAATGATTGTTTTAAAAGTTTGCTGCAATCAAGTCTGGAAGCGTCGTTGAAAAGAATCTAACCAACAGCCACTGACATACAGGTCTGGTCAAAACCGAATCATTTGGAATTCGATTCTGATTTGAAATTTTTTTTCGAATCGGATCGAATCAGTAATTCAATCTGAATAATCAAATATCCCATTTTTATTATTATAAGTTTGTCTCCATCGTGAAAATGAAGAAGTTTATAGTTTATAGTGTATTTTCAATTCACCCTAGGATCAACAATTTTCAAATTTGAGCCAAAATCGATTGTATTTCGTCGGGTAAAACGAAAATCCTAGTTCATTAAACAAGTTTTCGTTTCTATGAACGATTCACGATTGATTGGAATAAATCGTGTTTCGAATCGATCCGAATCACCGAATCGAATTTGCCCAGCCCTACTTATATAGCAAAGATATAGTACCAGCAACTTCACTCTACGTGGAAAACATCAAAAACTGGATCGTGGTGAGTAGTATCTGCCTTGGGCGATGAAGAAACTATTCAAGTTTCAACAACCATGCCAAAGAGCCCCCGATTTGCCCGATAGTTATTAGGTTCTTTATTGATTCAAAATAGTTTTAATATGAGCCAACATTTGAATAAAGTAACAAAGTGCCCTCTCGATCAGACATCTTTTTTTTTATTGAAATTCACTCTGAGCAAGGCCGGAAGCAGAGTCTAAAAGGAACCAACTAACGGCCACTTAATAGAAAAGAGCTACTGAAAGATCTAGTACCAGCAACTGCACTCTAAGCGGAAAACATTCTAAACGGAACTGAACCACCATGGTGAGTGAGTGGTATCTGCCCTGGGCGATGGTAGAAGCACCTACCACTTTTTTGCTTCCTTCGATCATGCTTGATAAAACATGTTTTGCAAACTATCACTAACTGGGCGTCACCATGTTCATTAGCGCATAGCAATGATACCAATTGTTTCAAGTATCTTTGCTAATAAATATCTTTTCCCGCTTTCAAGCAGGGACCGGTTTCAGTAGTCAAGGGTGCTTCAATGTCCTCTTTCATTATTGTAGGTCGCTTGAGACTTCTGTTATTGTGCGAATTTTAGTTAAAAACAGTTACAGTAGGGGGATTCCACTTTCAGTTTCAAAGCTTAAATCAGTGAGGACTTGTAGCTCGACTCTTATGAGCTTTTACTCTTACGAAGCATACATTAATCGAATCAATCGCCAATCGATTATATCCCAGTTGGGGAATTTTATTTTCTTAAGCGTGAAACACAGATGGCCCGCACCTTGACGGCGCGATCCATCAGTGTCCCATGTTTAATAAAGAATATTTTTATACCAAATCTCTGGCTGTGTGAGAAAAAAAATTCAAAAAAGGCTGAAATTTTATTTACTGAAAAATACAAGATTTCAATGGTTTTGATTGCAATTGAGCGAATAAGAATAGTTAAAACGAGACATTTGTTATTTAGGATCGAATTAGCGATTCGATCCTATTCGAAAATTTTATCCAAATCAGTTTCGAATTGCTAGCGATTCGGTTTTGCTTAGACGTATTGACAACACATAATACATCAGAATAGTACGTTTTCTGTTAGAGAGGACAGCCGACAATACGAAGTGGAAAATATCTCAGACAAAAGTGAACAGCTATGGAAGAGTTCAGTGAGTTTTATCAGTCTTGAGCGATGTTATAACCAATGCAGTCGCAGGTTTTGAACTAGAAATAGAGGTTTTACTCAGTCTTCAACTATTTTTCTTCTATGGATATAATTGATTAAGATCAGGATCAGGTAACCATGTTTGCGTGAAGATGCAAACTTAAAATTCCTCGAGGGATAAGTTTGAATCAGATATTTTCTGGACTGTCTCGTCTTATCTAGATTATTTTTTCAAATCTTTAACGATTAATTTTTGCCTAAAGCAAAGAACATGGCAAAGCAGGTGTTTTCGTATCCATCAAATAATGAAATTTTATTCCAACTTCTAGATTTATTTTTATACTTCGGTTAGATTAATAGATATTTGGAAATATTTTGGGACCAGAATGGCTTATAATATGGTAAGAATGAATAGATGTATAAACAATAAACATAACAGAGCTAAATTATACTTAATTGAAAATTGTTGACCAACCGTGCGTGGTAATCACTATCAAATGACGTCAAATATACACTGTGACTCTAATGTAGTAAAATCACCGTTTTTACAAAGTAATTTACTTAGTGATATTGAAATATAACAATAAAATTGACTAAACCATGGGCTGTAGATGAAAAGCACCGCCGAAGTCGGTTCCACTATCAGCCCACGTTTGCAATAATCTAATCATCAAAACGGTTCAGGATTTTGAAAAATACAATTATTGCGAATTCGCGGTAAATTTACTAAACCTTTTTCAAAGTATATCAGGCCGGACAATATTAAATAGTATTAATCAAATAATAACAATGTTTGTCTCAGACAGGTTTTCCAAATAGCGGGAAAACACATCCTATGTAATGTCACTGCTGAGGGCCATGTACAGTGCTGGTTGTTGGGGATAAAGGCCATACATTTGAAGTTGTCTCACCGATGCGTTGCATTAAGTTTCGCATAATAAAATAAAAACGGCAATACACGACTGAATTGATTTGCGTTAATCGTGTTTAACATGCCTACAAAGTACAAACGAACGCAGCGAAACGAGCACTCTTCGTTAGCTTTCATAGCAAACCGAGCGGTTTCATACGAAAAGTAAGTAAATGCATGCAGAGCATTGCGCTGGCGTAAAACGCGAAGTTAAAATAAAACAAACAGTCCAGTTTGCAAGAAGAGAATAAGCGAGTTCTAATCTCAACGAAAAAATTTTCCTGGAGTAATTCTCGCTCCAGTCCTCCACTCGTTGCCCCACTAATCGCAATGAGGCGCGGCCCGTTTGTGACTAAGGGTTAACGAAATATAATTCCTCTTCTGTGGGATTTCTTGTATCTGGTAATCCAGTTTGTGTCAACAACAGAATTATTCGTAGTGACTTTGATTCGATATGTGTTGTCTCAGTTGTCTATTCACTCAGTCGTCTATTCGTTACCGAATGGCGGGGCCCGTTTGTGGCCGTTTCGATTCTATTTCAATTCAATTCCTGGTCCGTTTGTGGGTAATGCTAAACAAAATAAAATTCCTATTTAGTGAGATGCGAATAGAGAATTAATGCTGTTTATGCTATTTTTTTTTCAGACCGCTCCAATGCCGACAACTACCGTTGTGACCCATCAACCGATGGCAATACAACAAACTGTTGTTGTTTCCCAACCTCAGGCTGCACAGTGGTCCTCAGGAATTTGCTCTTGTTTTGATGACATAAAAAGCTGTGAGTATTTGATCTTCTATTAGCTTGAAACTTTTCATGGAATACTCTAAGAATAACTGACAGTATTATTATTATTATTATAAGAGTAACACGGACATTTTATTTTGCCAAGTATGAGCCACTGATGGACCGCGCCTCGACGGCGCGATCCATCAGTGACTCGTACTTACTATGTTTTACTGCTTTTGCTCAGGAGTCGGTTTCTATTTTATGCACAAAATTAATAAGGGGTCGTTAATTAGACCTTTCTAGGTATTGTTTACACAACTTTGCATATATAGGGAATATCCATTGAAAAAAAAACCTGGCAAAACAAGTTTGAAACGAGTTTTCCACAACTATTCAATCAACATCTGAGAAGTCACCCCTTCAATGTACTGTCCATTTATGATTTGTGGTAGGCGAAGGCATTTTTTATTCGGAATAGAAAAAAAAGTCTTTTGGGGCAATTACGTGCTTTTGCTAGAGATTGGGTAACTAGAAGTTTGTTATGTAATCGTAAAACACGGTTTTTCCGGAGCAAAACCCTAAAAGAGCAAAGTAATTGCTGCTGATATGACTAACACCCATGTCGAACTTACTTCTTTCGATATGCACATTCCAGCAGCGCGCAACAATTAAAAATATGCTGTTTTCACACTTTTCTAATTTGGCTTGTATTTCCCATTCAGTGATAATTACTTATATTTTGCATTATTCAGGCTGCTGTGCATTGTGGCTGGGTAATTGTTACTATGCTTGCATTTCTGCGAGAATGGGAGAGCATTGTTGCGTGGGATGTAGTGGTTATCCGTCTGGTTGTGTACCTGGTGGCCATCTTGCCATGAGATCTGCATTTAGAAATAGACATGGAATCCAGGTGATTTTATTTTTTATATTTAAATAGTTTTCACGAGCAACGTGAACGTTTGAATTGAAATATCCTGTGCTCAAATTATTGGGGAGAGAAGGAACAGTGATCCAAAATTGCATATTTAAAGCTGACTTTGAGATGTGAATGTATCGAAATTTTGGCGCGCACTGTGCAATTGAATTAGACACAATAAAATTACAATTTCAACAGATTATTTTATTAGACCATGACAATACGCGATATCATCGCCTTTTAAAATATCGAAAATGTCGATTTGGCTATGTTACCTGTTCCGACTTTTGGCGCACCTGAATATTAAGTTTGGAAAAGGAAATTGATTTGGAAAGATTTGACGGGGAGAGAAGTCTTCGCCATGGGTAGTCTGGTCTTGGTCAGACGAAACGTCACTTGAACCCCTATTTCCTCAAATTTCACAAATGTTTCATATTTAACAGGGTTCAATTTGCGACGATTGTTGTATGATGACATGCTGTCTGCCTTTCGCAATGTGTCAAATGTCACGACAGATGGATACACTGGGGTATGGCCAGAAGGACAACTGTTGTTAGGAAAAAATGAAAGAACAAATATGTCGATAATATAGGAATGATGCTCTTTGATATATTTATTTTCGAATCGAATATAAATTCATATCAATTTGAAAATAATCTATCAGAGTTCATTTATATCAAAAATTGACAAAAATCTTGATAAATCGTCATTTTTCTCATTATAGTGGAGGAAATTTCAAAATATTCGTAAATCCTAAAATATTCCATCGGAATTTTTATCGATGCCTTTGTGTAATCACATCGAATTACAGAATTGTGAATTCGAATTATATCAATCGAATATGTATCCAAATCCATTCGAACCTGAGATCTGAAAGTGTCATCCCTAGTCATAACTAAGGCTAGGCAAAACCGAATCATTAAGTATTTCGGATAATTCTACAAATTGGAATGAATCACAATCATCATTGTGATAATGGGATCCAATTCTAATAGGCAAAACGGGGCGACGGACTGATCAGATCTATTAAAAAAATCAGATTCAAATTCTAGATGGTATGGCTTTTTCGAACTCTAAATACACTGTTACAAATGTGTATTGAATTTACTGCTCATTTCCAGTAATTCCATATTTCCAAAATTCAAAACCGCCCTGTTGATGAAATGAATGTCAAGTATGGGCTGTTGATGGACGCACCTTGGCGATAGTTTAGAGCTTTTTTGTTGCAGTGTACATATTTACCAAATACCCATTTATGACAGTATATGCCAGAAAAATATTGCAGAATATTAGATATCTACTTTGTTTTTAATTTTTGAGCTAAACATTTTTCATGTTACAATATTTAGTAAAAATAAAAAAACATTTTCAGAAAAAAATCTGTTTTCCATGCTCTATAGGCATATATAGTAGCGGGTCATTTATTTTTTCTCAGTGAAGATTCTACAAAAAATAATATTAAAACATGTTTTGTTAAGCTTGGGCACTGATGGATCGCGCCATAAAGGTGCGGTCTACTGTGCCTCATGCTCGACAAAATGAAACTTCTGATTGGGTATTTGACCAGAAGGCTTTGTTATAATGAATAGGACCCGTTCAGAATATTCGTTTCTTCCTTTTCGTTCGAGAATCATGAATTATTCGATTCGATTTTTCAGCCATTTGAAATCAACGGATTGAAAAGTGTATCAATTTTCAGAATATATAACTGTGAATTAGGGCAAATTTCACATTTCGTTAAAAACGCGTCTTTGTTTCAAATTTTACCTTTTCGGAAAAGTCTCGATGAAACATCCTTTGCAGAGTGTGAGTCACTGATGTATCGCGGTCCATTAGTGACCAGGCTTGGCAAAAAAAAAACTTCTGATTGAGTGTTTATTTATTTTCAAAACAATGATTCGAATATTCAACTCCAAAGCTAAAGAATTATCCTTAAGAATATTGATTAAGGGCCCCTTACCAAGGAGCAACTCTTTCTTTAAAATGAATCATTCATTCCACAAGCGGAAATGTAATAGACAGGCAGAGAGAGTGCCTAGTGATTCCAATCAATTTGATTTTTTTGTTTATATACCTACTCATTTTGAGTTGATCCCCCTGAGCAAGCACTGTATCAGCAGCGGCAACTTAGAGTGTATGAGCTGACTCCACATGTAGCTTTTGAATACACGGGTTGCGTTTGTTGGTTCCATTTAAGAGCTGTTTCCCTACATTGCTTGAAATGAGGCTCATTTAAAAACATCCGTTATTTCATCCGAGAATAAAATAACGTGGGCGGGATTAAACAACCCGGAAATCAATATGCTTTCCAACCACACATATTTTCGATTCGTGGTATCTGCTTGTCATACGGAGTTGCGTTTCGCACTGTGGGTGTAGATTATTGGTTCATTTTTCCACCGTCGCTCAATGTAGCAGGTTAAATTATTGCGAAATGATTAAAAGGCTGCTAAAAGGGAATCTTCAGGGTGAAAATGAAAATGTGCAACATTTTGCCTATTTCGATGTTTTGTTTGCACCGCAGCACAGTACCGGAGGTACCAGCACAGCACAGTTGCCAGAGGGTGCATCATGGGTGAACGCCGCCAAGGAGCGATTCATCTGTGCCTCAGGCTTGCCAAAAGAAATTTTTTGTCTGGATTTGTTCGAAGAAACATTTTTTAACGTCGAATTTTATGTTATGTTTGTGAATAATCCAGACACGGGCATTATCAGTTTTCAAATATATTCACACGTTAAAACTAGAGAAATTAACAGTAACTAAGCCGAAAAATACAATCGTCGGGAGAGCACGGCATCACCATTAAACGTATGATTCCCACGTGCATATCACGAAGTCCCTACAAGGGTGACTTAACTTTGTAATGTGGCCGATTTTTAGTATGTCAATTTCAACTCCATTGCGCCACCTTGCGTGTTTTTCAACTTTGCGTGGTTTTCACGACAGGGCTTGTTTACGCCTTGTCTGCTTGGACTTGAGGTGTATATGCAGCAAAACTGACGGCGAAAAATAAGAAGTGAGGATGAGTAAGAAGTGGTAATTATAGCTTTTTAATTAGGGGGACAGTCGTTTTTGATAGGTGCGGAAAACGGGTGGGTCAGTCAGATAGGGGCGGTTGAGGAATAGTGTGTGGGTGGAAAGAGGTGTGCGAAAGGTTAGCCTGGTACCCGGTACTATCCACGCCCAGATCCCTGTAGGAAAAATATGTTGACAGTTTGACCAAACATGCTTTGCTAAGTATGAGTCACCGATGAATTGCGAGTCCATCTGTTTGTTATACTTGGCAAAATAATATATGTTAGTGCTGGGACCAACTCACATTTTTACTACTGTAATATAACAAATACTGAATAGTCTAGTTATATAAGTTTTAACTTACACATAAAATGTAAGCGGTATACAATCCATACATAACTGAATCTTTTTATCGGAGTTCGTACGATGTCTGCCCCGGGTGACAGAAAACCACCTAGTCTACCATTTCTGTCTCTGAGGGTACATGCCTGTACATGTTATTGTACTTACCTTTGCCAGGCTTCGCTTGGGGGAATTTAATGACAATATGACGTTCAAAACATGGTTTGACGAAATATTACCTGCACAATGCATATGAAAGCTCAGACATTGATGCTTACCATTGATTTGCATTTCCAGTCAGCGTGATTCACATATGTAAGAAACTTAAAGCAAGTTTTAATATCAAAATATTATTCTCATGAATCACGAATAAATGGTAATCATTCCTATGTCGGAGAATCATCGAATACAAGAGGTAGTACCGGTAGCAAAATAGGAGACGGTAGCGAATTTTTTTCAAGCTCGTCATTTTTACCATCTGCATTCTAGGATTTTATGGATGCTCATTTTAAGTCAACACCAATTGTTTTTGTCAGAAAAAACCCTTTTTAGTAATATTAGTTGAATTTGAAGAGGGTCGAAATTGAAATTCAGGTATTTTTGGAGGTATTTTTGGATTTTTTCTGCAGAACTACACCAGAAATCTAATTGCCCATTGAACTTGATATTTATGCGCAATATTAACGCAGCGTATCGTAGCAGAACGAATTAATATTTAATTTGCTAACCTAGGTCTGCCAGGTCTTTTTCGAACATTCAAGTTCGTTATTTTTATCGCTATCTGGCAACAGAAATTCAACAGTCGGTAATTCATACTCTAAAACATTACTTCAGCTCTTGAACTCACCGCGACATCGATACCAAAGTTTCGGTTGGATAGATTGACAAGCTGTTAACAATATCATAAATTCGAGCGGCATTCCCAGGAAGATATTTAAGATTATTAGGAGTTGTTTTGCACACACGTTCTATTGAGCTCAGACGATCAAAATTCTTGATGTTTAAAACCATCACCAGCCAACATGTCTTCGATAATACGTGTGCTGTCTGTTCGGCCCTGTGCTTGTTGGGTAACTGATTCGCGTCACGTTATTGAAAATCAAGAAACGCAAAATACGATAAAGTAGAAATAACTCCTTCCAAATTTACGGGACTGTTATTATAGGCTTCAGCGGCGACAGGTGGAATTCCTGTCTCTTACCCAACCCACGCCGAATTTTATTTCATCAAACACAAATCAATGATATACCGCGCCTTCTCGGCGCGGGTCTATCAGTGACTTATGTTTGATAAAACATGTTTCAGAGATAAAATAGCATAACTGATTGCCGAATCCCCTTTTGATTACACATACATAAAATCAAGTATGAATATATATTCGCAACAGCCGATTTGGCGGAGCAATAGGGCTTACTCAGATTCCTCATTTTGGCAAAGAATGAACGCCGAGAGTAACCGACTACATTTTTAGCCAAAACTTTGTTTGAATCCGAACATGTATAGTACGCATTGTCGAATTTTGAATCTACGTCCTTTCTTGTTTGTGACTTCGGTTGATTCGCTGCCAGAAATGAATATTCCCCCTAGTCACGTACCTTTGGTGTGTTACAGCTGCCGGCGAAATGACTATTTTGTTGAAATTCACTCTGAGCAATGGCCAGAAGCAGCGCCTAAAAGGAACCAACTACTTACAAGGATTTTACAAAATATAGTGCAAATAACTGCACTCTAGAGGAAAACATCCCGAACTGAACCACCATGGAAAAATGCAGTGAGTTGTATCTGACCTGGACGATGGTAAAACCATCTATCCTTTTTATCCTTGCTGAAGAGTACACCTGGTGGTGGAAGCCTCGAAATATTTGACAATATTGAGGCGATCTAAACGACTGTGTCCCCGAGCCCGGCAGAACTGACAAAACAATATCGCTGTGTGTGTATATGTTCCATGCAAAAATGGCGGTTCCAACTAGACTGGACGATACTGGAGTATGGTACTGGGCTGATACTGGACTTGAATACTGGAGTTGTATTTACTATCAATAAATTTATTCTGTAAGGCATGCGCCACAGACGGACTGTTTCTTATCGACGCGATCCATCATTTATTCTTAACAAAATTTATCTCGATGCTTTGCCATAAATGGGATATAGACGGTGGTTCAATTTTGAGATTGTTTTACGCCTGCAGCCCAGGGTCGGAATAAGAAAACTCAGTATCGAAAGCCTCTGTTATGCGTACTTCACTGGTGGATCGCGCCTCCCAAACGCGGTCTAACTGTGGCTCATGCTAAGAATATTCTGACAGGGCAGGAACACCGAAAACAGGAATGCAGCTCAGCGGCAGACTCAAAACAAAGAAAAACCTTTACCAAGTATGGGAAATAGATACCTTTTGGAGGAGGCGCGGTTCATCTGTGGCTCATGCTTGGAAAAATAAATTTCCTGATTGGGTTGTAGGATTGTCTGGTCGTTCGTAAAAAAGACTCAACTGAGCGTGACCCGCATTATCGTTTTCTTTTATTATTGCGTTTAAATGCGGACTCCACAGCTCAGCTTATTACCGTACCGGAAGAATTTATAGATTCGAAGCGTTGTTTAGCTCAGAAAAAAGTGGGGGATACATTTGTTAAGCGTGTTCTACTGATAGATCTCGTCGACGAGGTGCGGTCAATCTGTGCTGTATGCATGACGATGAAAATTTTTACTGGGTAGTTGTTGCGACTAATTTGGATAAGATGTACGCAATGTTACCGTAAAGCTAGGTAAATCATTTATAGTCATAATTTATCTCGATATAGTCTTATAAATGGGTATTGGAGCGTATGTTGCGTTATTTTCTGATTGTTTTAACCTTGCCTTTCCTTCCGGCGCAATACTGCGTACGCAACCGAACTTCATTGTTATAGCAACTTTTTAGAGTGGTATTGTTATGTAGTCTAACGGAGAGTGATCTTTTCGTCGCGTATGTTTGCGCTTTGGGATTCACTACAACACAAAACTATGCAGACGTATATTGCCGTTGAGTTTTGGTAACGTGAAACGAAACGCAATGTATTGGTAAAGGATACCTCCATCTAGGGGTGTGCAAAACCGAATCATTTAGAATTCGAATCTGATTCAAATAATGATTTTGAATCGGATCGAATCACTAATTCAATACTGATTACGAATTGTTAAAATCAAGAAATTTATATATTTTAGTGTACTTTCAATTCATACTCGATATATTCGATATATTCGATATAGTATACATTTGATTTGGTGTAAAATAGTGTACTTTCAGGCATTTCCAGCGGTATAGCATGCACTTTAGTCCTTGTTGTCTTTTCGAATTTGAATACTTTCCCAGATCAAAAGAAATAGTAGAAAATCGTTATTGCTGAGTTGTAGATTGGATCTTTTTGTTTGATTTAGATATTGTTTTAGAATATTTCTCTCCTAGAAATTACATTTTAATGAATTTCCCGGTGGGATTCTTTTTAGTATTCAAATTTAAATGATTTCCACAGAGCAAATGAAATGTGAAATATCGATATTTCTTTAATTGTAAATTCGACTTTTTGAAGAGTTGTTTTCGATTCCAAACAAGATCGAGGTTCAAACTCCAAAAATTATGTTTCAAAATTAGTTAGGAAATTTGAAAGTACTCAGTATCGGCCGTCAATGTACACCGGCGAATGAACTGAGGTTATAACCTTTATATTAAAATCTATGGCCATTGCTCACAAAAAATTATTTTTGCCAAAAAACCAAAATCGCGTCAATTCGCTTACTTTGATGAATTTTATCTTTTATAACTCTTTTCAAGATTTGACACCACTATCCATGGTAGAAGCGCAGTTAATTTGACTATAGAGAAAACGTAGGTCAATCTCACTGGACCTGAAATTCTGGACTACGTCATAACATTTATACTAAAATCTATTTTTGTCAGAAAACGAAAATCGCGCCCTTTAGCTTACTTTGATGAATTTTATCTTTTTTAGAGAAAACGTCGGTCAATCTCACTGGACCGGAAATTCCTTTTTTGTATTACAATCAGAAGGAACAGTTTTATCAAGCTTGATTCACAGATGGAAGGGTGCGATCCATCAGTGACTCATGCTTAACAAAACATGTTTAGAAAAATTTTGTATTTAGGATATCAATTCCGTGGGACAGGAAACTACTCAGACTGTGATTGTCGAACGTTTCGTCCCAATCGGAGAAAAATTTCTGAGTATCTGTTTTTGATTATGTGTCACTGATGAATCGCGTCGATGAGACGCGGTTTATCTATGGTGCATACTTAACAAAATGAAACCCTGATGCTTGGGATGCTCGAGATTTCACGCTTCCCTTATTAGAGACGTAAATGTTGTAAAATCGCCGTTCCTTGACAGTTTCCAATTTGTGTGCATCGTAATATTACTCAAAGCTACGGCAAAAATAGGAATGATTTATAGGCTGTCGTTACAACGCGCGGTGTCAACAATCCATACTTGGCATAAACATCGTCGTGAAGGAGTTATTTTTCAATTTTGGAAATATGTAATTATTGCCAATAAACGGTAAATTTACTGTAGTTTATTTCAGTGTCCAGTGAATTTCCAAGTCTTCGTTTTTACATGTCAGCGAGCAGTCCGGTAATAATAATATACTTGGATGTTTGTTTCTATGACGTAGTCTATCTCACAGTCATGACACTTTTGATGGCGACATGGGTTTGACCTTTTTATTATAATTAGATTCTATTTCACGAAAGTATTATTTTTTCGAAACGAGCTTTATTGCATGTAGCTTAAAAAATGCTTTCTTCTCCCAACGATTTTAATAGCCTATTACAAGCTAGCCACAAGGATTTTGCTTAGATTTCAACTTGTGAGTGGACGTGCGCGGTGCATTCACTGATTTGAGCAGGCGTTTGGAATTCAAGTCCAGTTCAGATGTATTTCGAATGTGATAACCTCTTACACGGTACCTACTAACCACCGCAGTTCTTCACTACAATATGTCAATATTATCGAAATCAAGAAATATCGCTACGAATTGACTATGATTTCAACAAACTATTATAGACAATGTACTTTTAACTTCCATCTCATCTCTAAAGGCCACGAAAGGTTTGTCCGCAACCGAAAGTATTTTGTCGTTACAATAAGAATTTTCCACTTCATATGAATATTATCTTATTACTATGACTCCATCACTAACTCGTACTTTGATCTTCCCAGGTTAGCCCTATCTCTAAGTCGGGCGTAGAAAAAGTACCCCAAAAATGTGGCCGGGAAAAAAATCGCCTGGAAAAAATGTCGCCCAGAAATTACTCCCGCTTTTCCACTCTGATCCATATTCAATTGCTCCACGCAGAACATCTCTAATCCAAATTCCATTGCTCTAGTTTGTAATCAAGTACAAACGGACACGTTTTATTTAATATTGAATTTTGCCAAATCTAAGATCAATTTACTTTTTTTTTTATCAAACTTTAATGAAACGGAAACGCGTCATTGACTTTCACAAATGCATGGCGGTTATGCTAGTAGGAGTCAGAATCATTGTGAATAGTTTCATATGTGTGCTGTACTAGTCAGTGTCTATGAGCTTCGCAAAATAGAAAGGTAGAAAATCGTTATCCGAACATAATTTATTTTGTTAAATATGAGTCACTGATATAACTCTTTAGAGTGGGATTTTTAACTTTTAGAATAGACCCGATTATGTGGCAAAGGTGATGAAGTTGGTTAGGAAGCATGGGGTTGAAAATTTTAGCTTGGTAATTTTGGATTTCAAATAGTCGACGAAACTTTGTAACAGGATTTAAATAATTCGCTGTATCGCATTTGTTTTGCTGAAAATTAGGGAATTTTATTTACTTTTTCTTATAATAATTTGAAAACTTCAAAAAAAAAAGAGACAGTCCACAAGCTTCACTAATATACTAAAATAAATTATTGAAACAGACTATCTGTGTAATTGTTTCATTTCCAATTTATCGGTGGACGTACTAACAAATTAGTTCACGTGGTGCCTAAAATAAAATCATATACTATTTATGCGTGTACTTCAAAATGACCTTAACTTTACGTTTCTTAATCGCAAGAAGACCTGACTAAGTTGGAGTAATGGACTTATACCATTTATCTTGCCCAGAATCGATATTTATGGGGTTAGTGATTTACACTACAGGGGGTAGTTGGTAGTCTCAAGGCTCGCTTAGGGTGAATTACAGAATGAAATAATTTCACCGTCCTTTATTTGACAAATTTCTTTTGTAAATTCTAGACCCGAGTAAAAAGGAAGAGCGGTGTTGGTTGTGTTATCGTTTCTTGCTCCATGGGCCACATGTATGCAAACAGGTTTAGTGTTGTTAAAAAGATCTTTTGGTTGGGCCGAGCCACCTAAGTTATTACACCCTTGATTGAATGGTGAGCATGGATTAACGATCCGGACATGCCAGAACTCAAAATCTATATGACAACCACTAGGCCACTGCGCCGATCATGTTTGAATTCGCTTGATTTTACCCAAAAAGTTGCAGGTCTGAAGAATAATATTATAATTTATAACACTTATATCTCAACAGGCTTTAGCTTTATTATTGCTTTTAACGTTTGACTTTTTTGGTAACTCATCCACGACACATACACACCAACAATGAATTCGTCAAAAGACGTCCAAGCAGCCATGCAAATGGCGGTGTATATATTTGAAAGTTGTTTTCTTTTTTTGTCATGTCGAGAGTATCAGTCTAGTTCCGTCACTTTCATACATATTTATTTTCTAATCGACTTCCGAATCCTATCTGTTGGAATTTGATTCTATTTTAGAAATTTGTGAGAAAATTTTTAAAATATGCCTACATGTAAAATTTAAGATATCCGCTGGAGTTTTTGATTAAAATCTTGGACAAATCACAGAAACGGTGCCTAATCGTATCGGATATGTTCTGGAATTGACTCGAATCTTGATCCTAACCATGTAAAAGTGTGGTGAGACACGTCCGTGACCAGGAGTACCAAAATTGAAACATACTTTTCTGAAGCGGCTGAAATATTCGAAATAAACAAGAACAATGGCGTGAAAATTGCTAATATATATATGACAACGAGATTATTGCTTGAAAATCGAATCGAATGATTTATGAATATTTCGAACAATTTAATCTGTTACAAAGCTCGGTAAAATAAACTTGATGACTTTTCAGAATGGAAATATTTTTTTGCAAAGAGAGTATAAGTCACTGACGGACTGCGCGTCAGCGACCCTACTACCAGTAATGTAAATTCGAAAAACATGTCTGGACTCAATTATTCTGGGACGGAACTAAGTTACTTAGGTGCTGCTTCTAACAATAATTCGCGTACACCCATGTTTCGGTCAAGCATGAGGCATTGATGGAACGCGCCGCGTAGGCGCGGTCCATCTGTGGCTTATGCTTGACAAAATATATTTTCTGGCTGGAGGCGAGTTTTCATTAAGTGAACCCGCTCAGACAGGAAGAAACGATCTGCAACTGAGTTTCAAATATCATCTGAGTTACTTCGCTTTCCCGCATTACTCAGACCTTTCTTCAACCAGTATCCATCACTACTTGCTGGTATAAACGGCAATAAGGAAGTGATACTTTGCATAATCTGTACAGTAAGCTATTTTAAGCCATCGTGTACTGTGTGAAATACTCTAACGCTTCAAAATACTTCAATGCATGCAAATATCTTGTCGCTCTGATGGATCTCATCGTTTAAACGAGGCCCATCAATGGCTCTTGTATGACAAAAATATCGCGATTGATAATGCGGTCGATGTTCAGTCGCTTGTCTGCGTAGTGTGTCATACAACATGAGCCAAACAAGCCCTTCAGTGCTAAAATGATATCTATCTACAATTTATGTTTACAAGGTAGCAGTTTGCACTTAGCCTCATGTATGTATTATGTTTTTATTGCAATACATTTTTTTGTAAATAAAATAAAAAAAATTTTTTAAATAAACATTCTACAAAATTTTTATCAAATGCACTGTAGTATATTAATATTATGACAATATAGTATAACCCGAAAATTTATCGAAATATATCAAAAATATACTGCTACTATTCCACTATTAGAATTCGTATTCGATTTCATTCGGGTTTGTAATTTGTTGGTATTACACTAGCAGAATGCAAGGTTTTCTGCTACTTAGAAACCCAAAAAAAGATTTTTCGTTAGAAAATATTTTGGCAAACGTTTACTATTTTATGAAATATTTCTTGAAAATTTACATGTTTTAATGTCTGATGACAATCAAACTAAAGAAAAAAGGTTCAAAATCATCAATACTGCTATGGAATAGCGGTGTTGATGGCTGTGAAGCTTTTTTACCAATCTGAAGAAGTGAAATGGACATTTTAGACAACCGGAAAAAACAAGAATTCTGGTCACAACGGTTGGGATGATCCGAATACCGAATATCATGATTCCACAAATATTTTGAACCAACTTTCCATTAAATATCTTGAGAAATTACAATGTTCCGAGAAATCCTACTTAAACGTGAAAATTTTTTTTCAATCATTGCAAATTTCTCATTAAATTGCTTCATATTGAATAATAAATCGAACCAACTCTGCATTTTACACATTCTTTCCACATCTTCATTTCCGGGTAATGCTATGACGTCATTGGCGAAATAAATTGGAATTATTTCGTGCGTGTAATTGGCTTCGTGCTATATCCTTTTTGCATTATATTGAAGGGAACAGTGCTGTATGTCGCTGTAAATTTGCTGTATATTTCCGGGTTTATTTTGGTCTATTGTGACATGTGGCTTTGCAGTCAGAAATCTGATGCACCGCGTTTCAGCGACAATAGTCACCCATGCTTTGTTCTTAGGTTCGATTCAAGACTCATTCGAATAATTTGTCCGCCTCTAGTCACGGATGAATCACGCCTCGTCGATACGACCGATCCATCGGTGACTCACAATTAACGAAAAATGTACAGACAAAAATTTTTTTGATCGGGACACAAATTATAGGAATTACACGTTGACCTTGTCTCTGTCTCCGTGAAGGTACAATGTTCACATAAACGTATCTCAACAATTTATTTGATCATAGACGTACCCAATAGAAAATACTTTTGTCAGAACATCTTTTGTTAAGTATGAGTCACAGATGGATCGCGTCGATGAGACGCGGTCCATCTGTTGCTCATGCTTGACAAAATGAAATTTCTGATTTAGTAAATATAAACCTTCGCTATATTCAAAATATATATTCGATAAATAGACTCCAGTTCTTTCCCTTCCTGTTGACATATATCACGTCTTTGTCATTAAATTTATGTACTATTTTCATCAATGAGCCATTACAGTATATTTTAATATAGTTCTCTGCCGTGTTCGGCCAAAGAGACTTCCTGCATTTAATCTTCCATGGAAATATCATTAACCAGGCTGCTGCGTAAAAATGTAGGCATGCATACTATGCCCCCGCTCAGTCGCGTACAGCGATTGAAACCTTGTCACGAAAAATTAGATTATCCCGAAAAAATGAACGAATAATTTGATTGAATAATCGTGTGGAAAATTAGATCACCGGAAATTTATGGAATGTTGGAAATGGTTTTGGAAATTTATATTTTGTCGCGGGGGATTGAATGATGGATCGCGCGACATTAAGGTACGTCCCACCTATGGCTCATGCTTGATTAAAGATGTGGCAGTGGTTAGCCTACACGAATCGAACACAATTTGAAACGAAAATGTCCACGGTTTTAATTTTTTGCTAACGTTTTCTATGGATTTTCGAAGCTTCAATAAAATCCTACAGTAATTTTATTTAAAGCATGTTTTAAGTACAAGTCATCGATGGATAACGCCGCCAATGAGCCAGACCATCTGTGACATTTTCGAAAATATGTTATTCCACTTTGCCACAAATTTTCCTAAAATATCTATTTCCATAAATTTACTTCTTTTGAAATTTCAGTACACGCCAATGCCAACTGTTATCTCCAATCAACCAATTGCATTGCAATCAACAACCACTGTGGTAGTAGCGCAACCGCAAACTTCTGGATGGTCATCAAAATTATGTGGATGTTTTGAAGATATGAAAAGCTGTGAGTATAGAAACATATTTCAAAGCACTTCACTTGCCATTATAGATTTTAACGTCTCAGTGAAAAACCAACACATCGAAATAAATCTAAAGAAAATCTTTTTTCGATTTGAAAAAAAAAAAAATTATTTAGAAAAATATTCTTTTTTTACAACTCAGGCCCTAGGTGAAATTTGAGTTCGATTTTATTGAAGAAGGGGACAAATCTCGAGTGCCTTACGGTAAAGTTTGGGGCAAAGTAGGCATTGGGGCTCAATTGCATCGACTATAGAGCAGGGATTTAATTTTTATGGTCACCTTCCCATCAAGATTAAACGTCCACCACCGATCCCTTCCATCACAAAATCCCCGGATCTGCGCTATGCATGAGTGATCTCATTTTGATTGAACAAATTGTCAAAGTGATGATATTATGCCATAATTTTTGTGGAGTGCCAAGAATTAAGAATTAATACCAGGACTCAACTAGGGCTGGGCAAAACTGAATATTTTAAAATTCAAATCTGATTCGAATATTTTTTTGGTCAAATTTGATCAAAATCGATTGCATTTTCTCGTTAAAAATGAAAACCTTAGTTTTTGTTTCTATGAACGATTCACTATTGATTCGAACAAAGTGTTATTCGTATCTTCGAATCGAATTGCCCAGCCCTACACTCGGCTCGTCTCCATGGATTTTGCGATCTTCAAGCTGAGGTGCCAACTTGTACCCAGAAGATTAGACCCAGCTTGGCAGATTTCTAATCAAATTTCTAATTTCCAGGTTGTTGTTCTTTATGGCTCGGTAACTGTCACTACGCTTGTGTTGCTGCAAGAATGGGAGAGCATTGTTGTGTTGGATGTAGTGGTTATCCTACTGGTTGTGTGCCCGGTGGTCATCTTGCTATGAGATCTGCATTTAGGAACAAGCACGGAATTCAGGTGGGGATATTTTTTGTAATAATTGAGTAAAACTGATAGGTCAGATAAAACTTCAACAGCTTTTTCCCCATGCACACGCTCTTTTTTTCAAAGCGAGTGAACTATTTCATCACACCTTTTAGCAGATTGATTCCCTTTGATAATGTTTTCGTTGCATGGAAGGTAGTGTCTGGATATATTGTATAGTTCGATTTTTGAATTCTATAGTGCAGAGTTTGTAGTTGAAAGTACGTTAGTATTTTTTGTTGATCCGCTTTGAGAAACATTCTTAACAACAGTAATCCACTATCAGGCTCTGATACAGAACAATGTGCGTGGAGCATCCCCTTCCCAGCCTCCCAATGTTTCAATAATGTGAAAAATTCTTTTCCGCATCCGACGCGCGGTATTACCTAGTTTAAAATGATTAGTAATTATGACTTTTCAAAAGCTTTAGGATAGGACAAACTCGAATTTTTGCTCCTTGAGTCAGAACTTTAGCGCCTTCATCACCTAGGCTTTTTATCTAAAATGACTTTATATTGGCAAAATCATTATCATTCGTATTGCTGCATTGTTGATCCACCGTTCTTCGAACTCTGCTCGGTGATAATGAAAAACAAACTATAAAAAAATATTTTTAGTCCATTTTACATAAAACACATCAGAACTATTTTCACAGAGTAATTTAACTATTTTTTCGTTTCCAGGGTTCGATCTGCGACGATTGTTGCGTGGTGACCTGTTGCCTGCCATGCGCAATGTGTCAAATGTCACGCCATATGGATCATATAGGATATGAAGGAAGAGACTGCTGTTGCTGAATGACAGACTTCTAGGGATCCTGGATTAAAGAGAAAGTAAAGACACTGACAAAAGACTGTGTTTTATTATACTTTCGAAATCGCACCGACGTTCCGGGAACGCTTTTGTCTTTCCATTTGTTGAAGTTTTAGAGAAAAAACAGCATTCCTGATGGGAATTCTGATTTGTCAAGCATGGATCACTGATGGATCGCGTCTCGTCGACGTGATCCATCAGTGACCCATGCTCGAAAAAAGACGCTTTCATAAAAATTTTTCCTGTTGGGTTAGCGATTAATGTAAGTCAACGTGTATTATTTTCTGGCTTCTGTAATTTAATTCAACTATGGTCTGAATTATGTATTTTTCCTAAAAGTTCACTAAAAAAAATCACCATTTATACTCCCACAGCAATTTTTTAAATTCCGCTTAGGGAATTGTTTTTCAACGGTACTGGGGATAGACGTATGCATTTAATGCTTTAATGTTATTCGCCTGCGTAGAGTGAATAGCTGGTTTATGAGATAATTATTTTTCTTGTCTCTTCGCTTTTTATTACATAACCACCTCTTTTTGATGAGGGTCACCCCCTGACCAAGACCGTGAATTAGCGACGATTTATATATACTGCGTTGGAGTTGTCGAAAAAATACGGTCTTTCAAGTTCAGTTCAACCGAGCCTACCCAAGTTATTACACCCTGGGTTAAGTGGTGTGTATGGGTTAACGAGTCGGACTAGTCGGGACTCGAACCCGATATCTTCAACATGTGATGCCACCATGATAACCAACCACTAGGCTATCGCCCCACACTGCCTATTTACTTGAGATATTGTATTCTCTGAATAATGCCGTATTATTTTTTGTTTTTGGTAATTTCTATTAATGCATTAATCATGTATTTATTATTTTTTCATGTCTCTTTCATAACAATATATTCTCACTCGGTTAATAGACCGTGGTGAAAATATCCGATAGGGATACTTTAAATATGGCCGATACCGAAACATCGACACATTTATGCTGATTCTTCTACAAAGTTAACTGACTGAGTTGAAAGAAGAATCAAATTTTTTCGATCGGAATTTCGGAAAACTTAAAAAATTCGGATAAGGCAACCGTATTTTATTTACTTGAATATATCTTTCCGAATATGATCAAGATGATTTTTATTTCTAAACATAAGTATTGCAAACAACATCATGACATAATACTATCTTAAAGGTTTGCTTCAATTGCGGTCGAAACAATACTACTGCATTGATTTTTTTTATCTGTTTATTGAATATCCTTACTTCATATTACTAGAGTGCGGTGTAAGAATTTCTTTTGTACGGCATTGTGTGTCTGAGTAATGTTTAAGTTAACGCATACAGAGAATGATAATGATTTGTTCGTTCCCAATCGAAAATTGTTTTACCAAATAGGTTTTGTTAAGCATGAGTCATTGATGGATCGCGCCCCCGAGGCGCGATCCATCTGTGGCTCATGCTTAACAAAATAAATTTTCTAACTAGAATTCATGTTTCACTAATTTCATTGACTCCTATTTTGTTTCAAAATATGCCACATTACCATTTCTTTTTGCCTTTGCATGTTTCTTCAAAATATACACATCGATACACAACGACTTTTCTTCATCTCCAAATTCGGGATTAGAGTTGGGTAATTCGATTCAGAAATTCGAATCAATTCGGAATACAAATTATCCGACACAAGCGTTGATCGCTCGAATAACTTCGATAGATATGGACTGGTGGCGGAAACGGAGGCAGTCCCTCGTCGATATTATGGGAATTTTATGCCAAAATCTGCTATAAGAAAGGAAGGTTTCACGTACATTTGACGGCGTAATTACATAGACCTTTTTTATTGTTTTTACATAAGTATGGGTCTCAGATGGATCGCGCCGCTAGGAACATCGTCCAGCTAGGTCACATACGTTACTAAATGAAATTTCTCAATAATCTGAATCTTTTAGCGAGACTTATTTTATTTAGTATTGATCACTGATGGATCGCGCTGCCAAGGTACTACTTTGGTTATAAATATATCGTCGAGACCAACATCAGATTGGTATAAGAGAAGGTAGAACAATTCTTTCTGCATTTTAAACATTTTTAATTTTTTTGATACCTTAAGCGGTATTATTTACTGGGCACCTAGTTTCATGAATCAATTGCTTTTCGAGTACCTGGTTTAAAATTAGGTAAATCTGTCTAACGGATCAAATCTCTAGGCAAAGCATCAGACATAATCTAGGTAAAGAAGATAACGATTTGACAAACCAGGTATACTAGGTCAACTGGGTACTTTCACCTAGGATCGCCAACACTAATAGCAACCTTAGTCCTGTCAAAGACATATGTGTTATTTAGATGTACTGGCTATACAGGCCCAGTGACTTGGATTTAGGAGCCCCAATGGCAATTAATGGTAAAATGAAAGAAATTTCGTGTTTTTTGCATAAGATCATAAGATAAATTCAGCATCATGCATATGGTTCTGCTTTATATATCATGCCGTATTTTTGTGGGATTTTTTTTTTTGAATAATCATTGATTTCATTCAAATTTTACAAATAATTTCCCAACATTGCACGATATTTTTTTCATTGAAATTTGTTCTAAGTTATGCCTGGGGGCGACTTATAAACTAAGGATAACTTAATACCAGCAACTGCACTCTGAGCGGAAGCGGTACAGTGAGTGGTAGCTGCTCTGGACCATAGCAAAACCATGACCCACTTCATGATAAAATAATTATTTCACACTTGCAATGTAGGTTAAACTTCTCTCACAGCTTAGCCACAAGACAAACCATCGCTTAGTTTCATCGATGGGTATTTTCCCTTTTAATTCCCAAGGTGAGAAAACTGCTGGTAAGTATCGACGTGACACGACGTTCATTTCCTATCAGAAGTAAAGAACTGAGCTTGATTTTTATAAAGAATCGACTTGATTCTCAATGGCTTTTTTACGTATGGTACATGTTAGTCATGAAAGATTTATTCTGAAACGCATTCTGTTAAGCATAAGCCACAGGTGGACCGCGGCGTGGTCCATCAAAGTCTGACTTCTGCTTTTTTGATCACCTTCTCAGCGTTTGTTTTCGATTTTTAGTTTAGTAAGTAGAATAGTGCAAGGCTTAGGTGAGGTTTAAAGCTGTTGCAGTTTGCGGGGCATAGGGGAACAACTCATTTGTGCCTGTCATCTATGGCTCTTGCTTGTCTTTGTAGTAAAGAACCTTAAAAAGCCTGATGAATGTAATTCATTGTAAAATTCTTTGTCACAAGTAGGACTGGGTAATTCGATTCGGTGATTCGAATCGATTCGAAACACAAATCATTCGAGTCAATTGTGAATCGGTCATAGGAAGAAAAGCATGGTAAATTAAATGCATTTTCCATTTTTAACGACAAAATGCAATCGATTTTGGTCAAATTTTACCAAAATCGGTTGTATTTTGTCGTTAAAATGAAAATACATCGCTTTCAAGTCAGTTTATGCTAATATTTGTAATTTGATACTATATATTTCCTAATCACCATAATGGAGACTGTAGCAGCAATAGTAAAAACGGAATGTATGTTATTTTTATGAAATCAACGCTTCGATTCGATACGAAAAAAACATTCGAATCAGATTCGAATTCAAAATGATACGGTTTTGCCCAGCCCTTGACTCACAGGGGTAGAAGATGAACCGTGTCATTACTAAAATATCTGATGAAGATGAACTTGGACAACAACGATGTAGTGAATAGCTTTGCCATATTTCAGAGAAATTCTAATCACTGCATATTGGTATTATGGTTCAGTTCTGTTTTCCGCTAAAAACGCACTTCCTTGTTGCTATATTTTGAAAAGCTCATCGCTAGGAAAGTGTCCGTTAGTTGATTTTATTTAGGCGCTGCTTTCGGTCGGGCGTATTTTGGTAAAAAATGTTTGTACGTTATCACGCAAAAAACTGATGGTAAGCGTTATCGATTTCAGGCAGGTCTGTTTGTGTAAATTAAATCAAATGCATTCCTTCCCCGAGTGCTTGTTTTTATATTTAATGAATTAAGTCAATTGATGTAACACCCATTGCACTCTTCTTTATCGCTTCCACTCTGTGTAGGATATTTTTCGCTTGGGGTGCAGTTGCTGGTTTCTCATTTATGTAGTTCTTTGTAATTTTAGTGGTAGTTAGTGTTTGGATGATTGCCACTTATGACTTTACTTAGAATGTACACTAAAAATTACGTCAAGAAAAAAATGTATCAATTCACAAAAAATGTAGTTTTTATTAATCTATCTAAAAAAACTACATGTAAATTTTGAATTGGAATTCAATTCATACGATTGAGACTTTGCATAGTTTTTTGCAGAAGTCTATATTTATCTATCTAACGAAATGTTTTCTATGCAGAGTGAATTTTCTGGTATTACATATTGTAGAAAATTTTTGCCACGTTAGTGATCTTTGGTTGGTTTCTTTTAGAAACTTCTTCCCCAACTTACATGGATCGAATTTCAAAGTAAAAAAAAAGAATATCGCTCATCCATCGATTTTAAAAACTGCCGCTGCATATGCACTACATTTGGATTATATTTACTCTTTTCTCACTAATTTTTTGTCTTTACTCATAAGCATATAAAAAGTTAATAATTTGACAGCCGCAAAAATTAGGGCAACGTTTGTATGTACCCAGCAGGAGCCACAGATAAACCACAGAAACATCTCCGACTTCCTATGTTAAGCTAGGATATAATTTTGATTTATAATAAGATAAACCACGTAAAATATTGTGGTAATTTGAATTTTGTTCCACTGTCTTCTAAAATAACCAGTTGAATAGACGAAGAAATAAATGTTTCTTAAGATGGTGGCGAATTCTATCAGCGTGATGGCCGAATTAGCTTGCGTGACAGCTGGAATAACAGCCAAAGGTACTGCTGCCACGGTGATTGCTTGGTGCACAGGAGGAGCGATAGTTATTGCTGGAATTGCGCTTGCTATCCACGTTTTACACGATGTACCTGAACCCGAGAAACAAAAGGAAAAGAAAAAGCAATAGTTTTTCAAATAAAACTATCTGTGAAACTTTTTTGAAACGTGCCGGACCACACGCAAAAAAAGGTTTGTTCCTAATTTCAATATGACGCCGTTGTAGCGCAGAGCTTGGAAAATCGATTCAGTGATTCGACCAATAGGCTATAAAAAAGTAGATTAAGCACAATTTATAGAAACAGTTTTGGCCCTGAATGAACGAGCGTGGATTCTCTGATAATAGTTATATTAGACAATATCCTCATTTTCAGCGAATTCCCTGTTATAGACTCCTTGTTATGGTTAATGAAGTTAAATTAAAAAAAAAATTGCACTTCAAGCTAAAAATATCAACTAAACCACTTTAATAAGTTCAATTTTAGTTATTACTTTCCTTTTTCATCGTGAGCAGGAAGCAAAGGCAAAACGAATGTGTACCGCTATGCACAGACTTTTAATAAACATCAGGGAAGGTTTTGAGGCAAAACTTTGCAAAGAGACAGGGAAGGTTTTGAAGGACTTTACTATCATCCTTCTCGTGATTGGTAAAACGGACAAAGCATAATTATCTGTCTCTGCAGCTTAACAGGAAAAAAATCCGTCGTTAGAACTCACAATATGAATTTTTTTACCTCACAGATCCGGACAACTTTGTATATATATGTGATTCTTCCTATCTCTGTCAACATGCTTAAATATATTCACACGTGTTGGATGCGAAAAAAAAGAAGAAAATTAGAAATTATTTTTATTGAACTAATTTTACCGCACACGTTATCCCACTGCAATAAATGCAAAGGAAGCTGGTCACAAAACGTCACGAAAATGGTGTATTTGCGGTTCATCGAGGGTTAAAGGTCAAATATTAGTATTTTTACTGTTCAACACTGGATCACGTGGAACAAGGTTTTAGAACCCTCCTTATATTTATTTCGTTACACTCAGCACATCTTCTCGGAATTTATATCAGTGAATGTAATAGCATCTACTTCTATCATCCACCTTTGACTTTGCAATATAAAAATATAAACATCCACCTTTGACTTTGCAATATAAAAATATAAACTCATCTTTCGGAATTTGTTTAGTTCGTGAAAGCGAACAATGTAACCGAAAAAAACGTGATTGCGTCATTTTTTGGCCAACAATATGAAATTGATTTCCTATTTGGAAAGTTATCGACTGCTGAGTGAATGCATCGCTCGACACGCAATTCATCAACAGTCCATACTTGACATATATCTATCAACAAACCGGTTTCGAATTTTCGAAATTTATAATTACTGCAAATGAACAGTTAATTCACTGCACAGAGCAATTCGAAACTTTTATTGAAGTAAATTTAGTCTGGTATATCTTCGCCTGTTGGCACCACGAATGCGCGATTCACCAGTAAGTTCCACAGTTAGAAATTTCATTTTGTTAAGCAAGTGCCACAGATGAAACGTGCCTCAACAGCACGATCCATCAGTAGGTCATGCCCAAAAAAACGTTTTTGTTATATATATTTTGATTAGTTCGTGATAGAAAAAAAAAAGCAGTTTTCTTTTTGTAAATAAACTTCACGCTAAATTTAAATAAGCATTAGAATTTACAAAACTTGTTTTGTTATTCACACTATATTAAATTGAACGTAAGATTTATATGGGTTAATCGTAACCTCCTTAGGTAACACACAGGGCTGGGTAATTTGACTAGTAGATTCGAATCGAATCGAAGCACAAATTATTCGAATCCATCATGAATCGGCCATAGAAACGAAAATTTGATAAATGTAGTTAAATTTTTAATTTTTAACAAAAAAATGCATCGATTCCGGTTAAATTTGATTTAAATTTGACCGCTTATAGATCCGTTTATGCTAATATTTGTGATTCATAACTGCAAATTTTTTAATTACCATGATGTAGACAATAATAGTAACAGGAAAAAGGGATATTTGGTATTTTTATTGAATTAACAATTCGATCCGATTCGAAGAAATATTCGAATCAGACTCGAATTTAAAATGCTCCGGTTTTGCCCGGCCTTCTAAAACATGAACAACCGCAGTTTTCAAAAGAAAAAAGCGGTTGCCCAAATCCGCGCTATGTTTGGCAAAAAATTCTGGTCGTATTGTACACATAGACATAGTAAACGCCATCTCTTGATTATTTACAGTGGGCACTAAAAATGGACTGTGTTGTTAGGATGTGGTAGGTTTTTCTTAAGATAGATAGAAGATAATAAATTCATTACGGTACTATGTAGCCGACTTTTACTTTCAAAACTATACAGTAATTCAATTAAAAACCGGGTAAACTATTAGGCGGTATTGACTAGATATAGAGTTGAAAATTTCTGAAAGTCTATTTTAAAATCCCTTTTCGGGCTAGAAATATGATTTTCCTAGTTGATTTCCTTTTTTAGTTTTTTTTTCGAATTATTCGCTATGACCTGTCCGCGAACCTACCGGGTGGCTTATTCCCAACAAAAAATGTTAGGAACGGATCTTTGTAGTGACTATGTTTCTGTTCTATGTTACAGCTATCCGCGAAGTGCCTTGCTGACGGGCACGCTTGGTGGTGAAACGGTCAAGCATCGAACCATCGTTTAGTCGACTGAGCCACCAAGCCAGGCCTAGTTTTTGTCTTATTCCAAAAACCTATTTTTTCTAAAACAGGTTCCTGCTTTAAAATCAAGTAAATTTTCCTATTTTAGCTACCTACCTGAAATACCAACACGAGTGATTACTTCAGGGGTTAACAAATTGGGTGGTTAACATGTCAATCTCACTGGAACTCAAACCCGGTTTCTTTCATGTGCGACGCCTACAAATCGCGCAAGGCAATTTTCTGGTTCAATTCAAACTCAAGTCTTGATATCTCTGGAACTAGCATTTTATTGCGGTAATATTAGTATGCGGGATATAGAACTATCCTATATTATAAAAAAGGCAGTAAAATCGACGCTTTTTTTACAGTAATACCATTTCGGAGATATTGAATAAAACTGTATAATCAACTTTCTCAGCTAGTTTTGGAACACGAACAACGCTACCTCCCCAATGCCTGTTCTTTACAAAAAAAATTCTATCGAAGTTACTTTAAAATTTATCGAAGTTCATTTGTACCGTATTTATTTATACCATATGCCTATACTAAGATTTAGAAAAAAATTAAAACAAATTAAATTCACAAAATTAAAAAAGATTCAAACAAATAATGTACTCATATAAAAAAAATTGCATAAAACGTAAAAACCTAGAAGACTTCCATTAGCACCATATAGTTTCGTACGCTTTAAAAATGTGCAAAGATTTTTTATTTAAAAAGGGAAATCATATTTTTATTAACATATTGTTCGTATTTAAAGCGTTTTTAAATCCACTATGCTCAGCTGTGAGATTTTTTGTAATTATCAGGAGACGTCAGGAGAGATGAACCGGCCATAGTCTCGGATTCATCCTGATGCTCGTTAGGGCGATACTTGCACACTATTAATATGAGTACTGCTAGAATAAGCACCGCTAATAACAAACAGACCAATAAAATAACAAGATCTGAGTTAGAATTTTCTTCGCCAGCCCCCTTTTTCATCGGTTTCGATATGCTTGTTGTTCATATCCTGACTGGTCGATGCATGGGTTTCAGGGTTTGAAAAAATCTTCCGTAACTATTACTTTTTCCACGTATTTCCGTGTCGTCGTTGGGGTGGTAGTGGTCGTAGGAATGAAAAATGGGGACATGGGACAGTTTTGCTCATTGATAATTTCATTTGCCAATTTTGGGTCTAAAAGTTGGCCATGAACTCTTCTTGGAGTATGACAAAAGATTTGGAAACTATGAGCCAATACTCGAATATTTGCGTTCTCATGTTGTTTCAAGTCCTCGATGTCATCCTGAAACAAAAATAAAAAAAATATGAAACAAATTGAATCACCAAGATCAGTCTTTTCATGATTATTCTGAGGTTGTTCTAATATTTTACTTTAACGTGTATTTATAACTATTCATTTATAGATGAATGATATTGTTTCAACATTCAGATAAACGAAATGGCTGATATTTGATAACATTACTAAGTGACTAATAGTTAGTTTATTTTGAGCACTGCTCCAGATCTTGTTTTGAGTAAATTTCGTTGAAAATATTACTTTATTAGTCTCTTTAGTCCTTGATAATACACCAGAGAAGTTAATAAACCCAAACCGTGAAGACAGGTAATTTTGTAGAGTTGCATCGTTTGTGAAATATATGCAATTCTGAGAGTAACAGAACAAAGGGGTAAAAATTGCATTACTAGTATTTTTTGAATTCGGAGCCGATCAACTTTTGAGTGAAATATTTTATTTTATTTGTTTAGCGTATTTGACAGGGACGTTTCTGTTGCTTTTGTGTTAATAGTGCTTGCGTTATGTGTTACAGCTACTGGCAAAGTGCCTTGCTGTAGGTTTCAGAAGGTCTGAAATATTGAGAGGAAATGTTAAGTTCCTCTCATTATTTCAGACTTCCTGACGTAACCTAATGGCTTCCGCAATTTCTTCATAATTTTAGCTGACAGCCTCCCCTTTTGCTTCCTACAGGAGTGAATATAGCACTATCTATTTGCTATCCAATCTTACCAGGAACTCCAAAGTTTTGCAATTGCAATCCCATTCATTCATTGCAATGTCCACGTGGCTTTCTTCATTGCTATTCCTGAACATATGCTCAAACCATTCAGTTTTTGGAACTGTCAAGGAGTTGTCTTTGATTAGCAATGATTTGATATCTCTGAAATTTGATAAAATATCATACAATGAGTTTTGTTATACTCACTCAATTTACTCTGAGCAAGTTTGTTAGCCGTGCCTGAAAGAAACCAACAAACGGCCACTCAACCGCAAAAAGCTATTACAAGATACCAGCAACTGTACTCTGAGCGGAAAACATTTTAAAACTGAACCGAACCGCTATGGTGAAGTACAGTGAGTGATATCCGCCCTGGGCGATGAGAAAATTTGAGGGTCCGAATGATACGTCATTTTACTTTGATTAAAGTAAATAATATTGCCTCAACATCTCAAGTTTTACAAATATGCAGCATTGATATTAAAAGCCACATCAAAATAAAGATTATTCTGCAACATTCTATTCAACAAGTATCATATGTAGGTAACACCATTGCTATATACCTGTGACCAGTGACCAACACACGTTAAAACATATATCAAAATGAGAAGTCTGAGAATTGTTTGCAGAAGAATTTTTACATAAGTTGCTAATGTTCAAACAAAATAGAAAAAAAATGTAACAATTTTTTTTCACATATTTACCCTCGTTATTTTAAACTGTTCGAAACTCAGTCCGAAAATCAGTCAGAAGCTAAATACTCACTTTAATGGGGCAAATGTTTCTGCTGGAATATCTTTTATCTGGTTGCTGCTCAGATTCAAGTGTTTAAGTTGTGGGGTTGTAGTAAACAGATTTCCTGGTATACGAGATATTTGGATTGTCGTCCAACGATAAACTCCTGTGAAAAAGGGATGTATTTATAACATATAAATGTTGGTATATTTTTGGGACAAATATGAGATTATTTAGAATGATGTTATGATGTCAACTGATGCTTGGGGCTGGGCAATATAATTCGACAATTCGAATCGATCCGTAGAACAAATCATTCGAATTAATGTTGAATCTTTCATAGAAATGAACACTCGCTAAGTAATGTGGGAAATCATTTTTAACAACAATTTCAAATTTAATCGAAATCGAATGTAATTTGTCGTTAAAAATGAGAGTGTTTCCCTTCGACATGGAACGGTTTGCCTCTCAGTGATATATATATATTATTTTCAAAAAATTGTCAAATTTGCACATTTTAAAGGACTTATCAGCATATTAGATATCATGAACCCGCACAAGGTCCAGTACTTACTCAAGCTTTGTCATATTCTCCATGTGAGATGGAAGTAATATTTCCGATATTTTGTTGCTGCCAAGATGCAGAATGCGGAGGTTGATAAAAATTGACTGAAAATAAAAATAGATTCGATGGTTAAAATCTTAAAAAAATTGTCAATTTTGAAAAGTTTTCATAATAAAAATATTATTTATAATATTATTTATAATATATATTATTTATAATGGATGATGTATTGTTTGATTGTGGGAGATATTCTGAGTATGCAGTGACTTGAGTAGATTTGGCCGATTCTGGAGGATCATATTTTTCAAACATCACTGACCCTGTTCACCTTTAGGTGGCTGCCAATAGTACAGGCTAGAATATTCAAGGGTTGTAGCGTGCTTTCCAAGCACATACCCCCCTTTTTAAAAGATTATTTAGGATTTTTTTCTTGATCGAAACTTGAAGCCTTCTGCCGACGCTATGTGTTATGAAAGCAGTACTTAAGATTTCTTACTTCAATTGATGAATCAAATTTAAAAAATTCTTACTCCGTATCCTCTTGGCCAAGACTGAATTCCGTTCTTCGACAGGGTCAGTTCTTTCAAGTTTTCTAATCCACTGAACGTATGTGGTGTGATAATAGTTATTCTGTTGCCATCTAGATGCAAATGCCTCAGATCTTTCAAGCCGTGGAAAGCTCGTTCATCAATCCGCTGGATTGAATTGTCTGTGAACAAAAAATTGATGGAATTGTCAAGTTCAAAGTAGAATGCGCTTTTGCGAGGCAATTTGTTAGTGGTTCATACATTAATGAAAAATGATATTTAGATTTTTTTGAAGGATACGGAAGGAATGTTTTATGATATTCTATTATTACACTACTTATATATTATATCTACAAACAAATTAAATAATGCCCATTTTTGTTTTTAAAATATTGACAAAAATTGCGAAATATATATATATATACATATATATATGAAATTCAAATATTTGCTACTAACACCTTTCCAATCATGCACAATCATAAAAAATAAATATTCGAATCATACGAATCGGGCGTGAATCGAATCAAATATTAAACATGAAAGCGGCATCCCCGTTAAATTAACAATAGTGGTTTTGTTAAGCTCGACAGGGTTCACATGTGTCTTAACAAAAATAATGGTATTATTTCTTGCTTGATTGGATTCCATTCACAAAAAAATTGTCAAAAAGTCTTTTCTTAAGTATGAGTCTTTGGTGGATCGCACCGCCGAGGCGCGGTCCCTCTATGTCTTATGCTTGATAAAACTGAATTTCGAACTGATATAGACGCATGAAGATAGATAAAACAAAATTCGCCTGTCGAGCGGATTCTAATATAAAAGCAAAAAAGCAACTCTGAAACACATTGTTAAGCATAACTTGAACAATACCTTTCATACTAAGGGTGTGAAGCTTATGCAATCTCGAAAAATGTCTTTTGAGAATTTCAGTTATATGATTGTTGTTGACAGAAATAATTCGAAGCGAGTGAAGACCATCGAATAGTTCAGGATGTAAGACTGTTATTTGATTGTTGTCGAGATGAATGATCTTCAAATGTTTCAAACCTGTATGTGATAGGTTAAGGTTAAAAAAACGCCGTGCTCAGTGATTCAATATGCAAGATAAGTACAAGATACAAATTAATCGAGTTTTTCAAATAAAACGAGAGATTTTTGACATGATAGGTACTTCGATTGGGTTTTGGTTCAAAACACAATACAATAGACAAGTTTTGGCTAATTACGTGGCCACGGGAAAAGCATATTTTGTTGGGAATGGTACCTCTTGTGCAGCGCGATATATCATAATTCATAATTGATTCTAACTCAAAATTTCTGATGGTGTAGGTAACAAACCAGTTGGTGCACTAAGTTTAAAATGTACAGAACAAGTGTTGCGAGTGATGCAGGCGGTGCACGCAAAAATGAGTGGTGCAAATGGTACGAGAGACGTAAGTGGTTCATATAAAATCACTTGCACAATTTACATAATTTGTAGCACACGTTTTCGTATGCACCACTTACACCCCTTGTTTTAGTGTGCAACGAAGGAAAAAAGGAAACTTTTGAGAATATCTCAAGATCTAATATTTGGAGCAACCTATGATATGTAGCGGACTAGCGGACTGAAGAAAATCAGTGCTAATACTCTGCAGAAGATAGTTATCAACACGGCGATCGTGCTACATTAGCCGGGTGGTGAATATTTCGTTTTTGTGGTCCTGACTGCATCAAAGATTAGTAAAACACCAGCGTACTAACCTATAATAACATATTACCACCAATAAGTATCACGCGATGGGGGTGTGATTAGGATGTGGCATAAGAGTAATCGACAAATAACCCCGTGTTATAGACAAATATTTTTCTGTGTGCTGTTTGTTTGCTTATGATGTTGTCTTATATAACCATTTCAAATATCATATTCAATATGCATTAAAAAGAAACATGCTACTAATGTATCCTTTAGTTACTGAAAAGTATAAAGCAAAGGGTATAAATGAATTTTTAGAACACTATTGACGTGCAAACTACAAATCCAAGTTTTTCAAACCTTTAAATGTATGGACATCAACGCTTTTAATTTGATTTGAACAGAAATCGATCTGCTCCAATTGTTTATTCTTTTCAAATGTTCTTGACACCAGCTTTATTATCTTGTTTTTGCCTCCATATAAAGTTGAAATTTTCTCGTACGGTTGAAGATCGTCTGAGAAAAATGCATCAAATCATCAATTCATAAGTTATGCACAATTTTTTCCCAGTTTTACATTTCATGTTAGAATATGGCTCTGTCAAGTATAAACCACAACAACCGCGCTTTCGAGGCCCAATACATCTGTGGATGATACTTGACAAAAAAACGTTTTAATTGTTGGTTTTAGTACTTGTAGTAGTTATACCGCCACATATATCGAACTCCATAATGCGTGGTTTTATCACACTTGTTCTGATACCACTTGGTGTACTTCACTATGGGGGTTTAGTTCTGTTAAAAGGACATGATTTCAGTTCAGAGATTAGTTTCTGGTACTTTATTTTTGTATCGACTCGTTACTATTTGAGTGGTTGTCAGTTGGTTCCTTTTGTTACTACTTCTGGCCTTCCGAAGACTTAATTTCAACGAAAAAGATTTGTACAAGTCGTAGTGCTATGGTGATTGGGAAATTTGATAAAGTGATTGCAATCAATTTCGATGCCACAACAATGCTATTATCCAAATAGCTTTCGAATTTACCCTGTTGAACATGGAATCAGTGAATCGTGTTGATCAAACATATTTATATAGAATTGCATCATGTACGCGATTTAATTGGAATTACAACATCAATAGATTTTACAACAATTCATTCTTAATGTGTACATAATAATGAAAATTAAAAGAATAAAAATCAAAAATTACGATTTGCAAATGCAATATATGTTCATATTCTATGTGAACAGGTGTTCGTTATACGTGCAAACAGCTCAATCATTTTCAAATGGGACTGGTTCGTAATGGATTTGCGTTACAAATCAATAATTAGTATTTCTTGACACGCAATATTTTGGACTATAAGCAAATCACAAATATTTATTAATAATATCATATCTATAATATCAACATAGCTTCAGCGAAACGTGTCGATCAAATTCAATTTTATAAAATTTTCATCATCCAAGCGGATCCTATTCGAATTATATCATCCATAAAATTTACAACTAAACATTGGTGACGTAATGGTTATATATGATATAAAGTAACAATAAAAAATTTAAAAATTGCGGGTGACTCGAGTGACATTTGAATACAATAAATATTTTTATCGATCTCACGAACGGATTTAATTTGTTTTCACAAAAAATAGTTATTTTAAAATTTGAGCTGGTTACGTAGACTACGTGGTGAGACTGTCAAAAAAATATTTGTATCGAATCGATATTAGCAAAATTATAAATTATTCAACTGAATTTTTCTAAAGAACAAAACAAAAAGGACATGTTTTGTAAAATAAGTGTAAATTTTGATGTGTTTAGCAATTATTTTTGGCAAGATATTTTTTTATTCGTTGTAGAAGATCTCCATGCCGGCGCGATCCATCAGTGACTCATATTTAACAAAACATGTTTTTATATGAATATAGAGTGTTTTCTGACTCTATGACTCTACGTTCACTCACCTTCACTTATTGTCTCAAGACAACTATCATTAACGTAAAGTTTTCGTGCCACTGTGCAATCTCTGTTATTTCCAAGATGAGCATTGATGTCCTGAACACTTGGCAACTTTTTGTAAGCCGACTGATCGCACCACAATGTATCTTCGTGCAGCATACAATAAGGATAGACTTGACGATTATCTTGTCTGAACACAAGAACTCATGTTTTCGTGCGATTTTTCTATTCAAATTCACTATGCTATAAGCAAAGCCGGAAACAGTGCTTCGATAGAACCACCTTAATGACAAAGAGCTACTACAAGGTGTAGGGCCAGCAACTACATTCTAAGCGGAAAACGTCCCGTACGAAACTGAACCATCGTCGTAAAGTGCAGTATTAAAAATACGTAGAAATGTTCAGAAAACGATACCATCGCTCAAAGCAGAATCTTACTGTGCTTCATCATGACGGTTCAGCTCCGTATAAGATGTTCATCTGTTAATCCTGCGCTTGAGTTAGAGTCGGAGATGCTAGTTTCAGATTCAAGCTTCATATTACATCGACTGCTTATCCAAATCGGAGGATGTAATTATTAGACGGTGGCCCGATCCATCAGAGAGTTTAGCCACTCGAAAGTATTTTATGCCTAAACACTCCCTAACCGGGTAGCTCTAGTCAAGGTACTTACTTTGTACACTTCATAAGAGGATCCAATGCGTCACCAAGATTTAAAACGAAAGCATTGCTGATTGCAAACGAAACAATAATGAACTTCCCGGAAAACATCGTTACTATCAATGATATATTTACATCTGGTGTGGCAGGAAATTTCATAACATTTGCATTAAGATCAAAATTTGCTCAGAGCAAGGTTAGGAAAACTCTTAGATAAAGAAGTTTCCGAAACAACTAAATAGCTATGAGCTATTCGCACTCAAGAATTTCTATATAAGAAAATATCCCTGATCAAAATCTCGGTGGCTTTAGCACGCTTCCGATACCTACATTTAACAAACAGCGTTCCCATAAAATTCAGATACTGCCGATACTCAAAATTGCCGATTTTTGCGAACTTTTCTAATACTCATCCCAAAACCTGCCAAAAGCCTAACGTTCGAACTAAAAATGTACTGGATATAAGTGGCCTATTAGTTACCGACAAATTGAATGCAACTATTGTCATTTAAGCTAAATGTGGCAGATTGTGCTACATTAATTGAAGTATTATTTTGCATATTTTAAAGGCCTATTTTCTATTAAATGTGCCTCGCTATACTATTTTTATTGAAAATGAAAGTTTTATCACAGCTCATGAGTATTGCTTTGTCACCAGAAATACGGATTTGTCACGACTCATGCATATTGCAATGTCCTGACCGGGTGCGGATATGTCACAGCTAATAAGTATGGTTTTGTCACCAAAGATGAGGAGTTTTTGCAACTCAATGAGTATTTCTATTTCACCAGGAATCCACGTCCCTGAGGACATACCAATTCAAATGAGTTGTGACAAATCCGCATCCCTGGTGACATAGTAATACGCATGCGTTGCGACATATCCGCACCCCTGATGACACAAGGTTACTAACCCTATCGTTCTTTGGTAGCTAAGTTATCATCAGTACTAAACTGAATAATAATGAACATAGCTGACGAAATGCCAGGTTTTGACAAAGCCCATAACATCCCAATCAGAAAATATTTTTCACGCACGAGTCACAGTTCGCACCACCAAGGCGCAATCCGTTCGTGACCACGCTCCAGAAAACACGTTTGAGTAAAATCTGATCCTGACTCGGCTAGTAAAAACTAATGCTCCAAGTTTGATATATGTGTTTGTACTAAGCAATCGTCCACAAATAAAATTGCAAATTTTTGAATTACCAATCTTTATTTCAATCCATTTTAATATTTGATTTGCAAGATAGCTAAAGTGCTTTGCTACATTGCTTGCACCTGTAATTAACTGTTGCCTATTTGCTTTAAATAACATTGTAAAATCTTAGCTGCAAAGTCTTCATTGCCTTGTTTTATTCTCCTGAGTGCACAGACATCACGCAGTACGTTTAGTGTATAGATAAAAATGTAAATGCTATGCAAAGTCAATTATTTACTTTATTCGAATATTGAAACGATGGCAGTCCTAAAGAGGTAGGGTAAATATTTGCTTATGCAAGCAAATATTGATTTTTTGATTCATTATGCATGGCACCAGATGATAAACGTGGCGCATGCTTGAAAAGTCTGTAAGGCGTGTAGGGCGTGTAAAGGGTGTGCTTAGTAACCAATATGAAGGATTTTTCGTATCCACTCATTTTGGCTAATCAGCTTGAACATGGAGCTGTTAAGCTGTTATACGTGTAGAGGTACAGGGTTAATGCTGTTTTAATTGCATGATCTTTTCGATAAAATGTCTGCGAAAGTAACTATACTTTAAATTTTGGTGGCGTGCATGGATTAACGGAGCTTTGAATGTTTTTAGGCTCAAGATTTATATTCAATCTACACTGTTTTTATTCACTAAGCAAGTATCGTTCAATGCAACATTCCATTTTTATGATAATATGCTCATGGCATAAACAGCCACCCGTTAAAAATATAAATTGTATATAAATTGCAATATCTCGCGTTGATTCTCTTCGAATGTACATTTAAACAATATGCTATTCGTAAGAACTTTCTTGCATGAACCTTGTGGATGTCGGGAATAAGTATTATTAACCCAATCAAAAAATCTATTTTGCTAATCATGAGCCACAGATGGTCGACGCCTCGGCGGCGCGATCCATCGGTGACTCACACTTAGCAAAAGATATTGAAGTAGATTTTCGCGACTGGGACGTGGTTTGTTTGCACTGGTTATATTATATATCGCAAATAAAGTCCAAGTAAATATTATAAGACTGTCTGGAAAAGATATTTATGATTGTGAGGTACCAGCAACTGGATCGAACATAGTTCAATTTAGCTCAATATTATTTCTTCGTAATAAAGGACTGAGCAAATAGCCCCCCTACAGGCAAATACATATTGGTTTTCCCAAGATTACATACGGAACTATTCGTACCAATAGGCGTAGTCGATAATTCAAATCACGCAGTCCCCGTGATGAAAAAGATGGGACTCTGTGATGGACTGACTGCAAGCTACAAATGAAGAATCATGTTTGATTGCGGAAAATACGTCCTCGACTAGCCTGGACCGATTCACCATCGAGCATGCCCTTAATCAAGGTATTTTGCGGGGAGGTAAAACATATTATAGATACTAGCGGTGTTCGGTAAAAGCCCACTCCTCTCCTGACAGGTTACTATAAATAATTCTAGGAAAATATTTTTCTACCGAGCCCGACGCGATGGCTAAGTGGGTTGATATATAATAGTATTGTCCCAAGGTCATTTCGCCACCGAACCTGCCCTTCTGTATTATATTTAGTAGATAGCACACAAAGATTCATGTCCAGCAGTTATTGGGTGCGAGTGAAGGATTAAACGACATATCTTATTCAGGAAGGGATTAAATTCAATACCTTCAATAGATGATAGCGCGAAGACAATTGTATCAACTTTGACGTTATTAACCTAGAAATATTAGGTGGTAAATAATCTTAAATATTGCTATTTATTAATCCATTACATGATAATAAATCATCAATAAGTATGAGAAATGTGGCATTCCAAAAACAGATATTCTGTTTCGCCAAGCATGAGTCACAGATGGGCCGCGCCTCGGCGGCGCGATCCATCAGTGACTCATATTCGACGAAACATGTTGTCATGAATTTTTTCTGACGCCTTCACTACATCTCATACATCAGAGAGCAGGATCTTTCAGTGACTGACTATTCAGTTACCAAGGCCAGCGTAGACAACCCTTTTCTTATTAAAGTTATCATCAGCCTCATTAGAACAATTTTTTAAAACTTCTTTCGTTAAGCATCAGTCATTGATGGATCATGTTAATGAGACGCAATCCATCTGTGGCCCGTGCTTGACGGGATAAAATTTCTGATTGCGATATCCATATCTAAAGTTAAACTACATAAATCCTTGTCTCGTGGCGATTTCTAGTTATGAGTCCATTGCCTGACTACAGGTAAAGATGTTAAAAGACGAATAATTGCTTTTCAACGAACGATACATCCAACCCACGCACTGGAACGACTGTTCAGTGTTGCGTTGAGGTGTAGTGTATCGAATTGAGGAACTGACAATTGTGTGGTCGGTATTGTGCTTCACTTCAGATACTTTATTCTCGTACTGGGGAAATTTACAATACTGATGGTTACGCAATGTTCAATAAAGTAGATTACACGTCAAGCAGGAAGCATAGGCCTTGCGTTGTATCGGGTTTTGCGAACACCTATAACTCGAACTAGAGAATGTCATAATACCGGTTATGCTTTAAAATCCAATAAAGTATAAACCAAGCGGAACATTTCGGCTTGTGAACTGCGATAGACGTCTTTATTGGCTCTCATTACTCAATCCATACCTTATTGCATATAGTCCTCATGTTTACATTGTCATAAATATACTTCGAAATGATCTAAACTTTGTCCACCATGAAAACATTTTGTTGACCGAATAACACTGACACTGATCAAAGCTTAACCACATCCAAGAAATATTTTGGTGCAGTATGGAATACAAATGGATGGCGCCTAATGACCTTAACTTTAAGATATACAAAAAGAAATTCGAACCCATTCGTTCTAAAATGCAAACTTTTTTTAAACATAAACAGGTTGCACGTCATGCATGATCGTCAATAGAAAATGTAAGAGGCTAGTATACATATAATATTAATAATATATATAGATATCTGACGGACGGTTATAAATGAATTTGACTCAAAACATAATATTAGATTACATGTAAAAAAACATTACGGAATGTATCTGAAACGCGACTTTATTTTTTGTCATATATTGTAGGCTCTGTATGTCCTTGCGACTGTTGACTTATGCATTACTTGCCAGATACCATAATCGCGAACTAGGAATAAAACATTGGGGCTTGCGAATTGCAATAAATGTCTCTAAAAACACTCGTTTTGTGTGTATCACAAAATCCATACCTGACTGCATATAGTTTCTACTCGTCAGATTTTTCATTTGAGATAACTGATATAATCTTGGCTGCCATGAGAACACTGACACTGACTACCAGCTACAACATCAATAAAAATATTTTGTCAAGTATTGTCCACAGATGGATCGCGCTGCCGAAGCGCGGTCCATCTGTGAAACATACTAAACAAAAATAAAGGTTGGAAACCCGAACTAATTTTAATCTTTTAATCTTGTCGACCTCAAAGAGAAGAAATTGTCCCAAGGTCATTTCGCCACCGAACCTGCCCTTCTGTATTATATTTAGTAGATAGCACACAAAGATTCATGTCCAGCAGTTATTGGGTGCGAGTGAAGGATTAAACGACATATCTTATTCAGGAAGGGATTAAATTCAATACCTTCAATAGATGATAGCGCGAAGACAATTGTATCAACTTTGACGTTATTAACCTAGAAATATTAGGCGGTGAATAATCTTAAATATTGCTATTTAATGATCTATTACATGATAGTAAATCATCAATAAGTATGAGAAATGTGACATTCCAAAAACAGAGATTCTATTTCGCCAAGCATCAGTCACAGATGGCCCGCGCCTCGGCGGCGCGATCCATCAGTGACTCATATTCGGCGAAACATGTTGTCATGAATATTTTCTAACGCCTTCACTACATCTCATACATCAGAGACCACTATCGATCAGTGACTGACTACTCAGTTACCAAGGCCAGCGTAGACAACTCTTTTCTTATTAAAGTTGTCATCATCATCAATAGAACAATTTTTTAAAAATTCTTTCGTTAAGCATCACCCACTGATGGAATACGTTAATGAGACGCAATCCATCTGTGTCCCGTGCCTGACGGGATAAAATTTCTGATTGCGATATCCATATCTAAAGTTAAACTACATAAATCCTTGTCTGGTGGCGATTTCTAGTTATGAGTCCATTGCCTGACTACAGGTAAAATGTTAAAAGAAGAATAATTGCTTATCAACGAACGATACATTCAACCCACGCACTGGAACGACTGTTCAGTGTTGCGTTAAGGTGTAGTGTATCGAATTGAGGAACTGACAATTGTG